>OX940960.1:17490996-18011228 GCA_954870475.1 Euphrasia confusa | reverse complement strand
AAAAAATTATAACCCTAAACTTGAATACACTAAAACCCTAAACCCTAAAAGTAAACATTAAACCCTAATATTCTAAACCCTAAAACCTAAAACAAAAACCCTAAACCCTAAAAACTAAAACCCTAATCTTGAATCCATTTAAACCCTAAACCCTAAAACTAAGCATATAACCGAAAAACTCAAAACCCTAAAATTTAAAAAAAAATCTAAACACTAAACATTAAAAACTAAATCTAAACCCCTAAACTTTAATACACTAAACCCTAAATCCTAATACTCTAAACACTAAAACCTAAAGACAAAACCCTATACCCTAAAAACTAAAACCCTAAACTCTAAACCCTAAAATTCTAAACCTTAAAATTCTAAACCCTAAAACCTAAAACAAAAACCCTAAAAACAAAAAGCTAAAATCCTAAACTTGAATACAATAAAACCCTAAACCCTAAAACCTAAAATTAAACCCTAAACAAAGCATATGACCCAGAAACTCAAAACCCTAAAATTGAAAACAAAAATCCTAAACCCTAAACCCTAAAAAATAAATCTAAAACCCTAAACTTTAATACACTAAACTCTAAATCCTAATTATCTAAACACTAAAACATAAAAACGAAACCTTAAACCCTAAAAACAAAAACCCTAATCTTTAATACACTAAAACCCTAAACCCTAAAACTAAAATTTTAAACCCTAAAACCTAAAAATAAAACCCTAAACCTAAAAAATTATAACCCTAAACTTGAATACACTAAAACCCTATACCCTAAAAGTAAACATTAAACCCTAATATTCTAAACCCAAAAACCTAAAACAAAAACTTTAAACCCTAAAAACTAAAACCCTAATCTTGAATACACTAAAACCCTAAACCCTAAAACTAAACATTAAACACTAATATTCTAAACCCTAAAACCTAAAACAAAACCCTAATATTCTAAAACCTAAAACCCTAAACCTTAAAATTAAACCCTAAAACTAAGCATATAACCGAAAAACTCAAAACCCTAAAATTTTTTAAAAAATCTAAACACTAAACCCTAAAGACTAAATCTAAAACCCTAAACTTTAATACACTAAACCCTGAATCCTAATTCTCTAAACACTAAAACATAAAAACGAAACTCTAAACCCTAAAAACAAAAACCCTTATCTTTAATACACTAAAACCCTAAACCCTAAAACTAAAATTGTAAACCCTAAACCCTAAATCCTAATACTATAAACACTAAAACCTAAAAACAAAACCCTAAACCCTAAAAACTAGAACCCTAATCTTTAATACACTAAAACCCTAAACCCTAAAACTAAAATTGTAAACCCTAAAACCTAAAACCAAACCCTAAACCTAAAAAATTATAACCCTAAAATTGAATACACTAAAACCCTAAACCCTAAAAGTAAACATTAAACCCTAATATTCTAAACCCTAAAACCTAAAACAAAAACCCTAAACCCTAAAAACTAAAACCCTAATCTTGAATACATTTAAACCCTAAACCCTAAAACTAAACATTAAACCCTAATATTCTAAACCCTAAAACCAAAAACAAAAACCCTAAAAACTAAAACCTAAAACCTTAAACCTTAAAATTAAACCCTAAAACTAAGCATATAACCGAAAAACTCAAAACCCTAAAATTTAAAAAAAAATCTAAACACTAAACATTAAAAACTAAATCTAAACCCCTAAACCTTAATACACTAAACCCTAAATCCTAATACTCTAAACACTAAAACCTAAAGACAAAACCCTATACCCTAAAAACTAAAACCCTAAACTCTAAACCCTAAAATTCTAAACCCTAAAATTCTAAACCCTAAAACCTAAAAAAAAAAACCTAAAAACAAAAAGCTAAAATCCTAAACTTGAATACAATAAAACCCTAAACCCTAAAACCTAAAATTAAACCCTAAACAAAGCATATGACCCAGAAACTCAAAACCCTAAAATTGAAAACAAAAATCCTAAACCCTAAACCCTAAAAAATAAATCTAAAACCCTAAACTTTAATACACTAAACCCTAAATCCTAATTATCTAAACACTAAAACATAAAAACGAAACCTTAAACCCTAAAAACAAAAACCCTAATCTTTAATACACTAAAACCCTAAACCCTAAAACTAAAATTTTAAACCCTAAAACCTAAAACCAAAACCCTAAACCTAAAAAATTATAACCCTAAACTTGAATACACTAAAACCCTATACCCTAAAAGTAAACATTAAACCCTAATATTCTAAACCCAAAAACCTAAAACAAAAACTTTAAACCCTAAAAACTAAAACCCTAATCTTGAATACACTAAAACCCTAAACCCTAAAACTAAACATTAAACCCTAATATTCTAAACCCTAAAACCTAAAACAAAACCTTAATATTCTAAAACCTAAAACCCTAAACCTTAAAATTAAACCCTAAAACTAAGCATACAACCGAAAAACTCAAAACCCTAAAATTTTTTAAAAAATCTAAACACTAAACCCTAAAGACTAAATCTAAAACCCTAAACTTTAATACACTAAACCCTAAATCCTAATACTATAAACACTAAAACCTAAAAACAAAACCCTAAACCCTAAAAACTAGAACCCTAATCTTTAATACACTAAAACCCTAAACCCTAAAACTAAATATTAAACCCGAAAATTCTAAACCCTAAAACCTAAAACAAAAACCCTAAAAACTAAAACCTAAAACCCTAATTAAACTTGAATACAATAAACCCTAAACCCTAAAACCTAAAATTAAACCCTAAAACGAAGCATATAACCCAAAAACTCAAAACCCTAAAATTGAAAACAAAAACCCTAAACCCTAAACCCTAAAAACTAAATCTAAAACCCTAAACTTTAATACACTAAACCCTGAATCCTAATTCTCTAAACACTAAAACATAAAAACGAAACTCTAAACCCTAAAAACAAAAACCCTTATCTTTAATACACTAAAACCCTAAACCCTAAAAATAAAATTGTAAACCCTAAAACCTAAAACCAAACCCTAAACCTAAAAAATTATAACCCTAAACTTGAATACACTAAAACCCTAAACCCTAAAAGTAAACATTAAACCCTAATATTCTAAACCCTAAAACCTAAAACAAAAACCCTAAACCCTAAAAACTAAAACCCTAATCTTGAATACATTTAAACCCTAAACCCTAAAACTAAACATTAAACCCTAATATTCTAAACCCTAAAACCAAAAACAAAAACCCTAAAAACTAAAACCTAAAACCCTAAACCTTAAAATTAAACCCTAAAACTAAGCATATAACCGAAAAACTCAAAACCCTAAAATTTAAAAAAAAATCTAAACACTAAACATTAAAAACTAAATCTAAACCCCTAAACCTTAATACACTAAACCCTAAATCCTAATACTCTAAACACTAAAACCTAAAGACAAAACCCTATACCCTAAAAACTAAAACCCTAAACTCTAAACCCTAAAATTCTAAACCCTAAAATTCTAAACCCTAAAATTCTAAACCCTAAAACCTAAAAAAAAACCCTAAAAACAAAAAGCTAAAATCCTAAACTTGAATACAATAAAACCCTAAACCCTAAAACCTAAAATTAAACCCTAAACAAAGCATATGACCCAGAAACTCAAAACCCTAAAATTGAAAACAAAAATCCTAAACCCTAAACCCTAAAAAATAAATCTAAAACCCTAAACTTTAATACACTAAACCCTAAATCCTAATTATCTAAACACTAAAACATAAAAACGAAACCTTAAACCCTAAAAACAAAAACCCTAATCTTTAATACACTAAAACCCTAAACCCTAAAACTAAAATTTTAAACCCTAAAACCTAAAACCAAAACCCTAAACCTAAAAAATTATAACCCTAAACTTGAATACACTAAAACCCTATACCCTAAAAGTAAACATTAAACCCTAATATTCTAAACCCAAAAACCTAAAACAAAAACTTTAAACCCTAAAAACTAAAACCCTAATCTTGAATACACTAAAACCCTAAACCCTAAAACTAAACATTAAACCCTAATATTCTAAACCCTAAAACCTAAAACAAAACCTTAATATTCTAAAACCTAAAACCCTAAACCTTAAAATTAAACCCTAAAACTAAGCATATAACCGAAAAACTCAAAACCCTAAAATTTTTTAAAAAATCTAAACACTAAACCCTAAAGACTAAATCTAAAACCCTAAACTTTAATACACTAAACCCTAAATCCTAATACTATAAACACTAAAACCTAAAAACAAAACCCTAAACCCTAAAAACTAGAACCCTAATCTTTAATACACTAAAACCCTAAACCCTAAAACTAAATATTAAACCCTAAAATTCTAAACCCTAAAACCTAAAACAAAAACCCTAAAAACTAAAACCTAAAACCCTAATTAAACTTGAATACAATAAACCCTAAACCCTAAAACCTAAAATTAAACCCTAAAACGAAGCATATAACCCAAAAACTCAAAACCCTAAAATTGAAAACAAAAACCCTAAACCCTAAACCCTAAAAACTAAATCTAAAACCCTAAACTTTAATACACTAAACCCTGAATCCTAATTCTCTAAACACTAAAACATAAAAACGAAACTCTAAACCCTAAAAACAAAAACCCTTATCTTTAATACACTAAAACCCTAAACCCTAAAACTAAAATTGTAAACCCTAAAACCTAAAACCAAACCCTAAACCCAAAAAATTATAACCCTAAACTTGAATACACTAAAACCCTAAACCCTAAAAGTAAACATTAAACCCTAATATTCTAAACCCTAAAACCTAAAACAAAAACCCTAAACCCTAAAAACTAAAACCCTAATCTTGAATTCATTTAAACCCTAAACCCTAAAACTAAACATTAAACCCTAATATTCTAAACCCTAAAACCAAAAACAAAAACCCTAAAAACTAAAACCAAAAACCCTAAACCTTAAAATTAAACCCTAAAACTAAGCATATAACCGAAAAACTCAAAACCCTAAAATTTAAAAAAAAATCTAAACACTAAACATTAAAAACTAAATCTAAAACCCTAAACTTTAATACACTAAACCTTAAATCCTAATACTCTAAGCACTAAAACCTAAAGACAAAACCCTATACCCTAAAAACTAAAACCCTAAACTCTAAAACTAAATATTAAACCCTAAAATTCTAAACCCTAAAACCTAAAACAAAAACCCTAAAAACAAAAACCTAAAATCCTAAACCTTAATACAATAAAACCCTAAATCCCAAAACCTAAAATTAAACCCTAAACGAAGCATATGACCTAGAAACTCAAAACCCTAAAATTGAAAACAAAAACCCTACACCCTAAACCCTAAAAACTAAATCTAAAACCCTAAACTTTAATACACTAAACCCTAAATCCTAATTCTCTAAACACTAAAACATAAAAACGAAACCTTAAACCCTAAAAACAAAAACCCTAATCTTTAATACACTAAAACCCTAAGCCCTAAAACTAAAATTTTAAACCCTAAAACCTAAAACCAAAACCCTAAACCTAAAAAATTATAACCCTAAACTTGAATCCACTAAAACCCTATACTCTAAAAGTAAACATTAAACCCTAATATTCTAAACCCAAAAACCTAAAACAAAAACCCTAAACCCTAAAAACTAAAACCCTAATCTTGAATACACTAAAACCCTAAACCCTAAAACTAAATATTAAACCTTAAAATTCTAAACCCTAAAACCTAAAACAAAAACCCTATAAACTAAAACCTAAAACCCTAATTAAACTTGAATACAATAAACCCTAAACCCTAAAACCTAAAATTAAACCCTAAAACGAAGCATATAACCCAAAAACTCAAAACCCTAAAATTGAAAACAAAAACCCTAAACCCTAAACCCTAAAAACTAAATCTAAAACCCTAAACTTTAATACACTAAACCCTGAATCCTAATTCTCTAAACACTAAAACATAAAAACGAAACTCTAAACCCTAAAAACAAAAACCCTAATCTTTAATACACTAAAACCCTAAGCCCTAAAACTAAAATTTTAAACCCTAAAACCTAAAACCAAAACCCTAAACCTAAAAAATTATAACCCTAAACTTGAATCCACTAAAACCCTATACTCTAAAAGTAAACATTAAACCCTAATATTCTAAACCCAAAAACCTAAAACAAAAACCCTAAACCCTAAAAACTAAAACCCTAATCTTGAATACACTAAAACCCTAAACCCTAAAACTAAATATTAAACCCTAAAATTCTAAACCCTAAAACCTAAAACAAAAACTTAATATTCTAAAACCTAAAACCCTAAACCTTAAAATTAAACCCTAAAACTAAGCATATAACCGAAAAACTCAAAACCCTAAAATTTTTTAAAAAATCTAAACACTAAACCCTAAAGACTAAATCTAAAACCCTAAACTTTAATACACTAAACCCTAAATCCTAATACTATAAACACTAAAACCTAAAAACAAAACCCTAAACCCTAAAAACTAGAACCCTAATCTTTAATACACTAAAACCCTAAACCCTAAAACTAAATATTAAACCCTAAAATTCTAAACCCTAAAACCTAAAACAAAAACCCTAAAAACTAAAACCTAAAACCCTAATTAAACTTGAATACAATAAACCCTAAACCCTAAAACCTAAAATTAAACCCTAAAACGAAGCATATAACCCAAAAACTCAAAACCCTAAAATTGAAAACAAAAACCCTAAACCCTAAACCTTAAAAACTAAATCTAAAACCCTAAACTTTAATACACTAAACCCTGAATCCTAATTCTCTAAACACTAAAACATAAAAACGAAACTCTAAACCCTAAAAACAAAAACCCTAATCTTTAAATCACTAAAACCCTAAGCCCTAAAACTAAAATTTTAAACCCTAAAACCTAAAACCAAAACCCTAAACCTAAAAAATTATAACCCTAAACTTGAATACACTAAAACCCTAAACCCTAAAAGTAAACATTAAACCCTAATATTCTAAACCCTAAAACCTAAAACAAAAACCCTAAACCCTAAAAACTAAAACCCTAATCTTGAATCCATTTAAACCCTAAACCCTAAAACTAAGCATATAACCGAAAAACTCAAAACCCTAAATTTTAAAAAAAAATCTAAACACTAAACATTAAAAACTAAATCTAAACCCCTAAACTTTAATACACTAAACCCTAAATCCTAATACTCTAAACACTAAAACCTAAAGACAAAACCCTATACCCTAAAAACTAAAACCCTAAACTCTAAACCCTAAAATTCTAAACCTTAAAATTCTAAACCCTAAAACCTAAAACAAAAACCCTAAAAACAAAAAGCTAAAATCCTAAACTTGAATACAATAAAACCCTAAACCCTAAAACCTAAAATTAAACCCTAAACAAAGCATATGACCCAGAAACTCAAAACCCTAAAATTGAAAACAAAAATCCTAAACCCTAAACCCTAAAAAATAAATCTAAAACCCTAAACTTTAATACACTAAACTCTAAATCCTAATTATCTAAACACTAAAACATAAAAACGAAACCTTAAACCCTAAAAACAAAAACCCTAATATTTAATACACTAAAACCCTAAACCCTAAAACTAAAATTTTAAACCCTAAAACCTAAAACCAAAACCCTAAACCTAAAAAATTATAACCCTAAACTTGAATACACTAAAACCCTATACCCTAAAAGTAAACATTAAACCCTAATATTCTAAACCCAAAAACCTAAAACAAAAACTTTAAACCCTAAAAACTAAAACCCTAATCTTGAATACACTAAAACCCTAAACCCTAAAACTAAACATTAAACCCTAATATTCTAAACCCTAAAACCTAAAACAAAACCTTAATATTCTAAAACCTAAAACCCTAAACCTTAAAATTAAACCCTAAAACTAAGCATATAACCGAAAAACTCAAAACCCTAAAATTTTTTAAAAAATCTAAACACTAAACCCTAAAGACTAAATCTAAAACCCTAAACTTTAATACACTAAACCCTAAATCCTAATACTATAAACACTAAAACCTAAAAAAAAACCCTAAACCCTAAAAACTAGAACCCTAATCTTTAATACACTAAAACCCTAAACCCTAAAACTAAATATTAAACCCTAAAATTCTAAACCCTAAAACCTAAAACAAAAACCCTAAAAACTAAAACCTAAAACCCTAATTAAACTTGAATACAATAAACCCTAAACCCTAAAACCTAAAATTAAACCCTAAAACGAAGCATATAACCCAAAAACTCAAAACCCTAAAATTGAAAACATAAACCCTAAACCCTAAACCCTAAAAACTAAATCTAAAACCCTAAACTTTAATACACTAAACCCTGAATCCTAATTCTCTAAACACTAAAACATAAAAACGAAACTCTAAACCCTAAAAACAAAAACCCTTATCTTTAATACACTAAAACCCTAAACCCTAAAACTAAAATTGTAAACCCTAAAACCTAAAACCAAACCCTAAACCCAAAAAATTATAACCCTAAACTTGAATACACTAAAACCCTAAACCCTAATATTCTAAACCCTAAAACCTAAAACAAAAACCCTAAACCCTAAAAACTAAAACCCTAATCTTGAATTCATTTAAACCCTAAACCCTAAAACTAAACATTAAACCCTAATATTCTAAACCCTAAAACCAAAAACAAAAACCCTAAAAACTAAAACCAAAAACCCTAAACCTTAAAATTAAACCCTAAAACTAAGCATATAACCGAAAAACTCAAAACCCTAAAATTAAAAAAAAAATCTAAACACTAAACATTAAAAACTAAATCTAAAACCCTAAACTTTAATACACTAAACCTTAAATCCTAATACTCTAAGCACTAAAACCTAAAGACAAAACCCTATACCCTAAAAACTAAAACCCTAAACTCTAAAACTAAATATTAAACCCTAAAATTCTAAACCCTAAAACCTAAAACAAAAACCCTAAAAACAAAAACCTAAAATCCTAAACCTTAATACAATAAAACCCTAAATCCTAAAACCTAAAATTAAACCCTAAACGAAGCATATGACCTAGAAACTCAAAACCCTAAAATTGAAAACAAAAACCCTACACCCTAAACCCTAAAAACTAAATCTAAAACCCTAAACTTTAATACACTAAACCCTAAATCCTAATTCTCTAAACACTAAAACATAAAAACGAAACCTTAAATTCTAAAAACAAAAACCCTAATCTTTAATACACTAAAACCCTAAGCCCTAAAACTAAAATTTTAAACCCTAAAACCTAAAACCAAAACCCTAAACCTAAAAAATTATAACCCTAAACTTGAATCCACTAAAACCCTATACTCTAAAAGTAAACATTAAACCCTAATATTCTAAACCCAAAAACCAAAAACAAAAACCCTAAACCCTAAAAACTAAAACCCTAATCTTGAATACACTAAAACCCTAAACCCTAAAACTAAATATTAAACCCTAAAATTCTAAACCCTAAAACCTAAAACAAAAACCCTAAAAACTAAAACCTAAAACCCTAATTAAACTTGAATACAATAAACCCTAAACCCTAAAACCTAAAATTAAACCCTAAAACGAAGCATATAACCCAAAAACTCAAAACCCTAAAATTGAAAACAAAAACCCTAAACCCTAAACCCTAAAAACTAAATCTAAAACCCTAAACTTTAATACACTAAACCCTGAATCCTAATTCTCTAAACACTAAAACATAAAAACTAAACTCTAAACCCTAAAAACAAAAACCCTAATCTTTAAATCACTAAAACCCTAAGCCCTAAAACTAAAATTTTAAACCTTAAAACCTAAAACCAAAACCCTAAACCTAAAAAATTATAACCCTAAACTTGAATACACTAAAACCCTAAACCCTAAAAGTAAACATTAAACCCTAATATTCTAAACCCTAAAACCTAAAACAAAAACCCTAAACCCTAAAAACTAAAACCCTAATCTTGAATCCATTTAAACCCTAAACCCTAAAACTAAGCATATAACCGAAAAACTCAAAACCCTAAAATTTAAAAAAAAATCTAAACACTAAACATTAAAAACTAAATCTAAACCCCTAAACTTTAATACACTAAACCTTAAATCCTAATACTCTAAACACTAAAACCTAAAGACAAAACCCTATACCCTAAAAACTAAAACCCTAAACTCTAAACCCTAAAATTCTAAACTTTAAAATTCTAAACCCTAAAACCTAAAACAAAAACCCTAAAAACAAAAAGCTAAAATCCTAAACTTAAATACAATAAAACCCTAAACCCTAAAACCTAAAATTAAACCCTAAACAAAGCATATGACCCAGAAACTCAAAACCCTAAAATTGAAAACAAAAATCCTAAACCCTAAACCCTAAAAAATAAATCTAAAACCCTAAACTTTAATACACTAAACTCTAAATCCTAATTATCTAAACACTAAAACATAAAAACGAAACCTTAAACCCTAAAAACAAAAACCCTAATCTTTAATACACTAAAACCCTAAACCCTAAAACTAAAATTTTAAACCCTAAAACCTAAAAATAAAACCCTAAACCTAAAAAATTATAACCCTAAACTTGAATACACTAAAACCCTATACCCTAAAAGTAAACATTAAACCCTAATATTCTAAACCCAAAAACCTAAAACAAAAACTTTAAACCCTAAAAACTAAAACCCTAATCTTGAATACACTAAAACCCTAAACTCTAAAACTAAACATTAAACCCTAATATTCTAAACCCTAAAACCTAAAACAAAACCCTAATATTCTAAAACCTAAAACCCTAAAACTTAAAATTAAACCCTAAAACTAAGCATATAACCGAAAAACTCAAAACCCTAAAATTTTTTAAAAAATCTAAACACTAAACCCTAAAGACTAAATCTAAAACCCTAAACATTAATACACTAAACCCTAAATCCTAATACTATAAACACTAAAACCTAAAAACAAAACCCTAAACCCTAAAAACTAGAACCCTAATCTTTAATACACTAAAACCCTAAACCCTAAAACTAAATATCAAACCCTAAAATTCTAAACCCTAAAACCTAAACCTAAAACCCTAATTAAACTTGAATACAATAAACCCTAAACCCTAAAACCTTAAATTAAACCCTAAAACGAAGCATATAACCCAAAAACTCAAAACCCTAAAATTGAAAACAAAAACCCTAAACCCTAAACTCTAAAAACTAAATCTAAAACCCTAAACTTTAATACACTAAACCCTGAATCCTAATTCTCTAAACACTAAAACATAAAAACGAAACTCTAAACCCTAAAAACAAAAACCCTTATCTTTAATACACTAAAACCCTAAACCCTAAAACTAAAATTGTAAACCCTAAAACCTAAAACCAAACCCTAAACCCAAAAAATTATAACCCTAAACTTGAATACACTAAAACCCTAAACCCTAAAAGTAAACATTAAACCCTAATATTCTAAACCCTAAAACCTAAAACAAAAACCCTAAACCCTAAAAACTAAAACCCTAATCTTGAATACATTTAAACCCTAAACCCTAAAACT
The DNA here is from genome assembly GCA_954870475.1 of Euphrasia confusa. Classification (NCBI taxonomy): domain Eukaryota; kingdom Viridiplantae; phylum Streptophyta; class Magnoliopsida; order Lamiales; family Orobanchaceae; genus Euphrasia; species Euphrasia confusa. The sequence goes on along the minus strand of OX940960.1, from coordinate 17,999,724 downwards.
AAACATTAAACCCTAATATTCTAAACCCTAAAACCAAAAAAAAAAACCCTAAAAACTAAAACCAAAAACCCTAAACCTTAAAATTAAACCTTAAAACTAAGCATATAACCGAAAAACTAAAAACCATAAAAATTTAAAAAAAAATCTAAACACTAAACATTAAAAACTAAATCTAAAACCCTAAACTTTAATACACTAAACCCTAAATCCTAATACTCTAAACACTAAAACCTAAAGACAAAACCCTATACCCTAAAAACTAAAACTCTAAACTCTAAAACTAAATATTAAACCCTAAAATTCTAAACCCTAAAACCTAAAACAAAAACCCTAAAAACAAAAACCTAAAATCCTAAACCTTAATACAATAAAACCCTAAATCCTAAAACCTAAAATTAAACCCTAAACGAAGCATATGACCCAGAAACTCAAAACCCTAAAATTGAAAACAAAAATCCTAAATCCTAAACCCTAAAAAATAAATCTAAAACCCTGAACTTTAATACAGTAAACCCTAAATCCTAATTCTCTAAACACTAAAACATAAAAACGAAACCCTAAACCCTAAAAAAAACCCTAATCTTTAATACACTAAAACCCTAAACCCTAAAACTAAAATTTTAAACCCTAAAACCTGAAACCAAACCCTAAACCCAAAAAATTATAACCCTAAACTTGAATACACTAAAACCCTAAACCCTAAAACTAAACATTAAACCCTAATATTCTAAACCTTAAAACCTAAAACAAAAACCCTAAACCCTAAAAACTAAAACCCTAATCTTGAATACACTAAAACCCTAAACCCTAAAACTAAATATTAAACCCTAATATTCTAAACCCTAAAACCTTAAACAAAAATCCTAAAAATTAAAACCTAAAACCCTAAACCTTAAAATTAAACCCTAAAACTATGCTTATAACTGAAAATTTCAAAACCCTAAAATTTAAAAAAAAATATAAAATCTAAACCCTAAAAACTAAATCTAAAACCCTAAACATTAATACACTAAACCCTAAATCCGAATACTCTAAATACTAAAACCTAAAAACAAAACCCTAAACCCTAAAAACTAGAACCCTAATCTTTAATACACTAAAACCCTAAACCCTAAAACTAAATATTAAACCCTAAAACCTAAAACAAAAACCCTAAAAACAAAAACCTAAAACCCTAAACTTGAATACAATAATACCCTTAACCCTAAAACCTAAAACTAAATCCTAAAACGAAGCATATAACCCAAAAACTTAAAACCCTAAAATTGAAAACAAAAACCCTACACCCTTAACCCTAAAAACTAAATCTAAAACCCTAAACTTTAATACACTAAACTTGAGCGGATCGTTGAGATTCATCGATTAGGATTGCCGGCGATAATCGATTCGATTCTCAGTGTATTTTATTCTTAATCCCCGATATTATTGCGGGTGTGTATATTTAATATAAGTAACTTTGATTTACCAAAGGAATTAACCGATTTAATTATTGGGTTAATTACCGGTTAAGTTGGGTCACTATATTTTATATATGGCATGCCGTGAATACTTGACGGGACAGTGTATCCCGGAAGGGTTGATAATATCCCCGAGATGAGTTCATAAGAAATTATTGTGTAAACCTCATGAGTGGATTCGTTCCGCACAATAATTAAGGTTGAATGGTACTAGTCTCGGATTCAAGAGATGAATAAATTAATTAGCAATAAATTAATTTTATTCATGGATATTTAAATCTTAAATACACGAAATAAATAATACTACCGGATAAATATTATTTGATATAATATGGTTTAATATTGGGAGTGCAATTAATTTATATAGTGGAAAATAAATTAATTAATATTGATAAGGATTAATGGACTTGAGCATTGGGCTCAATTTAATCTTCAATATTGGAAGCCCAATATTCCACCTCCTTTAGATCCCCTACGTAGCCTATAAAAGCACTACATGGCCTTCATAAATCATAAGACAAGATTATCATACTTGATATTCTAGAGAGTTGAAGGAGATCCATAGGAGTTCGATAGATCGTCGCCCACCCGACGTTCGAACGGAGTGCAAGGAATACGTGGGAAGATCCAAAAGGTCTTCAACTTGATTTCGTTTCTCCGCACAACGAATCAAAGGTATAATCATAAAACTCCCTTGTGTGATTTTATGTGAATTAAATTGTGATACATACATGAACACAAGATCCGGGAAAACGACGAACTTCGGGGACGGGGATTCGAGATCTCCGGCGAAGGTTCGAAGGACCCTCGGCTGGGAGCCGAGGGGTGCGATCGAGCCCTAGGGGCGTCGATCGCGGGGCCCACACGAGGACGCCCCGGCTGGAGCCGGGGCATGCGATCGACCACGGGGTCGATCGCCGGGCGAGCCGCGGCTGGGCCGCGGCGGGTGCGCTGGGCGCACCGCCCTCCTCGGCGATGGCGGTGAGTCCCCGGACTCACCGCCGGGGGCTGTTCGGAACAGCCCCACGGGGATGCGCGTGCATCCCCGGCGATCGCTAGGGCAGCGATCGCGAACCCCGCGTCGGGGTTCGGCTAGGGTTTAGCCGCGGGTTCATCCCGCGGCGATACTCTTTTCGAGCCCGGTTCTTCGTGGTGTTCGTGATCGGTTTCCGGCGATGGGATTTCGGTCGGGTTGTCGGTTTCCGCAATTTTTGATAACCCGGGATATCGATTTCCAGCAATTGGTATCAGAGCGTTTGGTTTCGTGTTCATGTATGTATTCAATTGTGTTCTACCTTGCAGGGATTCCGACTATCATGGTTTAATTAATTGTTAATTATTCGTTTAATTAATTGCTATTTAATTTACCATGATTGTTCGTTTATTAAACTCTCGGACATGTCGAGATTCGTTTTGTGTGGATGAATGCTTGTAATAGTAAAAATTCGGGGGTTGACCGAATTTAGATTTATTATTATTGTTCTATGTTTTCCGGAAATTGTATAGGGTCGATTTCATGTATAGAATCGATACCGGAATTGTAAATTTATTTCTTGTAATTTATTTACGTTGGATCGATGCCGAGACGACCGCCGGAGTGTTGGAAATCGATATCCCGGAATTAATAAATTAATTAAAATTAATTATCTAATTAATTCCGACCGAAATCCTTTGGAGATCGAATATCCGGAATTTTCAAATTGCGGAACGACAATTCCAATCGACTCCCGGTTGCCGGAACACCACCACGAACCTCCACGGGGATAGAACCCAACCGAAACCCTAACCGCGGGGATAGCCCGCGGCTGTCCGGTCGAGCCCCCCGTGTGGGGCTCGCGGCTGTTCGTAGCAGCCGTACGGGGCTGCCCAGCCATGCCTCGGGTGATCGCACATCCGCCACGATCAAAATCGTGGCGTGTGATCACCACAGCCCGCCGCCGCGCGAGCGGCGGTCCAGCCGCGCAGGCGGCGATCGCTCCGCGCGAGCAGCGAGGTGCCGCGCGAGCGGGACTGGGCGGGGCTGCTAGTAGCAGCCCGTAGCGCGTCCGGACGCGACTCGTGTCCAGCGAGTCCGCTGCGGGAACTCCCGCAGGTCGCTACGGGTCCGTCCGGGGAGATCGAGCACGCGCTCGATCGAGTCTCGGCGTCCAGCCGAGGCTCGCCCCCTTCGACCCTCTCATGCCGAGCCGACGATCCGCCGGCGGTCCGGTGGTCTTCGACCACCACCGCCCGGTTCGTCCTCGTCATGGGTCGCGTCTTTCGGATCTTGGTTCACGATAATTTTACGCTAATTAAACGATAAAATCATCGAGGGGGTTTTCACGATTTTACCTTTGTTCTCGTTGTACGGAGAAACGAGATCTATGAAGACCTTGAGACCTTCCCACGTATTCCTTGCACTAGCTCGAACGTCGGGTGGGCGACGATCTTCCGAACTCCATGGATCTCCCTCTCTACTTTCTCTCTCTAGAATTGTGATCTTCAAGTTATGAGAATAGAGAAGACCATGTAGTGCTTTTATAGGCTACGTAGGGGATCTTAAGGAGGTGGAATATTGGGCTTCCAATATTAATGATTAAATTGAGCCCAAGCCCAAATCTATTAATCCATTAATATTAATTAATTCTATTTTCCACTATATAAAATTAATTGCACTCCCAATATTAAACCATATTATATCAAATAATATTTCTCCGGTAGTATTATTTATTCCGTGTATTTAAGATATAAATATCCATGAATAAAATTAATTTATTGCTAATTAATTTATTCATCTCTTATATCCGAGACTAGTACCATTCAACCTTAATTATTATGCGGAACAAATCCACCTGCAGGGTTTACATAATAATTCCTTATGAACTCATCTCGGGGATATTATCAACCCTTACGGGATACACTTTCCCGTCAAGTATTCACGGCATGTCATATATAAAATACAGTGACCCAACTTAACCGGTAATTAACCCAATAATTAAATCGGTTAATTCCTTTGGTAAATCAAAGTCACTTATATTAAATATACACACCCGCAATAGTATCGGGGATTAAGAATAAAATACACTGAGACTTAAATCGATTATCGCCGGCAATCCTAATCGATAAATCTCAAGCAGATCCGCTCAATACACCACGTGTACAAGTGTGATAAAATAATTAAGATAAATTATTTTCTCTCTCACACAACGACTATACCGATGGATTGGTCCGTGTCCATCTAGGTCGTGAGAAACTGTTCGATTAAATACGAGTAACCGATAGTATGATCTTCTGTGCGCCCATGCTTGCACCATACTAACTACAACGTATAAAATCCAGGACTATGATTTGCATATATTTAATTATAAATAATTAAACGCAAATAATTGTTTATTTAATTAAATAGATTAATGGCAATGGATCGTGAGTTTCCTTTACTTAAATCTAGACATTAAGTACACAACTCCAACAATCTCCCACTTGTACTAAGGTCTAGTCATTTCCTCCAAACTCCCGACTCCCATACTCATCACGTGCTTAAAGTGTACTTCCAAGAAGTACTATGTGAATGAGCAATCTAGGTCGCCGCTCTGAAGTTATCTTGGTGACTACAGCGTCGTCTCCTTCGACGATGACTCGTATCAGGTGGTACTTGCACTATGTGTTATCTTACACTTATGGACTTGTGATTTCTTACCATTTGCCATTGCACCGCTATTTACATAGCCTTTGGCAAATTAAGAATCACATCTAAGTCCCAGAGATTATCCCGGAGTTATACCAAAACGTCCGCTGCCTCTGAGGCTGCTATTTTGTTACCCATGGCAGAGTCCGAAAAGCATCGTGCTTATCACTCTTCCATGTTAAAACTCCTTCTCCTTCAATAGTGAAACACATAGCCTGATATCGACTTACACTGATCCTCATTCGATTAGAAATCTAAGAGAATGTAATCCAAAGGAAATGTTCGTCTGCTTCGTAGTCTAGAACAGTACTTCGAAAGTACTTTTACAGCAGTCGAATATTCCTTTCCAGGATTACCTTGATATCCTCCCACTATGCCAACCGCATAGCCGATATCAGGTTCTTGTTTTCAACAGTGCATTTATTAAGCTTTCCATACTCAAAGTGTAGGAAACCGCTTTCATTGCTTCTATCTCCTTTTGTGTTCCAAAACACAAATCCTTAGATAGATGCATTCCGTTTCTGAAAGGTAACGAACCTTTCTCGGAATCTTGCATGTTAAAACGAACCATAATCATATATATGTAAGATGTCCAGGAGAAGTACAATGTTCTTTTCTTGAGATCCTAGATCTTAAGAACATGCTCTAACTTCTTCTTCATCTCATACATCGATTTTTCTAGACAACCATCAGTTTATGTCTGACAACATCTTTACATTGTTGCCAATGATAAAATGTTATCTACATAAAAACCCGAGAAACACCACCTTGTTTCCATCACGTTTCCAATACACACTATTCGTCTATGCTTTGATGAATCCATAAAATGGACTATCTCATCAACTTGCGAGTACCACGAACTCAATGCTTTGTTCCAATCCATAAATGGATCAACTAAGCTTGTACTCTAAATGATCTTGCCTCTTAGCAATAAACCTTATTGCTTTCTAAGAGAGCACATTTAGATCTAGTACTGCCTCTATGTAGATCCAGGGATCGATTTCATGTATACTAGGTCCAGAGTCCGAAGACTCTCCTAGTCTTATGAATATCTTCGGTTGTCACACAACCTCCCACTACAACGGCATTCCGGTGTATAAACAGTAATAACAGTAGGTGCAGTTAGTGGTGTACCGCTACTCGGTTCGGCTGGTTCTAAGTCTTAATCTCTCTCTCTCATTTAAAAGTATTACGTCACTTTGGGCTTGTGGTTCATCTAATAGTCTTCCTCTAAGAACCGGGCGTTAGAATTTATAACGTCCTTCTGGTTCATAGTACTATTGAACACACATCTTTTGTTCTTCTAGGATATTCTACAACCGCATTGAATGCGCCGTTGTTTCCAGACATATCCATAGAACATAGGTAGTTCCGTATAACTCATGCTTTTACTATTTCTATAAGAGTTCCATTTCTTATTTCCGACGCACCATTTCTACACAAGAGTGTATGGTGTAGTCATTTAGGATCAAATCCCAATCTCTGATCAGTATGCCATGCATTCCTCAGACAGGTACTTGCCTCCGCGATCAAATCGCAGGCTACAAATGGATATACCTTGATGGTTCTCCACAATAGCTTTGTTTCCATTGACTTGTCAAAACACTTGCTTTTGTGGTACATCAGGTATTCTAATCCATTTCTCGAGTAATCATCAAATGAAGTACTCGTACCTTATTGTCTGAGTAGGCATAGGTCTGCATACATCAAAGTATATCAATTCTTATACTTGTCCGGATCTTACATCTTATATCCATAAAGGATTGCTTAGTCATATTATCTTCCAAATTAGATTCTTAGGTCGGAAGGTCCACTCCTTCAACTTAATTGATCAAATATCAATTTTCGACCTTTGAACTTCTTATTTGAATAAACATGACTCAGCATAAGAATCCACAAGTATAATTGATAAAGAAATCTCTTATTAGTAAAACGAGTTTCATACTACGGTTCGTTGCATCATGGTGGACTCAGGATTCATCATTTATATATTGCTAACTAATGTACCAGAATAGATAATATCATTATTTCTTCTTATAACCATCAAATGATTAAAAGAAATAAAATATCCTTTTATTAGAAATCCAGAACAAAGTTCTTTCTAATATGAAAGGTACATAAAAGCAATAACTCAAAATGAAATCCTATAAAATGTCATCCACTGCAACAGCTGCCTCCTCCAGAGCATTGCCCATGTAGACTACGATTTCTTCTTTTCCAAGTCGTCGGGTTTCCTGGAACCCTTGCATTTAAAATGCACATACCGTCAGTGGTTCCATATCTACACACCAGGTTCCGGTAGATAATACCACTGACTATGTTTTATGACTAAAGAAGATTTCGTACTTTCTTTGAGAGGATAATCAGACTTCCAGTACCCAGACTGTTTGCATCGAGAACACTTGCCTCATGGCTTTCTCGTCCCATCTCGTGGTCCAAGAAACTTAGGACCACTGGGTTTCTTTGCTTGCTTTTCCTTTCCCCCGATTTTGCCCTTAGGCTCGAAACCTTTGGCATTAGCTACAAGAGCTTGCGATTTCCGTCTCAACTCGTCTAAAAGGTCGATCATCTCAAAAACGTGTTTAAGCGTTTCCTCGAATCGACTGGCCTTTATGAGTATCCTCATCGCCTCTTGTCTAGCCTCTACACCATGTCTAAACATCTCCTTGAGTTTGAACATGATATCAAAATCAGTCCTTTCCTCATCAGTTAAGACATTTGTATTCGGGAGGACAAAGCTCACTGAGTACAAACTTGTACTCTTCAACAGTTTGGGTAATGTCTAGATCTCTATTCCAATCATTACATTCAGGGACCAATGAGTTTAAAATCCTTACGTATCACATAAAGTGGGTTCAAAGCCATATCCTAATCTATGAGCACATATAAAAACAAACAATCAATTTAATCTCCGATATTATCTCCCTCAAATAATATCATTAAACCACTAATCGCATCTAAAATCCCATCAGATATGGCAAGCCACGATAGTGTGGACGTTTACCTATTCAAATGATTTAGCAATTAGATTTCCTTCGGTCGTACATCATCATTAGCGTTACTTCGATGGGAAGAATACTAATAAGCGTACCTGAGTGTAAACCATTACTCAGTATCTAAGAAGATTGTTTGGGACACGCATATTCACCGCAAGCCACGATAGTGTGGACGTTTACGTTAACATACGCTCCTTTACTCCCTTCTATAACTGTCTACATCAATCGTTCCAAAAATCCCATTCAATGCAGCAAGCCACGATAGTGTGGACGTTTACTACACCAAAAGACTTTTACAATTGACTCCCAATTACTAGATGTTGGGATTCGATGTCCCGGGCTATCAAAATTTGCGGAACCGATAACCCGATCAAAAACCCTCGATCATCGAAGATTGAATCCCGACTCATCCGCAGGAGTCCGACCTTTGGAGACTACGCGCCCGAAGACACGCAGCCCGCCCCCAGCCGATTTTCTCCCGCGAGTCGGATCCACGAACGCGAACCACCTCACGAGCCGGGGCCCGACCGAACGCCCAGCGAAGCCCGAAGGCTGCGTGCGCCCAGCCGAGCCCCCGCGAGGGGCTCGCGATCGTCCTCGACGATCGCTGGGATCGCTCGTAGCGATCCCCGGGGCTGCTCGTAGCAGCCCCGCAGCGAGTCAAGGACTCGCTGCTCGCGAGGGCGTTGCCCTCGCACGCCTCGCTACGGGTGAACCCGTAGCGCATACGAGGCAGCTACGGGTCATCCCGTAGCACGCCCGCGATCGATCCGAGGATCGATCGCACCCCTCGGCTTCAGCCGAGGGTTCCTCGCGCCACGCGCCTCCGACGAGGGGGCCGGCGGATCCACCCGCCGTGGCACCAGCCCACGGCGGATCCCCGACGATCGAACCCTAGGTTCTATTGTGTGCCCCGGCGTCCAGCCGGGGCTCCCTCCTCGTCGCGCGTCCTCGGCGGTCGAACCCTAGGGTTCGGCCGCACCTTCGATCCTCGCCGGGGATCTCGAATCCCCGTCCCCGAGGTTCGTCGTTTTCCCGGATCGTGCGTTCATGTATATATCACAATTATTCAACGCACAAATAATCAAAGAAGGGGGTTCTCGATTATTACCTTGATTCGTTGTACGGAGAAACGAATCGTTGATGACCTCGTGATCTTCCCGCGTATTCCTTGCACTTCCGTTCGAACGTCGGGTGGGCGACGAGCTATCGAACTCTATGGATCTTCCTCACTCTCCAAGACTTTTAGTTGGCGTAACTTAGGTTGTTAAAAGTGAAGACCATGTAGTGCTTATATAGGCTACGCAGGGGATCATAAGGAGAATAAATATTGGGCTTCTATATATTGAAAATTAAATTGGGTCCAACCCAAATCTATTAATTCTTATCAATATTAAATTTTATTTATTTTCCACTATATAAATAAAATTGCACTCCCAATATTATTCCATATTATATCAAATAATATTTCTCCATCTTAGTATTATTTATTCCGTGTATTTAAGATTTAAATATCCATGAATAAATTTATTTATTGCTCAATAAATAATATTCATATCTTATATCCGAGACTAGTACCGTTCAACCTTTATTATTGTGCGGAACGAATCCACTCATGAGGTTTACAAAATAATTGTTGGAAATCGATATCCCGGAATTAATAAATTAATTAAAATTAATTATCTAATTAATTCCGAACGAAATCCTTCGGAGAACGAATATCCGGATTGTCTAAATTGCGGAACCGACAATCCAATCGACTCCCGGTTGCCGGAACATCCCACCACGAAACACCACGCGAAGCCGGACTCAACCAAACCCTAACCGCGGGCGAACCCACGGCTGTTCGGTCGAGCCCTCGCGTGGGCTCGCGGCTGAACACGGCAGCCGCCTAGGGCTGCTCGTAGCAGCCCGCTAGGGTTGCCAAAACCCTACGCGAACAGCCCCCTAGGCCATGCCCGAGCACCGCGAAGAGCAGCCCCATCGAACCCTAGCCGAGGCACGAGCCCCCGCTGTTCGATCAGCCCCTCGCACGCCTCCAGGCGCGCGTCACGGATCAGCCCGCATGGCCTCGTGCAGCAGCTCGCATCGCACGCGAGTCCGCTGCGGGAAAACCCGCAGCTCGCTGCGAGCAGGCACGAGGCGAGCGCTTGCTCGCTGGGCGCTCGCTCGCGACATGGACCAGGCGGGCGCCTGGTCCTCAAGCGAGCGCTTGCTCCCCAGCGAACTCGGTTCGCGCGATCCTCGTCGCCGGATCGCTCCAGCCGCGGCGGTCCGGTGATCCTCGATCACCACCGCCCGGCTCGACCCCGATGAGGATTCCAAATCTCGGATCTTGGTTCACGATATTTCTACGATAATTAAACGATAAAATCATAAAGAGGGTTTTACGATTTACCTCGTTCTCGTTGTTCGGAAAAACGAAGAACTCAATTTGATGACCTTTGAGATCTTCCCACGTATTCCTTGCACTAGCCCGGACGTCGTGTGGGCGACGATCTACCGAACTCCATGGATCTTCCTCTCTACTTTCTCTCTCTCTCTAGAATTATGATCTTCAAGTTATGAGAATAGAGAAGACCATGTAGTGCTTTTATAGGCTACGTAGGGGATCTTAAGGAGGTGGAATATTGGGCTTCCAATATTAATGATTAAATTGAGCCCAAGCCCAAATCTATTAATCCATTAATATTAATTAATTCTATTTTCCACTATATAAAATTAATTGCACTCCCAATATTAAACCATATTATATCAAATAATATTTCTCCGGTAGTATTATTTATTCCGTGTATTTAAGATATAAATATCCATGAATAAAATTAATTTATTGCTAATTAATTTATTCATCTCTTATAACCGAGACTAGTACCATTCAACCTTAATTATTATGCGGAACAAATCCACCTGCAGGGTTTACATAATAATTCCTTATGAACTCATCTCGGGGATATTATCAACCCTTACGGGATACACTTTCCCGTCAAGTATTCACGGCATGTCATATATAAAATATAGCGACCCAACTTAACCGGTAATTGACCCAGTAATTAAACCGGTCAATTCCTTTGGAAAATCAAAGTCACTTATATTAAATATACACACCCGCAATAGTATCGGGGATTAAGAATAAAATACACTGAGACTTAAATCGATTATCGCCGGCAATCCTAATCGATAAATCTCAAACGATCCGCTCAATACACCAAGTGTACAAGTGTGATAAAATAATTAAGATAAATTATTTTCTCTCTCACACAACGACTATACCGATGGATTGGTCCGTGTCCATCTAGGTCGTGAGCAACTGTTCGATTAAATACGAGTAACCAATAGTATGATCTTCTGTGTGCCCATGCACACCATACTAACTACAACGTATAAAATCCAGGACTATAATTTGCATATATTTAATTATAAATAATTAAACGCAAATAATTGTTTATTTAATTAAATAGATTAATGGCAATGGATCGTGAGTTTCCGTTACTTAAATCTAGACATTAAGTACACAACTCCAACAATAATTCCTTATGAACTCATCTCGGGGATATTATCAACCCTTCCGGGATACACTTTCCCGTCAAGTATTCACGGCATGTCATATATAAAATATAGCGACCCAATTTTACCGGTAATTAACCCAATAATTAAATCGGTTAATTCCTTTGGAAAATCAAAGTCTCTAATATTAAATATACACACCCGCAATAATATCAGGGATTAAGAATAAAATACTCCGAGATTTAAATTGATTATCTTAGGCAATCCTAATCAGTAAATCTCAAGCTGATCCGCCCAATACACCAAGTGTACAAGTGTGATAAAATAATTAAGACAAATTATTTTCTCTCTCACACAACGACTATACCGATGGATTGGTCCGTGTCCATCTAGGTCGTGAGCAACTGTTTGACTAAATACGAGTAACCGATAGTATGATCTTCTGTGTGGGCCCGACACACCATACTAACTACAACGTATAAAATCCAGGACTATATTTTGCATAATTAATTAATAATAATTAATTGCAAATAATTGTTTATTAATAAAATAGGTTAAATGCTATGACCGGGAGTTTACCGATACTTAAATCTAGACATTAAGTACACAACTCCAACAATCTCCCACTTGTACTAAGGTCTAGTCATTTCCTCCAAACTCCCGACTCCCATACTCATCACGTGCTTAATTTATACTTCCCAGAAGTATTATGTGAATGAGCAATCTAGGTTGCCGCTCTGAAGTTATCTTGGTGACTACTGCGTCGTCTTTCTGACGATGACTCGTATCAGGGGGTACTGGCTCTATGTGTTATCATCACCCTTTTGAACTTATGACTTCTTCCAGTTCTCCACGCACCGCTATTTACATAGCCTTTGGTGAACCAAGAATCATATCCAAGTTCAGAGGTTATTCCGGAATCTAACCAAAACTTCCGCTGCCTCTGAGCCTGCTATTTGGTTTATGATAGAGTCCGAGAAGCATTACGCTTATCACTCTTTCATCCTTAGGTTCCACCTCTTCTAAAAGTGAACACATAGCCTGATATCGACTTACACTGGTCCTTTCTCTGATTTTGGATCTGAGAAACTGTAATCTAAGAAGATTTCGTTTCTGCCAGTAATCCAGTACTTCCAAGTACTTTACAGCATTCGAATATTTCTTATCCAGATTACTTTGATATCCTCCCACTACGCTAACCGCATAGTTGATATCAGGTCCTCGTTTTTCAACATTGCATCCACAAAGCTCTCCACACTTGAAGTGTAGGAAACCGCTTTGTCTATATCTATCTCCTTCATGTGTTCAAGACACATACCTTAGATAGATGTATTCTGATCTCGAAAGGCAATAACCTTTCTCAGAATTGTGCATGTTTAAAACAAACCATAATCGTATAAGATATCTTAAGAGAAGTGCAAGTGTTCTTATCTAGAGATCGTAAGATTTCTAAGAACATGATACAATTTCATCTTAATCTTATATCTCGATTTATTTAGACAACCTCTATTTTATGTTTGACAACACTTTTACATTGTTGCCAACGATGAAGTGTTATCTACACAAAATTCCGAGAAACACCACCCTTGTTTCCATTACGTCTCTAACACACCTTTCCTTGCCTTTTGATGAATCCATAGAATGGACTATCTCATCAATTCGCAAGTTCCTATGCAGAACTAGGGATCGATTTCATGTATACTAGATCCAGAGTTTAAAAACTCCTCCAGTCTTATGAACATCTCCGGTTGGTTAACAACCTCCCACTGCAATGGCGTTCCGGTGTATAACAGTAATAACATTAGGTGCAGTTAGTGGTGTACTACTACTCGGTTAGGCTGGTTCTCAGTCTATCATTTCCTCATTTCAAGTACATTGTCAGTTAGGGCATTGTAGTTCATCTAATATTCTTCCTCTAAGAACCGGGCGAGGACACCCATCTGGTTCGCAGTACTATTGAACTTACAATTACTTGTTCTTCTAGGATATTCTATGTTGGAATTCGATATCCCGGGTTATTTAAATTTGCGGAAACCAATAACCCGATCAAACCCTTCGCCGAAGATTACACGAACACCACGTACGAGCCGGAGCACGAGCCGAACGCACGACACGGCCGAAGCCGCGCGCACGCCCAGCCCGAGCCCCCGTCCGCGGGGCTCATGTGATCGATCGGGTGGGGCTGCCCAGCAGCCCCCGCGGCGAGTCTGGCGACTCGCCGCCGCCTGGGAGGTCCCCGCCTTCACGGCGGGGTGGGGTGCGGCACCAGCCCGCGCCCCCGGCGATCGATCGTACGATCGATCGCATGCCCGCGGCCCAGCCGCGGGTCTCTCCTCCGCGCGCCCTCGAAACCCTAGGCGGCGATCGCCGTGGTCCGGCGATCCTAGATCACCACCACGCGTTCGTCGTCTAATCCGGGGTTCGATCCTTGGATCTTGTTTTTCGATAATTGATCAATAAACTAGAATTAAATTGCGGAAATTTAATTCACCTTTCGATTCGTTGTGCGGAGAAACGAGATCGTATTGAAGACCTTGAGATCTTCCCACGTATTCCTTGCACTTGTTCGAACGTCGGGTGGGCGACGATCCTCCGAACACTATGGATCTCCTTCTCTCCTTTCTCTCTCTAGAATTGTGATCTTCAAGTTATGAGAATAGAGAAGACCATGTAGTGCTTTTATAGGCTACGTAGGGGATCTTAAGGAGGTGGAATATTGGGCTTCCAATAATAGTGATTAAATTGAGCCCATGCTCAAATCTATCAATCCTTACTATTATTAATTAATTCTATTTTCCACTATATAAAATTAATTGCACTCCCAATATTAAACCATATTATATCAAATAATATTTCTCCGGTAGTATTATTTATTCCGTGTATTTAAGATATAAATATCCATGAATAAAATTAATTTATTGCTAATTAATTTATTCATCTCTTATATCCGAGACTAGTACCATTCAACCTTAATTATTATGCGGATTAAATCCACCTGCAGGGTTTACATAATAATTCCTTATGAACTCATCTCGGGGATATTATCAACCCTTCCGGGATACACTTTCCCGTCAAGTATTCACGGCATGTCATATATAAAATATAGTGACCCAACTTAACCGGTAATTAACCCAATAATTAAATCGGTTAATTCCTTTGGTAAATCAAAGTCACTTATATTAAATATACACACCCGCAATAATATCGGGGATTAAGAATAAAATACACTGAGACTTGAATCGATTATCGCCGGCAATCCTAATCGATAAATCTCAAGCAGATCCGCTCAATACACCAAGTGTACAAGTGTGATAAAATAATCAAGATAGATTATTTTCTCTCTCACACAACGACTATACCGATGGATTGGTCCGTGTCCATCTAGGTCGTGAGCAACTGTTCGATTAAATACGAGTAACCGATAGTATGATCTTCTGTGCGCCCATGCAACACCATACTAACTACATCGTATAAAATCCAGGACTATAATTTGCATATATTTAATTATAAATAATTAAACGCAAATAATTGTTTATTTAATTAAATAGATTAATGGCAATGGATCGTGAGTTTCCGTTACTTAAATCTAGACATTAAGTACACAACTCCAACAATCTCCCACTTGTACTAAGGTCTAGTCATTTCCTCCAAACTCCCGACTCCCATACTCATCACGTGCTTAAGTTGTACTTCCAAGAAGTACTATGTGAATGAGCAATCTAGGTTGCCGCTCTGAAGTTATCTTGGTGACTACAGCGTCGTCTCCCTCGACGATGACTCGTATCAGGTGGTACTTGCACTATGTGTTATCTTACACTTATGAACTTGTGACTTCTTACCATTTGCCATCGCACCGCTATTTACATAGCCTTTGGAAAATTAAGAATCACATCTAAGTCCCAGAGATTATCCCGGAGTTATACCAAAACTTCCGCTGCCTCTGAGGCCGCTATTTGGTTACCCATGGCAGAGTCCGAAAAGCATCGTGCTTATCACTCTTCCATGTTAAAACTCCTTCTCCTTCAATAGTGAAACACATAGCCTGATATCGACTTACACCGGTCCTCATTTGATTAGAAATCTAAGAGAATGTAATCCAAAGGAAATTTTGTCTGCTCCGTAATCCAGAACATAGTTTCCAGTACTTCGAAAGTACTTAAAATGTTCATTACATCAGTCAAACATTCCTTTCCAGGATTACCTTGATATCCTCCCACTATGCTAACCGCATAGCCGATATCAGGTTCTCGTTTTCAACATGCATTTATCAAGCTTTCCACACTCCAAGTGTAGGAAACCGATTTTTATTGCTTCTATCTCCTTTTGTGTTTCCAAAACACATATCCTTAGATAGATGCATTCCGTCTCTGAAAGGTAACGAACCTTTCTCGGAATCTTGCATGTTAAAACGAACCATAATCGTATAAGATATCTAGAGAAGTACAATGTTCTTTTCTTGAGATCCTAGATCTTAAGAACATGCTCTAACTTCTTCTTTATCTCATATATCGATTTTTCTAGACAACCATCATCTTATGTCTGACAACATCTTTACATTGTTGCCAATGATAAAATGTTATCTACATAAAACCCGAGAAACACCACCTTGTTTTCCATCACGTTTCCAATACACACAATTCGTCTATGCTTTTGATGAATCCATAAAATGGACTATCTCATCAATTTGCAAGTACCACGAACTCAACGCTTTGTTCCAATCCATAAATGGATCAACTAAGCTTGTACTCTAAATGATCTTGCCTCTTAGCAATAATCCTTATTGCTTTCCAAGAAGGCACATTTATATCTAGTACCGCCTTCATGTAGATTCAGGGATTGATTTCATGTATACTAGGTCCAGAGTTCAAAACTCTCCCAGTCTTATGAATATCTCCGGTTGTCAAACAACCTCCCACTACAATGGCATTCCGGTGTATAACAGTAATAACAGTAGGTGCAGTTAGTGGTGTATCGCTACTCGGTTCGGCTGGTTCTAAGTCTTAATCGTTTTCTCTCTCTTCAGAAGTATCATGTCATTTTGGGCTTGTGGTTCATCTAATAGTCTTCCTCTAAGAACCGGGCGTTAGAACTTATAACGTCCTTCTGGTTCATAGTACTATCGAACACACACCTTTTGTTCTTCTAGGATATTCTACAACCACATTTGAATGTGCCGTTGTTTCCAAGACATATCCATAGAACATAGGTAGTTCCGTTTAACTCATGCTTTTACTATTTCTATAAGAGTTCCATTTCTTATTTCCGACACACCAATCCTACAGAAGACTGTATGGTGTAGTCACTTGGGATCCAATCCCAAGCTCTGATCATAAATCAGAGTTAATCAATTCTAATACTTGTCCGGATCTTATATCTTATATCCATAAAGGATTGCTTAGTCGTATTATCTTCCAAATTAGATTCTTAGGTCGGAAGGTCCACTCCTTCAACTTAATTGATCTTACAATCAATTTTCGACCTTTGAACTTCTCATTTGAATAAATATGACTTAGCATAAGAATCCACATGCATAAATGATTAAATAAAGAAATCTCTTATTAGCAAAACGAGTTATATATAACGGTTCGTTGCATCGTGGTGGACTCAGGATTCATCATTTATATATTGCTAGCTAATGTACCAAAATGGATAATATCATTATTTCTTCTTATAACCATCAAATGATTAAAAGGAATAAAATATCCATTTATTAGAAATCCAGAACAAAGTTCTTTCTAATTTGAAAGGTACATAAAAGCAATAACCCAAAATGAAATCCTATAAAATGTCCTCCACTGCAACCGCTGCCTCCTCTACAGCATTGCCCATGTAGACTACGATTTCTTCTTTTCTAAGTCGTTGGGTTTCCTGGAACCCTTGCATTTAAAATGCACATACTGTCAGTGGTTCTATATCTACACACCAGGTTCCGGCAGATAATACCACTGACTATGTTTTACGACTAAAGAAGATTTCGTACTTTCTTTGAGAGGATAACCAGACTTCCAGTACCCAGACTGTTTGCATCGAGAATACTTGCCTCATGGCTTTCTCGTCCCATCTAGTGGTTCAAGAAGAACCACTGGGTTTCTTTGCTTTCTTGTCCTTTCCCCCGATTCATGCCTTTAGGTTCGAAACCTTTGGCATTGGCTACAAGAGCTCGAGATTTCCGTCTCAACTCGTCTAAAAGGTCAATCATCTCAAAAACGTTTTTAAGCGTTTCCTCGAAGTGACTGGCCTTTATGAGTATCCTCATCGCTTCTTGTTTAGCCGCCTATGTCAATAGGCTCGGGAGGACAAAGCTCACTGAGTACAAACTTGTACTCTTCAACAGTCTGGGCAATGTCCAGATCTCTATTCCAATCAATACATTCAGGGACCAATGAGTTTAAAATCCTTACGTATCACATAAAGTGGGTTCAAAGCCATATCCTAATCTATGAGCACATATAACAACAAACAATCGATTTAATCTCCGATATTATCTCCCTCAAATAATATCATTAAACCACTAATCACATCTAAAATCCCATCAGGTAAGGCAAGCCACGTGGTGTGGACGTTTACCCACCCAAATGATTTAGCAATTAGATTTGCTTCGGTCATACATCACTTATAGCGGAACCTCGTGGGGAGGAATACTATAATGCGTATCTAAGTGTAAACCATTACTCAGTACCAAAGTGAATTACTTGGAATTGCTACATCACCGCAAGCCACGTGGTGTGGACGTTTACGATAACTTCACAACTCTTCATAATTACTTACAACTGTCTACATCAATTAATCCAAAGTCCGTCAGCATAGCAAGCCACGTGGTGTGGACGTTTACTATACTAAGAGACTTTTATAATTGACTCCCAATTACTTGATCCATTTAATCTTGTAAATCAAGACGTGGAGAATCATAAGTGAAACTCGAAGTTTCTAACCAGTGATTCGCCATGCGAACGACCCTATCTCTCATAAATGAGGGAGCCGAGCAGACAAGCGACCCATCTATCAAAGAATGGCACGGAAGTCTCTAATTTGTGTCCTCTACATGACCAAGTGGCTCTGGCTCCATTCCACTCCCCGGGGTGAGAATGAGTCGACTTGAAGTCAGCTTTGGAAAGACAAATTAGGCATTGTTTGATAAACTTAATCAATGTTTCTCGTAAGAGGAATTACAAGAATTCTCCTCCAATGGCTTATCTATATGAACTTCGAAAGTTCATAAAAGTCACCAAGAGAACAGCAATGGAGACCATGGATATGTTTCCATACCCTCTCCCACTTAGCTTTTTATAACAAAGGGATACGCTATCTAATGCATAATTAAATACACATAAGCATAATAATAAGCATACATTTCATGCAAGTACGTACACAAATAATCAAATAATTGCTCAAGTAAATTATTTCTCGACTATTCGTACCTTGATGAATTCCAGCATGCTTTCCTTGAGTCTTCATTCTACGTCTTGAATACTTTGCCGAGCGACGGAAAAATTCTTTGATTCTCATATTTAATTTATTTTAAATAAAATCCAAGATTCCAATTCAAAATAAATTTGAATCAATCTAATGATTTTAAATAAAATACTCCAATTAAATAAAATCAATTCCATTGATTTCCATATTTAATTCTATTCTAAATAAAATCCAAGATTATCCAATCCAAAATAAATTTTGAATTAATCTAATGATTTTAAATAAAATACTTAAATTAAATAAAATTAATATTATTAAAATCCATTGATTTCCATATTTAATTCTATTCTAAATAAAATCCAAGATTATCCAATCCAAAATAAATTTTGAATTAATCTAATGATTTTAAATAAAATACTTAAATTAAATAAAATCAATATTTTAATAATTTCTCAATCCTATTTAAATTAGATCTCAA
This sequence comes from Euphrasia confusa, assembly GCA_954870475.1. Taxonomy (NCBI): domain Eukaryota; kingdom Viridiplantae; phylum Streptophyta; class Magnoliopsida; order Lamiales; family Orobanchaceae; genus Euphrasia; species Euphrasia confusa. Next base: position 17,980,212 of record OX940960.1, on the reverse strand, counting down.
GAATCCTAATCAAAATCGAATTTTGATTCTTCTCAAGACTTCTAATCCAAGTAGGTATAGGATATCTAGAGAAACTAGGATTTTCTTTCCTAATTTAACTCTCCATCTAATTCCATTATTTAATTCCATAATTAAGAAATCTAATCCAAATAGAATTTGAATTAATTCCAAAATTAAATTAAATAAAATTAGAAAGATTAAATTATTTCCGGAAAGATCGGATTTACCGGGACGAACCGAAACGAATTCCGGTGTCATCCCAATCGAACCAAGAAAGTGCATGTCCGTGTATCCATACACAGCACCATCCATGCCATGCCATGCATCAATTAACTCTATGCATGTGGACATGCAATTCACGTACCATGCCATGACAGCATCGTGAATTAAAATTCATGTCATGCATTATGCACAAGGCCATGTACAGCATCGAGAATGAATTAATTCATTCAACCGTATCGGCTCGCACAGCAGCCCGCAAAGGCGTGCCCAGCCACGGGAGGCTTGCCAGCGATCTCGACATCCGGCGACCACCGCCCTTGGTGAATCAAGCCGTCGATTTCCGCCAACATCCCGGCCTGTGCGACCAGCCATCTCGCCGCTGCTCCGAGAGCAGCCGAAGCAGCCAGGTTCATGCTCATGCCGCGGTCGATCAAACGATCGCGCGGACCGTTGCCGGAGCAGCCGCGACTCACCGGACATCCGTCGACTTCCGGCGAACCATCCCACGATGGTGAACGCCAAGTCGACGAGCCCAGACGTCCAGCTGCTGCCCAGCAGCCCACACGCCCTTGCTTCCAGCTACCTCCCCGGCAGCCCGCAACGAGCGCGCGTTCGATCTCGGTTCGATTTCCGAAAACCCTCGATTTAATATTTAATTTTTCCGACAACACAATTCATACGAGAGATAAAACAAGTACGTAGAACAATATAGCACAATAATTTAACAATTTAAATTAATCTATGGCTATAAACAACGACAATCGATTATCGAAACAATTAACGAAAAAACGTAACCATACGCTCTGATACCAATTGTTGGAATTCGATATCCCGGGTTATCAAAATTGCGGAACCGATAACCCGAACGAACCCTTCGCCGGAGATCACACGAACGTCGACTCATCCGCCGAGGTCCGGGCTTTGGAGACCACGCGCCCGAAGGCGCGCAATCCGCCCCCACCCGAACCCCCGCGAGCCGGGTTCACGCGATCGAACATCGCGTTCGATGGGGCTGCATCCGGCAGCCCCCAGCAGCAGGTCCGGCGACCTGCTGCCCGCCGTCGAGGAGCCCCCACCGTCGCGGTGGGGAGGTGACGGCACCAGCCCGTCACCGCCGGCGATCGCTCCCAGCGATCGCCCCCTCGGCCGAGGCCGAGGGTTCTCCTTCGCGCGCCGAACCCTAGGCGTGCGGTCCACGTGGTCCGGTGGCTTCGCCACCACCGCGTGGTCCCTCGTCTAATCCGGGTTCGATCCTTCGGATCTTGTTTTTCGATAATTGATCAATAAACTAGAATTAAATTGCGGAAATTTAATTCACCTTTCGATTCGTTGTGCGGAGAAACGAGATCTTATGATGACCTTGAGATCTTCCCACGTATTCCTTGCACTTGTTCGAACGTCGGGTGGGCGACGATCCTCCGAACACTATGGATCTCCTTCTCTCCTTTCTCTCTCTAGAATTGTGATCTTCAAGTTATGAGAATAGAGAAGACCATGTAGTGCTTTTATAGGCTACGTAGGGGATCTTAAGGAGGTGGAATATTGGGCTTCCAATAATAGTGATTAAATTGAGCCCAAGCCCAAATCTATTAATCCTTACTATTATTAATTAATTCTATTTTCCACTATATAAAATTAATTGCACTCCCAATATTAAACCATATTATATCAAATAATATTTCTCCGGTAGTATTATTTATTCCGTGTATTTAAGATATAAATATCCATGAATAAAATTAATTTATTGCTAATTAATTTATTCATCTCTTATATCCGAGACTAGTACCATTCAACCTTAATTATTATGCGGATTAAATCCACCTGCAGGGTTTACATAATAATTCCTTATGAACTCATCTCGGGGATATTATCAACCCTTCCGGGATACACTTTCCCGTCAAGTATTCACGGCATGTCATATATAAAATATAGTGACCCAACTTAACCGGTAATTAACCCAATAATTAAATCGGTTAATTCCTTTGGTAAATCAAAGTCACTTATATTAAATATACGCACCCGCAATAGTTTCGGGGATTAAGAATAAAATACACTGAGACTTAAATCGATTATCGCCGGCAATCCTAATCGATAAATCTCAAACGATCCGCCCAATACACCAAGTGTACAAGTGTGATAAAATAATTAAGATAAATTATTTTCTCTCTCACACAACGACTATACCGATGGATTGGTCCGTGTCCATCTAGGTCGTGAGCTACTGTTCGATTAAATACGAGTAACCGATAGTATGATCTTCTGTGCGCCCATGCAGCACCATACTAACTACAACGTATAAAATCCAGGACTATGATTTGCATATATTTAATTATAAATAATTAAACGCAAATAATTGTTTATTTAATTAAATAGATTAATGGCAATGGATCGTGAGTTTGCATTACTTAAATCTAGACATTAAGTACACAACTCCAACAAAGCTCTGATCATAAATCAGAGTTAATCAATTCTAATACTTGTCCGGATCTTATATCTTATATCCATAAAGGATTGCTTAGTCGTATTATCTTCCAAATTAGATTCTTAGGTCGGAAGGTCCACTCCTTCAACTTAATTGATAATCAATTTTCGACCTTTGAACTTCTTATTTGAATAAATATGACTTAGCATAAGAATCCACAAGTATAAATGATTTAATAAAGAAATCTCTTATTAGTAAAACGAGTTATGTAAAACGGTTCGTCGCATCGTGGTGGACTCAGGATTCATCATTTATATATTGCTATCTAATGTACCACAATAGATAATATCATTATTTCTTCTTATAACCATCAAATGATTAAAAGAAATAAAATATCCATTTATTAGAAATCCAGAACAAAGTTCTTTCTAATTTGAAAGGTACATAAAAGCAATAACCCAAAATGAAATCCTATAAAATGTCCTCCACTGCAACTGCTGCCTCCTCTACAGCATTGCCCATGTAGACTACGATTTCTTCTTTTTTAAGTCGTCGGGTTTCCTGGAACCCTTGCATTTAGAATGCACATACCGTCAGTGGTTCTATATCTACACACCAGGTTCCGGCAGATAATACCACTGACTATGTTTCACGACTAAAGAAGATTTCGTACTTTCTTTGAGAGGATAATCAGACTTCCAGTACCCAGACTGTTTGCATCGAGAACACTTGCCTATTGGCTTTCTCGTCCCATCTCGTGGTCCAAAAGGAACCACTGGGTTTCTTTGCTTTCTTGTCCTTTCCCCCGATTCATGCCTTTAGGTTCGAAACCTTTGGCATTGGCTACAAAAGCTTGCGATTTCCGTCTCAACTCGTCTAAAAGGTCAATCATCTCAAAAACATTTTTTAAGCGTTTCCTCGAAGTGACTGGCCTTTATGAGTATCCTCATCGCTTCTTGTCTAGCCGCCTATGTCAATAGGCTCGGGAGGACAAAGCTCACTGAGTACTAACTAGTACTCTTTAACAGTTTGGGTAATGTCTAGATCTCTATTCCAATCATTACATTTAGGGACCAGTGAGTTAAAATCCTTACGTATCACATAAAGTGGGTTCAAGGCCATATCCTAATCTATGAGCACATATAACAACAAACAATCGATTTAATCTCCAATATTATCTCCCTCTAATAATATCATTAAACCACTAATCACATCTAAAATCCCATCAGGTAAGGCAAGCCACGTGGTGTGGACGTTTACCCACCCAAATGATTTAGCAATTAGATTTGCTTCGGTCATACATCACTTATAGCGGAACCTCGTGGGGAGGAATACTATAATGCGTATCTAAGTGTAAACCATTTCTCAGTACCAAAGTAAATTACTTGGAATTGCTACATCACCGCAAGCCACGTGGTGTGGACGTTTACGATAACTTCACAACTCTTCATAATTACTTACAACTGTCTACATCAATTAATCCAAAGTCCGTCAGTATAGCAAGCCACGTGGTGTGGACGTTTACTACACTAAGAGACTTTTATAATTGACTTCCAATTACTTGATCCATTTAATCTTGTAAATCAAGACGTGGAGAATCATAAGTGAAACTCGAAGTTTCTAACCAGTGATTCGCCATGCGAACGACCCTATCTCTCATAAATGAGGGAGCCGAGCAGACAAGCGACCCATCTATCAAAGAATGGCACGGAAGTCTCTAATTTGTGTCCTCTACATGACCAAGTGGCTTTGGCTCCATTCCACTCCCCGGGGTGAGAATGAGTCGACTTGAAGTCAGCTTTGGAAAGACAAATTAGGCATTGTTTGATAAACTTAATCAATGTTTCTCGTAAGAGGAATTACAAGAATTCTCCTCCAATGGCTTATCTATATGAACTTCGAAAGTTCATAAAAGTCACCAAGAGAACAGCAATGGAGACCATGGATATGTTTCCATACCCTCTCCCACTTAGCTTTTTATAACAAAGGGATACGCTATCTAATGCATAATTAAATACACATAAGCATAATAATAAGCATACATTTCATGCAAGTACGTTCACAAATAATCAAATAATTACTCAAGTAAAATTATTTCTCGACTATTCGTACCTTGATGAATTCCAGCATGCTTGTCTTGAGTCTTCATTCTACGTCTTGAATACTTTGTCGAGTGACGGAAAAATTCTTTGATTCTCATATTTAATTTATTTTAAATAAAATCCAAGATTATCCAATCCAAAATAAATTTTGAATTAATCTAATGATTTTAAATAAAATACTCCAATTAAATAAAATCAATATTATTAAAATCCATTGATTTTCCATATTTAATTCTATTCTAAATAAAATCCAAGTTTATCCAATCCAAAATAAATTTTGAATTAATCTAATGATTTTAAATAAAATACTTAAATTAAATAAAATCAATATTATTAAAATCCATTGATTTTCCATATTTAATTCTATTCTAAATAAAATCCAAGATTATCCAATCCAAAATAAATTTTGAATTAATCTAATGATTTTAAATAAAATACTTAAATTAAATAAAATCAATATTTTAATAATTTCTCAATCCTATTTAGATTAGATCTCAAGAATCCTAATCAAAATCGAATTTTGATTCTTCTTAAGACTTCTAATCCAAGTAGGTATAGGATATCTAGAGAAACTAGGATTTACTTTCCTAATTTAACTCTCCATCTAATTCCATTATTTAATTCCATAATTAAGAAATCTAATCCAAATAGAATTTGAATTAACTCCAAAATTAAATTAAATAAAATTAGAAAGATTAAATTATTTCCGGAAAGATCGGATTTACCGGGACGAACCGAAAACGAGACCCACTCGAATCAAAGGTCCATCCCTATCGAACCAAAAGATGGACCAATCGAAACCATGGCTATCAATTAATTACCTCATGCATGCAATGCATGGAACAAATTAATCTATGATGCATGACCACTACGTCTAAACGAGCCCATGCAACATTAGCAACCATGCGTCTTTAATAATGAATTAAATTCATTCAGCGGACAGCAAAACCACAAAAGACCACAGCCGCACGTGCATCAGAAATCGTAAAATTTCAGCAGCGCGCTTGTCTTCTCCGGCGAGGGGCGTACCAGGGTCGATTTCCGGCATGTTGTCACCACCGACGATACACGCCATCATCCCCGTCACAGCCCACGCAAGCCACGTGTCTAGCCGTGCTCGTCAACGCAACCTACGAAAGACGAAACACGGCCCCGATGGCTGCGCGCTCGTAGCCGCGCCGCCGACTGCCGCCGACTTCCGGCGAGCCATCAAGCGATGGTGATCACCAAGTCGAGCAGCCCAGCACCAACAGCTCCGAGCCTTGGCGTACCAGCAGCTCGCGATCCGAAGCCGAAGCCGCGAACCGAAGCCGATGCCGCCAATCGTGACCTTCGAACGCCGCCGCCGGCTGCCGGCGAACCACCACCACTGGTGGCACACGCCGACACGCCCAGCTGCGTTCAGCTCGCTTCCAGCAGCCCGCACAGCCCGTGCTTCCAGCCACCTCCCCGGCAGCCCGCACCGAGCCCACGAACGATCGATCCGGTTCGATTTCCGAAAACCCTCGATTTTTAATAATTAATTTTTCCGACAATCACAATTCATACGAGAGATAAAACAAGTACGTAGAACAATATAGCACAATAATTTAACAATTTAAATTAATCTATGGCTATAAACAACGACAATCGATTATCGAAACAATTAACGAAAAACGTAACCGTACGCTCTGATACCAATTGTTGGAATTCGATATCCCGGGTTATTTAAATTTGCGGAAACCAATAACCCGAACGAACCCTTCGCCGGAGATCACACGAATACGGACTCATCCGCCGGAGTCCGGCCTTTGGAGACCACGCACCCGAAGGCACGCGGCCCGCCCCCAGCCGAACCCCCGCGAGTACGGGGTTCATGCGATCAACGGATCGCGCCACCGCGATCGATGGGTGGGGCTGCTCCCAGCAGCCCCCGCGGCGAGTCCGGCGACTCGCCGCCGCTTGGAGGATCCCCACCGTCGAGGTGGGGTGGGGTGCAGCTCCAGCCCGCGCCCCCGGCGATCGATCTTGAGATCGATCGCATGCCCGCGGCTAAGCCGCGGGTCTCTCCTCCTCACGCCCCCGAACCCTAGCCGGGCGATCCCATGTGGTCCGGTGGCTTCGCCACCACCACATGATCGTCCGTCTACTCCGGGCTCGATCTTTTGGATCTTGTTTTTCGATAATTGATCAATAAACTAGAATTAAATTGCGGAAATTTAATTCACCTTTCGATTCGTTGTGCGGAGAAACGAGATCTTATGATGACCTTGAGATCTTCCCACGTATTCCTTGCACTAGCCCGGACGTCGTGTGGGCGACGATCTACCGAACTCCATGGATCCTCCTCTCTACTTTCTCTCTCTAGAATTGTGTTCTTCAAGTTATGAGAATAGAGAAGACCATGTAGTGCTTTTATAGGCTACGTAGGGGATCTTAAGGAGGTGGAATATTGGGCTTCCAATATTAATGATTAAATTGAGCCCAAGCCCAAATCTATTAATCCATTAATATTAATTAATTCTATTTTCCACTATATAAAATTAATTGCACTCCCAATATTAAACCATATTATATCAAATAATATTTCTCCGGTAGTATTTATTTATTCCGTGTATTTAAGATATAAATATCCATGAATAAAATTAATTTATTGCTAATTAATTTATTCATCTCTTATATCCGAGACTAGTACCATTCAACCTTAATTATTATGCGGAACGAATCCACCTGCAGGGTTTACATAATAATTCCTTATGAACTCATCTCGGGGATATTATCAACCCTTACGGGATACACTTTCCGGTCAATTATTCACGGCATGTCATATATAAAATATAGTGACCCAACTTAACCGGTAATCAACCCAATAATTAAATCGGTTAATTCCTTTGGTAAATCAAAGTCACTAATATTAAATATACACACCCGCAATAATATCGGGGATTAAGAATAAAATACACTGAGACTTAAATCGATTATCGCCGGCAATCCTAATCGATAAATCTCAAGCAGATCCGCCCAATACACCAAGTGTACAAGTGTGATAAAATAATTAAGATAAATTATTTTCTCTCTCACACAACGACTATACCGATGGATTGGTCCGTGTCCATCTAGGTCGTGAGCTACTGTTCGATTAAATACGAGTAACCGATAGTATGATCTTCTGTGCGCCCATGCAGCACCATACTAACTACAACGTATAAAATCCAGAACTATGATTTGCATATATTTAATTATAAATAATTAAACGCAAATAATTGTTTATTTAATTAAATAGATTAATGGCAATGGATCGTGAGTTTCCGTTACTTAAATCTAGACATTAAGTACACAACTCCAACAACCCTAATATTCTAAACCCTAAAACCTAAAACAAAAACCCTAAAAACTAAAACCTAAAACCCTAAAACTTAAAATTAAACCCTAAAACTAAGCATATAACCGAAAAACTAAAAACCCTAAAATTTTAAAACAAAATCTAAACACTAAACCCTAAAAACTAAATATAAAACCCTAAACTTTAATACACTAAACCCTAAATCCTAATACTCTAAACACTAAAACCTAAAAAAAAACCCTAAACCCTAAAAACTTGAACCCTAATCTTTAATACACTAAAACCCCAAACCCTAAAACTAAATATTAAACCCTAAAATTCCAAACCCTAAAACCTAAAACAAAAACCATAAAAACTAAAACCTAAAACCCTAAACTTGAATACAATAAAACCCTAAACCCTAAAACCTAAAATTAAACCATAAAACGACGCATATAACCCAAAAACTCAAAACCCTAAAATTGAAAACAAAAACCCTAAACCCTAAACCATAAAAACTAAATCTAAAACCCTAAACATTAATACACTAAACCCTAAATCATAATTCTCTAAACAGTAAAACATAAAAACGAAACCCTAAACCCCAAAAAAAAATCCTAATCTTTAATACACTAAAACCCTAAACCCTAAAACTAAAATTTTAAACCTTAAAACCTAAAACCAAAACCATAAACCCAAAAAATTATAACCCTAAACTTGAATACACTAAAACCTTAAAACCTAAAAGTAAACATTAAACCTTAATATTCTAAACCCTAAAACCTAAAACAAAAACCCTAAACCTTAAAAACTAAAACCCTAATCTTGAATACACTAAAACCCTAAACCCTAAAACTAAACATTAAACCCTAATATTCTAAACCCTAAAACCTAAAACAAAAACCCTAATATTCTAAAACCTAAAACCCTAAACCTTAAAATTAAACCCTAAAACTAAGCATAAAACCGAAAAACTCAAAACCCTAAAATTTTTTTAAAAATGTAAACACTAAACCCTAAAGACTAAATCTAAAACCCTAAACTTTAATACACTAAACCCTAAATCCTAATACTCTAAACACTAAAACCTAAAACAAAACCCTAAACCCTAAAAACTAGAACCCTAATCTTTAATACACTAAAACCCTAAACCCTAAAACTAAATATTAAACCATAAAATTCTAAACCCTAAAACCTAAAACAAAAACCCTAAAAACTAAGACCTAAACCCCTAAACTTGAATACAATAAAACCCTAAACCCTAAAACCTAAAATTAAACCCTAAAACGAAGCATATAACCCAAAAACTCAAAACCCTAAGATTGAAAACAAAAACCCTAAACCCTAAAAACTAGAACCCTAATCTTTAATACACTAAAACCCTAAACCCTAAAACTAAATATTAAACCATAAAATTCTAAACCCTAAAACCTAAAACAAAAACCCTAAAAACTAAAACCTAAACCCCTAAACTTGAATACAATAAAACCCTAAACCCTAAAACCTAAAATTAAACCCTAAAACGAAGCATATAACCCAAAAACTCAAAACCCTAAGATTGAAAACAAAAACCCTAAACCCTAAAAACTAAATCTAAAACCCTAAACTTTAATACACTAAACCCTAAATCCTAATTCTCTAAACACTAAAACATAAAAAAGAAACCATAAACCCTAAAAAAACCTACACTTTAATAAACTAAACCCTAAACCCTAAAACTAAAATTTTAAACCCTAAAACCTAAAACCAAAACCCTAACCTTGAATACAATAGAACCCTAAACCCTAAAACCTAAAATTAAACCCTAAAACGAAGCATATTACCCAAAAACTCAAAACCCTAAAATTGAAAACAAGATCCCTAAACCCTAAACCCTAAAAACTAAATCTAAAACCCTAAACTTTAATACACTAAACCCTAAATCTTAATTCTCTAAACACTAAAACATAAAAACGAAACCCTAAACCTTAAAAACAAAAACCCTAATCTTTAATACACTAAACCCTAAATCATAATTCTCTAAACAGTAAAATATAAAAACGAAACCCTAAACCCCAAAAAAAAACCCTAATCTTTAATACACTAAAACACGAAACCCTAAAACTAAAATTTTAAACCCTAAAACCTAAAACTAAAACCCTAAACCCAAAAAAATATTACCCTAAACTTGAATACACTAAAATCTTAAACCCTAAAAGTAAACATTAAACCCTAATATTCTAAACCCTAAAACCTAAAACAAAAACCCAAAACCCTAAAAACTAAAACCCTAATCTTGAATACACTAAAACCCTAAACCCTAAAACTAAACATTAAACCCTAATATTCTAAACCCTAAAACCTAAAACAAAAACCCTAAAAACTAAAACCTAAAACCCTAAAACTTAAAATTAAACCCTAAAACTAAGCATATAACCGAAAAACTAAAAACCCTAAAATTTTAAAACAAAATCTAAACACTAAAACCTAAAAAAAAAACCTAAACCCTAAAAACTTGAACCCTAATCTTTAATACACTAAAACCCCAAACCCTAAAACTAAATATTAAACCCTAAAATTCCAAACCCTAAAACCTAAAACAAAAACCATAAAAACTAAAACCTAAAACCCTAAACTTGAATACAATAAAACCCTAAACCCTAAAACCTAAAATTAAACCATAAAACGACGCATATAACCCAAAAACTCAAAACCCTAAAATTGAAAACAAAAACCCTAAACCCTAAACCATAAAAACTAAATCTAAAACCCTAAACATTAATACACTAAACCCTAAATCATAATTCTCTAAACAGTAAAACATAAAAACGAAACCCTAAACCCCAAAAAAAAATCCTAATCTTTAATACACTAAAACCCTAAACCCTAAAACTAAAATTTTAAACCTTAAAACCTAAAACCAAAACCATAAACCCAAAAAATTATAACCCTAAACTTGAATACACTAAAACCTTAAAACCTAAAAGTAAACATTAAACCTTAATATTCTAAACCCTAAAACCTAAAACAAAAACCCTAAACCCTAAAAACTAAAACCCTAATCTTGAATACACTAAAACCCTAAACCCTAAAACTAAACATTAAACCCTAATATTCTAAACCCTAAAACCTAAAACAAAAACCCTAATATTCTAAAACCTAAAACCCTAAACCTTAAAATTAAACCCTAAAACTAAGCATATAACCGAAAAACTCAAAACCCTAAAATTTTTTTAAAAATGTAAACACTAAACCCTAAAGACTAAATCTAAAACCCTAAACTTTAATACACTAAACCCTAAATCCTAATACTCTAAACACTAAAACCTAAAACAAAACCCTAAACCCTAAAAACTAGAACCCTAATCTTTAATACACTAAAACCCTAAACCCTAAAACTAAATATTAAACCATAAAATTCTAAACCCTAAAACCTAAAACAAAAACCCTAAAAACTAAAACCTAAACCCCTAAACTTGAATACAATAAAACCCTAAACCCTAAAACCTAAAATTAAACCCTAAAACGAAGCATATAACCCAAAAACTCAAAACCCTAAGATTGAAAACAAAAACCCTAAACCCTAAAAACTAGAACCCTAATCTTTAATACACTAAAACCCTAAACCCTAAAACTAAATATTAAACCATAAAATTCTAAACCCTAAAACATAAAACAAAAACCCTAAAAACTAAAACCTAAACCCCTAAACTTGAATACAATAAAACCCTAAACCCTAAAACCTAAAATTAAACCCTAAAACGAAGCATATAACCCAAAAACTCAAAACCCTAAGATTGAAAACAAAAACCCTAAACCCTAAAAACTAAATCTAAAACCCTAAACTTTAATACACTAAACCCTAAATCCTAATTCTCTAAACACTAAAACATAAAAAAGAAACCATAAACCCTAAAAAAACCTACACTTTAATAAACTAAACCCTAAACCCTAAAACTAAAATTTTAAACCCTAAAACCTAAAACCAAAACCCTAACCTTGAATACAATAGAACCCTAAACCCTAAAACCTAAAATTAAACCCTAAAACGAAGCATATTACCCAAAAACTCAAAACCCTAAAATTGAAAACAAGATCCCTAAACCCTAAACCCTAAAAACTAAATCTAAAACCCTAAACTTTAATACACTAAACCCTAAATCTTAATTCTCTAAACACTAAAACATAAAAACGAAACCCTAAACCTTAAAAACAAAAACCCTAATCTTTAATACACTAAACCCTAAATCATAATTCTCTAAACAGTAAAATATAAAAACGAAACCCTAAACCCCAAAAAAAAACCCTAATCTTTAATACACTAAAACACGAAACCCTAAAACTAAAATTTTAAACCCTAAAACCTAAAACTAAAACCCTAAACCCAAAAAAATATTACCCTAAACTTGAATACACTAAAATCTTAAACCCTAAAAGTAAACATTAAACCCTAATATTCTAAACCCTAAAACCTAAAACAAAAACCCAAAACCCTAAAAACTAAAACCCTAATCTTGAATACACTAAAACCCTAAACCCTAAAACTAAACATTAAACCCTAATATTCTAAACCCTAAAACCTAAAACAAAAACCCTAAAAACTAAAACCTAAAACCCTAAAACTTAAAATTAAACCCTAAAACTAAGCATATAACCGAAAAACTAAAAACCCTAAAATTTTAAAACAAAATCTAAACACTAAAACCTAAAAAAAAAAACTAAACCCTAAAAACTTGAACCCTAATCTTTAATACACTAAAACCCCAAACCCTAAAACTAAATATTAAACCCTAAAATTCCAAACCCTAAAACCTAAAACAAAAACCATAAAAACTAAAACCTAAAACCCTAAACTTGAATACAATAAAACCCTAAACCCTAAAACCTAAAATTAAACCATAAAACGACGCATATAACCCAAAAACTCAAAACCCTAAAATTGAAAACAAAAACCCTAAACCCTAAACCATAAAAACTAAATCTAAAACCCTAAACATTAATACACTAAACCCTAAATCATAATTCTCTAAACAGTAAAACATAAAAACGAAACCCTAAACCCCAAAAAAAAATCCTAATCTTTAATACACTAAAACCCTAAACCCTAAAACTAAAATTTTAAACCTTAAAACCTAAAACCAAAACCATAAACCCAAAAAATTATAACCCTAAACTTGAATACACTAAAACCTTAAAACCTAAAAGTAAACATTAAACCTTAATATTCTAAACCCTAAAACCTAAAACAAAAACCCTAAACCCTAAAAACTAAAACCCTAATCTTGAATACACTAAAACCCTAAACCCTAAAACTAAACATTAAACCCTAATATTCTAAACCCTAAAACCTAAAACAAAAACCCTAATATTCTAAAACCTAAAACCCTAAACCTTAAAATTAAACCCTAAAACTAAGCATATAACCGAAAAACTCAAAACCCTAAAATTTTTTTAAAAATGTAAACACTAAACCCTAAAGACTAAATCTAAAACCCTAAACTTTAATACACTAAACCCTAAATCCTAATACTCTAAACCCTAAAACCTAAAACAAAACCCTAAACCCTAAAAACTAGAACCCTAATCTTTAATACACTAAAACCCTAAACCCTAAAACTAAATATTAAACCATAAAATTCTAAACCCTAAAACCTAAAACAAAAACCCTAAAAACTAAAACCTAAACCCCTAAACTTGAATACAATAAAACCCTAAACCCTAAAACCTAAAATTAAACCCTAAAACGAAGCATATAACCCAAAAACTCAAAACCCTAAGATTGAAAACAAAAACCCTAAACCCTAAAAACTAAATCTAAAACCCTAAACTTTAATACACTAAACCCTAAATCCTAATTCTCTAAACACTAAAACATAAAAAAGAAACCATAAACCCTAAAAAAACCTATACTTTAATACACTAAACCCTAAACCCTAAAACTAAAATTTTAAACCCTAAAACCTAAAACCAAAACCCTAACCTTGAATACAATAGAACCCTAAACCCTAAAACCTAAAATTAAACCCTAAAACGAAGCATATTACCCAAAAACTCAAAACCCTAAAATTGAAAACAAGATCCCTAAACCCTAAACCCTAAAAACTAAATCTAAAACCCTAAACTTTAATACACTAAACCCTAAATCTTAATTCTCTAAACACTAAAACATAAAAACGAAACCCTAAACCTTAAAAACAAAAACCCTAATCTTTAATACACTAAACCCTAAATCATAATTCTCTAAACAGTAAAATATAAAAACGAAACCCTAAACCCCAAAAAAAAACCCTAATCTTTAATACACTAAAACACGAAACCCTAAAACTAAAATTTTAAACCCTAAAACCTAAAACTAAAACCCTAAACCCAAAAAAATATTACCCTAAACTTGAATACACTAAAATCTTAAACCCTAAAAGTAAACATTAAACCCTAATATTCTAAACCCTAAAACCTAAAACAAAAACCCTAAACCCTAAAAACTAAAACCCTAATCTTGAATACACTAAAACCCTAAACCCTAAAACTAAACATTAAACCCTAATATTCTAAACCCTAAAACCTAAAACAAAAACCCTAAAAACTAAAACCTAAAACCCTAAAACTTAAAATTAAACCCTAAAACTAAGCATATAACCGAAAAACTAAAAACCCTAAAATTTTAAAACAAAATCTAAACACTAAACCCTAAAAACTAAATATAAAACCCTAAACTTTAATACACTAAACCCTAAATCCTAATACTCTAAACACTAAAACCTAAAAAAAAACCCTAAACCCTAAAAACTTGAACCCTAATCTTTAATACACTAAAACCCTAAACCCTAAAACTAAATATTAAACCCTAAAATTCCAAACCCTAAAACCTAAAACAAAAACCATAAAAACTAAAACCTAAAACCCTAAACTTGAATACAATAAAACCCTAAACCCTAAAATGCTGGGTTTCGATGTCCCGGGGTATCAAAAATTGCGGAACCGATAACCCCGAACGAAATCCCTTCGCCGGAAACTGGATCCCCGACTCATCCGCAGGAGTCCGACCTTTGGAGACTACGCGCCCGAAGACACGCAGCCCGCCCCCAGCCGATTTTCTCCTGCGAGTCGGATCCACGAACGCGAACCACACGAACGGAGCCGGGCTCGACCCGAGCATCGCCGCGGGATAAACCCGCGGCTAAACCCTAGCCGAGCCCCCGTCGGGGCTCGCGATCGATCGATCGTGTGGGGCTGCCCAGCAGCCCCCGGCGGTGAGTCCGGCGACTCACCGCCGTCACCGGAGGTGGGGGGAGCCACCAGCCGCGGCGCCAGCCCGCGGCGGTTCCCCCCGGCGATCGAGCTAGGGCTCGATCGCCCCCAGCCGCGGCGTCCAGCCGCGGCTCTCCTCGGTGCGCGCCGGCGGTCGAAGCCCTAGGCTCGACCGCCACCCCCTCGGCTCCCACCCGAGGGCTTTCCTCGATCCCGGCGGGGATCTCTAGACCGCCGGCGGTCCGGTGGTCTTCAACCACCACCGCGCGGTCTATCCCTGTCCCCGGGTTCGTCGTTTTTCCCGGATCTTGTGTTCATGCATGTATCACAATTAAATCACATAAATTCACACGAAGGAGTTTATGATTGTACCTTTGATTCGTTGTGCGGAGAAACGAAATCAAGTTGAAGACCTTTTGGATCTTCCCACGTATTCCTTGCACTTCGTTCGAACGTCGGGTGGGCGACGATCTATCGAACTCCTATGGATCTCCTTCAACTCTCTAGAATATCAAGTATGATAATCTTGTCTTATGATTTATGAAGGCCATGTAGTGCTTTTATAGGCTACGTAGGGGATCTAAAGGAGGTGGAATATTGGGCTTCCAATATTGAAGATTAAATTGAGCCCACTGCCCAATTCCATTAATCCTTATCAATATTAATTAATTTATTTTCCACTATATAAATTAATTGCACTCCCAATATTAAACCATATTATTTCAAATAATATTTCTCCGGTAGTATTTATTTATTCCGTGTATTTAAGATTTAAATATCCATGAATAAAATTAATTTATTGCTAATTAATTTATTCATCTCTTTAATCCGAGACTAGTACCATTCAACCTTAATTATTGTGCGGAACGAATCCACTCATGAGGTTTACACAATAATTCCTTATGAACTCATCTCGGGGATATTATCAACCCTTACGGGATACACTGTCCGGTCAATTATTCACGGCATGTCATATATAAATTATAGTAACCCAACTTAACCGGAAATTAACCCAATAATAAAATCGGTTAATTCCTTTGGTAAATCAAAGTTACTTATATTAAATATATACACCCGCAATAATATCGGGGATTAAGAATAAAATACACTGAGACTCGAATCGATTATCGCCGGCAATCCTAATCGATGAATCTCAACGATCCGCTCAATACACCAAGTGTACAAGTGTGATAAAATAATTAAGATAAATTATTTTCTCTCTCACACAATGACTATACCGATGGATTGGTCCGTGTCCATCTAGGTCGTGAGCAACTGTTTGATTAAATACGAGTAACCGATAGTATGATCTTTTGTGCGCCCATGCTTGCACCATACTAACTACAACGTATAAAATCCAGGACTATATTTTGCATATATTTGATTAATAATAATTAAACGCAAAACAATTGTTTGTTAATTTAATAGATTAAATGCTATGATCGGGAGTTTACCGTTACTTAAATCTAGACATTAAGTACACAACTCCAACAATCTCCCACTTGTACTAAGGTCTAGTCATTTCCTCCAAACTCCCGGTTCCCATACTCATCACGTGCTTAAAGTGTACTTCCGAGAAGTACTATGTGAATGAGCACTCTAGGTTGCCGCTCTGAAGTTATCTTGGTGACTACTACGTCGTCTCCCTTGACGATGACTCGTATCAGGTGGTACTTGCACTATGTGTTATCATCACTTTTAGACTTATGACTTCTTCCAGTTTATCATGCACCGCTATAAAATAGCCTTTGATAAACTAAGAGTCATTTCCAAGTCTTAGAGGTTATCCCGGAACCTAACCAAACCTTCCGCTGCCTCTGAGGCTGCTATTCGGTTATGAGAGAGTCTGAGAAGCATCCCGCTTATCACTCTTTCATATTAAAGGTTCCACCTTTTTCCAAAAGTGAACACATAGCCTGATATCGACTTACACTGGTCCTTCTCTGATTTGAAATTTGAGAATATGTAATCTAAGAAAATTTCGTTTGAATATTTCTTATCCAGATTACTTTGATATCCTCCCACTACGCTGACCGCATAGTTGATATCAGGTTCTTGTTTTCTAACATTGCATTTAAGCTTTCCACACAAGGTGTAGGAAACTGCTTAGTATCATCTATCTCCTTAATGTGTTCGAAACACATAACCTTAGATAGATATACATATTCTGTCTCTGAAGGGCAACGACCTTTCTCAGAATTATGCATGTTAAAACAAACCATAATCGTATAAGATATCCAGGAGAAGTACAATGTTCTTATCCCTAGATCATAAGATCTTAAGAACATACTCTAACTTCTACTTAATCTTATATTCCGATTTATTTATTTAGACAACCATTATTTTATGCCTGATAATATCTTTAAATTGTTGCCAATGATAAAATATTATCTACATAAAATCTCCGAGAAACACCACCTTGTTTCCATTACGTTTCCAATACACCTATCGTCTCTGCCTTTTGATGAATCCATCGAATGGATTATCCCATCAATTCGCAAGTTCCACGATTCATAGCTTTGTAACCATCCATAAATGGATTTACCAAGCTTGTACTCTAAATGATCTAGCCTCTTAACAATAATCCTTATTGTTTTTCAAGCAGGCTCATTTAGATCTAGTACTGCCTTTATGCAGGGCTAGGGATCGATTTAATGTTTACTAGATCCAGAGTCCGAACTCCTCTAGTCTTATGAATATCTCTGGTTGTTCAACAACCTCCCACTGCAATGGCGTCCCGGTGTATAACAGTAATAACTGATGGAGTTGTATTCTAAATGTCTAGTTTAGTGCAAATACGGAACTCCTTATCTATACCTTAGTTCGAGATATGATTCAAACATGATTGCATTTAATGCAATAGTCCTTGATGTATACGTTGTAGACAGTATGGCGTGAGGAGACACGCGGAAGATCATATTGTCGGTTACTCGTATACTATCGAACAGTAGCTCACGACTTAGGTGGACAGGGACAATCCATCGGTACGTCGTAGTGTGACTGGTAGATAGTCGGTCTTGACTATCATGTTACACTCGTACACTTGGTGTATTGAGCAGGACCACGGGAGGGCGTTTGATTTATACTAATCGCAGTAATCGAACTAGACCTCAGATATTACGGATATATGAATTCTTAATCCCTATATAATTATAGGTGCGTGTGTCCAATTCTCGGTTCTTTGACTTGCCAATGAGTGAGACTAAATGATTAGTCGAGATTCTCGGTGAATTGGGGATCGTAATTGTACGCACGGCATGCTATAGATTATAGACAGGAAACCGTGTCCCGTTTATCGGGTTGATGACGTCCCCGAGATGAGCTCATAAAGTTTATCATGTAAACCCTGCAGGTGGATTCGTTCCACATGATAATAAGGATGAGTGGTACTAGTCTCGGATAATAAGAAACGAATTAATTTAATTATTAGTAATTAAATAAATTCGTGGACGTTCGATATCTTAAACACGGGGAAAGTCGTATATGTAATTTCGGCGGAAATATTATTGGTAAAATAATATAGATTAATTAATTGGGAATTCAATTATAATTTTATAGTGGAATTAATTATAATTAAAATTGGATTTAATTAAAGGTTTTCTTTTAAGGACACCGGTTTAATTAAATTACAATTTAGCCTAATTAATTAATTGTCCTAAGGTCCCTAGTGTGGCCTATATAAACCCCTCAATCTCTCTTCTCCTAACCTACGAAACGCCGCTATAATTAATTCTGTGGAGAAATTATTTTGTTAGCGCAATTATTTTCTTCTCTGCTTAATTAATTTAGATTAGCGCAGTGTTTTATTTCTGTAGAAATTAATTTGCTAGCGCAAATATATTTCTGGAGACAGAATAATTATTTCTGTAGAAATTAATTTGCTAGCGCAAATATATTTCTAGAGACAGAATAATTAAAACGTGAAAAAGAGGGTTTGAGAGAGAAGAAGAAGAGAAGACTCCGGTGGATCGTTGCCCACACAACGTCCGGCGTCGAGGGCTAGGATACACACTAGAAGATCTCAGGGTGTTCGCCTATTCGGCTTCTCCGAATCACGCATCAAAGGTATAAGAAATCGAAACCCTATTTCCGCATTATTTCGATTCTTTTCGTACGTAATCATACAACGAACCTCCGATCGAGTTCCTGGATCGTGGTTGGTGTTCCTAGATCACTGTGGAGTCGCTGACTTCAAGAGCGGTAGTCGGAATTGGAAAAACCAGCCGGAAACGATTCTGGAACAGCAGCGTCGCGCTGCTGTTCGCGACGACTGTCGGCCGACATGTATAGCTGTCGGCCGACATTGGCTTGTCGGACGACACCTTCTGGTGTCGGACGACAGAGAGGCCAGAAGCCTCTCGTTTTGCGCGGTCGTGCCTCGGGTGCGATGGCTGGGCGTTAGACGGGTCAGGGGCTTCGTCGTGGACACAGTAGGCACGCTGGAGGTCGACTGGGCTTGTCCGGATGTTCGAGTAGTCGAACGGACATGTCCCGAGTAGTCGATTTCCAACAATTGGTATCAGAGCCGGTTTATCGGTTTGTTGTATTGTTCGTACGTTTTGTGATGCAGGATGAACCCGATTATTATGGCCAATGTTGTGATGGATGTTGTGCTGTAATTTTGTGGTTTGATCAAACTCTCGGGCTTGTCGAGATTGTTTTGTTTTTGGAATAACGTTGCTTGTTTGTAATAGATAAAAACGACGGGTTGAGTCGTTAGGTTTATTTATTTATTTCGTCGTTTCCGGGCATGTATAGGGTCGATCACCTTGTATAGGATCGATGCCGGATTTAGTAGATTTATTCTTGTAATTTTTCTTACTAATTTTGGTGGATCGAGACGAGACCAAAACCCGGAGAAACGAGGATCGAGGAGGGCGAACCGGCAACGGGCAGCCATCGAACACATCCCGTGTTCGCGACGGGCAGCAGCAGGGCTGGGGTTCGTTCCACCTCACGGACGACTCAACGAGGCTCGAGACGAGGCTCCAGTGGGAGGAGTTCGTCTCTTGACCTTCGAGCGAGTCGGTGGTGGACCGAGATCGAGACGAGCAACGAGATGAAGTTCCAAGAGACGTGCATTGGAGAATACTTAAGGCCATAATAATCGGGGCCACGTTAAATGATTTTTACGTGTTTTACGTGCTTTTATTATGCTTAATTATTTTATGCATGTTATCCCTTATCGTAAAATACTAAGTGGGAGAGGGATTGGAAACAATCCCGCGGTCTCCATTCTCTGTTTTGATGGTGATGTGTGTCGCTTACGAGTTGGCTTTAGTGTCATCCTCCCTATCGGATAAAGTTGACACACGGATATCACTGGATCAAAATTCGAATTAAATTCCACTTATAATAATCGAACAATTATATTTTTCAAAAGAAAGTGCCTAATCTGTCTTTCAAAGACTAAGTTCAACTCGACTCATTCTCACCCCGGGGAGTGGAATGGAGCCAAAGCGCTTGCTTATGTCGATGACACAGATTAGAGACATTCGAGTCATTCGATGACTAGATCGATTGTCTGGTTGGCTCCCTCACCTAGTGAGAGATAGGGCTCAATTGCATGATTGATCGCTGGTTAGAAACTTCGAGTTTCACTTACGAGATATCAAGCTTTGAATAATAAAATTGTGAAATTTAATGTAAGAGTCAATTAACAAAGTTGTTTGTTTTAGTAAACGTCCACACTATCGTGGCTTGCTAAATGGAAACGGTACTTTGGGTTAATTGAGACTCTATGAAATTTAAATAAATGGGATTCAATTAATAAAGTTGTTTGTTTTAGTAAACGTCCACACTAACGTGGCTTGCTAGATGGGAACGGAACTTTAGGATTAATTGAGGCTCGACAGTTATAGAAAGTCGTGGAGGACCGCATGTCAACGTAAACGTCCACAAGAACGTGGCTTGCGGTGGGCATGTAGTTCCCGAGCGGTGGACTTAGTACTGAGAAATGGTACACACTTAGGTACGCTTTATAGTATCCTCCCCATCGGAGTCACTGCTATAATGATGTACGACCGAAGTAAAAATCCAATTATAAAATCGTTTGGATTAGTATACGTCCACAAGAACGTGGCATGCTAGTCTGATGGGATTTTGGAAATGATTGGTAGTTTAATGATATTATTTGAGGGAAATGATATCGAATTAAACTCATTGTTTGTTTTATATGGTATTATTCCCATTAAAAGTCAACAAACTCACTGAACCTGTTTTGTATGGATTAAAGAAGAAACTTGGACATTGTCCTAACTGCAGAGGAGTACAATTATGTACTCCAAGTCAATTGACCTGCTGAACCAAATGATGTTTCCACTACTGAGGAAAGGAAGCTCATAGAAATGGATCAAGGCTCTGAGATGACGCGGAGCTGCATTATGGCTTTCATGTCAAAATATGCTGCGACATCGGGATCAAGCCATGACCATTACCTATGATATGATGCTTAACCTCAAGAAACTTTTTGGTTATCAGGACAGGACAGCTGGGCAAAATGCAATGAGGCAACTCATGACGGCCATCGCATCCGAAGGAACGCCCGTGGGGAATCACGTTCTTAGGATGATGTGCTATCTGAATGAGATAGAGATTCTAGGATCAGTTATCGATGGGGTAACCCAAGTCGATATTGTGCTCCAGTCTCTGCCGAGAAGTTTTGAGCAGTTCCGCCTGAACTATAACATGAATAAGGGGTCTTACTCATTGGCGGAACTCCTGATTGAACTTCAAGCGGCTGAGGGAATCTTTAAGGGCTCTCAAGCACTTGTGGTTGAGAAATTGGCTCTTCCTAGGCCTCCGGGCGGCAAAAGGAAGAAGAAGCAAATACGGAAACCCAGTGGGCCTAATATATCTGGACCACGGAATGGGACAAGCAAGCCCAAGGGGCAAGTGCTTCCGTTGTAAGCAGTCTGGATACTGGTAGTTTTAATTTTCTTCTAAAGCAACAAGAAGTTGACTCTTCCTTAGTCACCGAAACATGTTTAGTGGTAGTATCTGCCAGTACCTGGTTTGTGGATACGGGAACCACTTATCATGTCTGCACCTAAATGCAGGGGTTCCAGGAAACCCGGAGACTTAGAAAGGAAGAAGTCATAACCTACATGGGCAATACTGTTAAGGTAACAGCCGTTGCAGTGGGAGATGTTAAATGGTTTTAACGGTAGGATTTTAGTTCTAATAAATTGTCTTTATGTGCCGGTATTTAGAAAGAAATTTCATTTCGGATTTCTAAATTGACTTAGAATGGATATTCTGTTTCTTCTGATAGTTTCGTACTTTTCAGAGTAGGAAACGGGGTTGTTATTCATTCTGGCACATTGACAGACAATTTAATACAAAATCCATATTCTCCCACGATGCAACATACAGGAGAAAATAACACATTGTCGAACCCCTATAAGAGTAAAGATCCTTCTAGGATGAATCAAATGTACTTATGGAATCTTAGGCTAGATTATTTTAACTTGAGTACGATTCAAAGGGTGAAAGCTGATGGACTACTCAGCTAGGTTGAAGGAAAGGACTTTCCAACCTTCGAATCATACTTGGAAGTTTAAATGACCAGGCAACCCTTTACAGTTAAAGGGCATAGATCCAAGAAAGTACTAGAGTTGATTCGCTCTGATATATGCAGACCTCTTTGAGGAGTAAGGCATACTTATCAGAAAATGGGATTAAACCCCGACAGACTACACCATTTATGCCTCGGCAAAATAATGTGTTGTAAAGAAGGAATAGGACTCTTATAGATATGGGAAAGTAGACAATGAGTTATTCGGAGTTACCTAATTCGTTTTTGGGATATGGCTTGGAAACAGCGGCGTTTATCCTGAACTTGATTCCTTTGGAAACTTGTACAGATATTCGGCTGTTTATAGGATACCCTAAGAAAACGAATTGAGATATGTAATATAGTCCAAAGGACCAGATGTTCGTTGATTGCATCAATGTTCGGTTCTTAGACATGGACTATATATATATGCAAGATCACAAGCCCAAGAGTAGAGTAATACTTAATGTGCTTAGAGGGACTGATCAAAACTTAGAACCAGCCTAACTGAGTAGTTCACTACTATAATCTTTAGTCACTAAAGATACACCGGAGCGTCGTCGTAGTGGGAGGGTTGTTAGACAACCAAACAGGTTCATGTTTATAGGTGAGTCTTCGGACTTGTTACCTGGAGAACATGAAACCGAACCCTGGATCTATGACGAGACGCTGAAAGATCAAGATGCTCAGTCTTGGCAAAAGTCGATCCGGATTCTTTTGTCTTTACATGGAAGATGGAAGTCAAGACAGATTTCCTAAATCGAAGTCTAGACGGGGCCATCTGTGTGGGACAGCCAGAGAGATTCATCGAAAAGAGCCAAGAGCATTCGGTAAGCAAGCTTAATCAATCTTAGGATTGAAGGAAGCTTCAAGATCTTGGACACATGCGGACCTATGAGAAAATCCATTTCATGGATTCATTCAAGGCATGTTTAGGTCCTGAGTGTAATAAAGAAGTGATAGAAAAGATGTGGTGTTTTCTCATTCTTTATGTAGACGACATCCTTCTAAATTGGCAACAATATGAAAGATGTTATCGGACATAAAGGGATGGTTGTCCGAGTAATTCAATGTAAGAGACTTAGGAGAAGTCGGGAATGTTCTTGGGATCAAAGTAATAAATGATCGCCAGAAAAGAACATAGAACTTATCTCGAGTCTCATACATAAATACAATTCTTACTCGTTGCAGCATACAGAATTCCAAGAAAGGTCTTCACCTTTTAGATGTGGAATTCATCTATCTAAAGTTTTGTGTCCGACACAATAAAGGAGATAGATGAAGAGTAAACAGTTCCCTGCACCTTAATGGTGGGAAGCTTAATGTATGTAATGCTATGCACGAGATTGATATCTACTATGACGTGGGCATGGTGGTGAGATATCATAGTAATCCTGAAAGGATCACTCGACTGATGTAAAGAACATGTTTAGGCTCCTGTAGAGGACCAGGAATTATGTTCTGAGTTACAAAGCAGTCAAGTTATTTCCATTGGATTACATAGAATTGGATTTCCAAATCAAACAGGGACAGTTGAAAGTCGAAGTCAGGCTATGTGTTCTCACTGTGAAGTGGAGCAGTCACATGGAAGAATGTAAAGCAGCGATGCATTACGGACTCTACCATGGAAACTGAAAGGATAACGGCCTCTGAGGCAGTTAAAAGGTCAGTGTGGCTCCAGAACTTCCTAATGGACTTAGATGTGGTTTCTAGTTCACCCAAAGCTATTTTGAATAGCGGTATTGGCAAACTTGAAATGCCACGAGTCCACAGTGGGAGATAACACGTAGAGCGCAAGTACCACCTGATTCGAGAGATCGTCTAGTAAGACGATGCAGTTGTCACCTAGATAGCATCGAGAGGATTGCCTGGTAAAACCCGTTCACAGAGGCACTTCCAGCGAAAGCGTTGGGAAGGCGTGATGAGGTTATGGGAATCTGATGTTTGGGAGGGCGACTAGACTTTTAGTATAAGTGGGAGATTGATGG
Organism: Euphrasia confusa; assembly: GCA_954870475.1. Lineage (NCBI taxonomy): Eukaryota > Viridiplantae > Streptophyta > Magnoliopsida > Lamiales > Orobanchaceae > Euphrasia > Euphrasia confusa. Next base: position 17,955,395 of record OX940960.1, on the reverse strand, counting down.
AGTTGTATTCTAAATGTCTAGTTTAGTGCAAATACGGAACTCCTTATCTATACCTTAGTTCGAGATATGATTCAAACATGATTGCATTTAATGCAATAGTCCTTGATGTATACGTTGTAGACAGTATGGCGTGAGGAGACACGCGGAAGATCATACTGTCGGTTACTCGTATACTATCGAACAGTAGCTCACGACTTAGGTGGACAGGGACAATCCATCGGTACGTCGTAGTGTGACTGGTAGATAGTCGGTCTTGACTATCATGTTACACTCGTACACTTGGTGTATTGAGCAGGACCACGGGAGGGCGTTTGATTTATACTAATCGCAGTAATCGAACTAGACCTCAGATATTACGGATATATGAATTCTTAATCCCTATATAATTATAGGTGCGTGTGTCCAATTCTCGGTTCTTTGACTTGCCAATGAGTGAGACTAAATGATTAGTCGAGATTCTCGGTGAATTGGGGATCGTAATTGTACGCACGGCATGCTATAGATTATAGACAGGAAACCGTGTCCCGTTTATCGGGTTGATGACGTCCCCGAGATGAGCTCATAAAGTTTATCATGTAAACCCTGCAGGTGGATTCGTTCCACATGATAATAAGGATGAGTGGTACTAGTCTCGGATAATAAGAAACGAATTAATTTAATTATTAGTAATTAAATAAATTCGTGGACGTTCGATATCTTAAACACGGGGAAAGTCGTATATGTAATTTCGGCGGAAATATTATTGGTAAAATAATATAGATTAATTAATTGGGAATTCAATTATAATTTTATAGTGGAATTAATTATAATTAAAATTGGATTTAATTAAAGGTTTTCTTTTAAGGACACCGGTTTAATTAAATTACAATTTAGCCTAATTAATTAATTGTCCTAAGGTCCCTAGTGTGGCCTATATAAACCCCTCAATCTCTCTTCTCCTAACCTACGAAACGCCGCTATAATTAATTCTGTGGAGAAATTATTTTGTTAGCGCAATTATTTTCTTCTCTGCTTAATTAATTTAGATTAGCGCAGTGTTTTATTTCTGTAGAAATTAATTTGCTAGCGCAAATATATTTCTGGAGACAGAATAATTATTTCTGTAGAAATTAATTTGCTAGCGCAAATATATTTCTAGAGACAGAATAATTAAAACGTGAAAAAGAGGGTTTGAGAGAGAAGAAGAAGAGAAGACTCCGGTGGATCGTTGCCCACACAACGTCCGGCGTCGAGGGCTAGGATACACACTAGAAGATCTCAGGGTGTTCGCCTATTCGGCTTCTCCGAATCACGCATCAAAGGTATAAGAAATCGAAACCCTATTTCCGCATTATTTCGATTCTTTTCGTACGTAATCATACAACGAACCTCCGATCGAGTTCCGGGATCGTGGTTGGTGTTCCTAGATCACTGTGGAGTCGCTGACTTCAAGAGCGGTAGTCGGAATTGGAAAAACCAGCCGGAAACGATTCTGGAACAGCAGCGTCGCGCTGCTGTTCGCGACGACTGTCGGCCGACATGTATAGCTGTCGGCCGACATTGGCTTGTCGGACGACACCTTCTGGTGTCGGACGACAGAGAGGCCAGAAGCCTCTCGTTTTGCGCGGTCGTGCCTCGGGTGCGATGGCTGGGCGTTAGACGGGTCAGGGGCTTTGTCGTGGACACAGTAGGCACGCTGGAGGTCGACTGGGCTTGTCCGGATGTTCGAGTAGTCGAACGGACATGTCCCGAGTAGTCGATTTCCAACAATAACAATAGGTGCAGTGTGTGGTGTACTTCTACTCGGTTTGGCTGGTTCCCAGTCTTTTGTCCTTCTTCTCATTCCAAGGTATTAATTCAGTTTAGGCTTTGTGGTTCATCTAATAGTCTTCCTCTATGAACCGAACGAAAGTTCTTCTGGTTCATAGTACTATAGAACACACAATACTTCGTTCACCTAGGATATCCTACAATTACACAGAATGTGCTATTGTCTCTAGAAATATCCATAGAACATAGGTAGTTCCGAACAACTCGTTCTCTTTTAGATTTCCATTTCTTATTTTCAACGCATCATCTCTACACGTGAGTGTATGGCGCGGCCCTTTGGGATTGAATCCCAATCTTTGATTATGCTATGTGTTATTTAGATAGGTGATGGCCTCCGCGACCGAGTCGCAGGCTTTTAATGGATATACTTTAATGGTTCCCCATAATAGCTTTGTGTCCATTGACTAGTCAAAACACTTTGCTTTTATGGCACATTTAAGTACTCTAATCCATTTGAGTATTCTTGAAAGAACTATTCGTACCTTTCTAATTCACACATGTGTCTGCATATCTAATCATTTCCAATACTAGGTCCGAATTCTATCCTTTATGAAGAAAGGTTTGCTTAGATGTATTATCCTCCAAATTCAATTCTCAGGTCGGAAGGTCCATTCCTTCAACTATAATTGATCAAATCAATTTCGACCTTTTGAATCTTATTTGAAAATACTACTAAGTACAAGAATTCACAAGTATAATGATTTAATAAAGAAACATATCTAATCAAGTAAAACAAGTTATAGAACGGTTTGTTGCATCGTGGTAGACTTAGGATCTATCATTCATATATTGCTATCTAATGTACCAGAATAGATAATGCCATCATTTCTTATCAAAATCATCCAATGATTAAAGAAATAAAATATCCATTCATAAATAATAGAAATCCAGAACAAAATGTTCTTTCTAAAATAAAGGGTACATAATGCAATAATCTTGAAATGAAATCCTATTTAACTACTAAAGCAGATAAATGTCTTCCACCGCAACAGCTGCCTCCTCTACAGCTTTTGCCCGTGTAGACTCGAACTCTCCTTCTCTAAGTCGCCGGGTTTTCTGGAACCCCTGCATTCAAAATGCACATACCGTCAGTGGTTCCATATCTACACACCAGATTTCTGGTAGATAATACCGCTGACTATGTTTTTACGACTAAAGAAAAATTCGTACCTCTGAGAGGACATTCAGACTTCCAGTGTCCAGACTTGTTGCATCGGAAGCACTTGCCCCTTGGCTTTGCAGCCCCCACTCGTGGCACAGTCCTCTTGAAACCACTGGGTTTCCCGGCTTGCTTCCTTCTCTTGCCCCTACCTCCACCAGGCTTAAAGCCTTTGGACTTGGTAGCTACAAGCGCTTGAGACTTGCCCTTCTTGTAGATCCCCTCTGCCGCCTTTAGTTCAGTCAGGAGTTGCGCAAGAGTATAAGATAGTTTACCCATATTATAGCTCATACGAAACTGCTCAAAACTAGGGGTCAGAGACTGGAGTATGATGTCGACTTGCGTCTCCCCATCAATAGAAGCTCCTAGGATCTCAAGCTCATTCAACAGACTAATCATCTTAAGAACGTGCTCCCCAACGGGCGTTCCTTCAGACTGAGTAGTTGTCATGAGGACTCTCATGGCTTCTTGCCTTGCCGCACGATCTTGCTCCCCAAACATCTCCTTGAGGTTAAACATCATATCATAGGCAGTGTCCATTGACTCATGTTGGGTTTGGAGTACATTTGACATGGAAGCCAAAATATAACACCTAGCCATTTCATCAGCCTTTTTCCACTTCCGATATTCCAGTTTTTCCTCATCAGTTGAGGCAGCCGTGGGCTCAGCAGGGCATACTTCATGGAGTACAAACTTGTACTCTTCCGAAGTCAGGACAATGTCTAAATTTCTCTTCCAATCAATATAGTTGGTGCCAGTGAGCTTATGCTCCTTGAGTATCATAGAAAGTGGGTTCATAGCTATTCTCTAAACCTATAAGCACATTTAAACAAACAATTAATTTAATATCCGATATTATCTCCCCATAATAATATCATTAAATCACTAATTACATCCAAAATCCCATCAGATAAGGCAAGCCACGATAGTGTGGACGTTTACCCATCCAAATGATTTAGCAATTAGATTTGCTTTGGTCGTACATCACTAAAGCGTTACTTCGATGGGAAGAATACTATAGAGCGTACCTAAGTGTAAACCATTACTCAGTATCTAAGAAGATTGTTTGGGACTGCATATCAGCGCAAGCCACGATAGTGTGGACGTTTACGTTAACACACGATCCTTCACTTTCTTCTATAACTGTCTACATCAATCGTTCTAAAATCCCATTCAATGCAGCAAGCCACGATAGTGTGGACGTTTACTACACCAAAAGATTTATACAATTGACATCCAATCACTTGAATCATTCAATTTCGTAAATCAAGACGCGGGGAATCATAAGTGAAACTCGAAGTTTCTAACCAGTGATTCACCATGCGAACAACCCTATCTCTCATTAGATGAGGGAGCCGAGCAGACAATCGATCCACTTTAAAAAAATGGTACGAATGTCTCTAATTTGTGTCATCCACATGACCAAGTGGCTCTGGCTCCATTCCACTCCCCGGGGTGAGAATGAGTCGACTTGAAGTCAGTTTCAGAAAGACAAATTAGGCATTGTTTGATAAACTTAATCAATGTTTCTTGTAAAAGGAATTACAAGAATTCTCCTACAATGACACATCTATACGAACTTCAAAAGTCCATAAGAGTCACCAAGAGAACAGTAATGGAGACCATGGGAATGTTTTCATCCCCTCTCCCACTTAGCTTTTTATAACAAAGGGATACGCTATCTAATGCATAATTAAACACATAAGCATGCATACAAGTAATAAAGCACATAGCACATAGTCAAAATAATGCTAGAAAAATTATTTTCCGACTATCATGGCTTTATTCCATCTCCTTATGCTTCTTCTAGTCTTCAGTCTTCGTTCTTGAATGCTCCATGTGACGAGAATATTAATCCCAATATTTAAATCTATTTATTTTTAATAAATCCAAAAGATACTCAATTCGAAAATTAAGTCAATCGAATAAATCAAAAATAAAATTAAATATTATTAATATTTTTATTTATTTATTTTTTCCCATCTAATTCTATTAAATCTCTAGAATAATCTATCCAAGTCAAACTTGGAATATTCTAGAAGAATAGAATAAGGAAATAAAGTAAATTAGGACTCTTCTACTTTCCAAGATTAATTAATTTCCATTACTATGAAAATTCCCATAAAATAGAAATAATCAATTAGGAAATAAATTAATCCTAAATTAATTATTATTCCTTTCTAATTCTATTAAATCTCTAGGATCCTATTCCAAGTAGAACTCGGAATACTCTAGAAGACTTCCATAATAGAATAAGGAATAAAATTAATATTAATTAATTCTTTTCCTAATCCATGAGAATTCCCAAAAATAGGAAAAACTCAAATAGGAAAAACGAATCAACTAGGAAAGCGAATCTAGGTAGGAGTAGCACGGGATGGGAGTTCCCGCACCACCCCACCATCATCGGCCGACCGCCGGGAGGGAGCACCCGCCGCCGCCGCCTCAGCCGGCCAGCCGCCACCGTCGCCGGCGACGACCCACGGTCGAAGGGGCGCGACGCCCCCACCCCTTGGGCGATCGATTGTGGTCGATCAAAGGGTTTGATCGATCCCCGTCCTTCGTCCTCTTCGTCTTCTTCGTCACACGCGTTCTCCGGCGGTCAACTCGGCATCGATCCAACGTAAATAAATTACAAGAAATAAATTTACAATTCCGGTATCGATTCTATACATGAAATCGACCCTATACATTTTCCGGAAAACATAGAACAATAATAATAAATCTAAATTCGGTCAACCCCCGAATTTTTACTATTACAAGCATTCATCCACACAAAACGAATCTCGACATGTCCGAGAGTTTAATAAACGAACAATCATGGTAAATTAAATAGCAATTAATTAAACGAATAATTAACAATTAATTAAACCATGATAGTCGGAATCCCTGCAAGGTAGAACACAATTGAATACATACATGAACACGAACCTGTCTCTGATACCAATTGCTGGGTTTCGATGTCCCGGGGTATCAAAAATTGCGGAACCGATAACCCCGAACGAAATCCCTTCGCCGGAAACTGGATCCCCGACTCATCCGCAGGAGTCCGACCTTTGGAGACTACGCGCCCGAAGACACGCAGCCCGCCCCCAGCCGATTTTCTCCCGCGAGTCGGATCCACGAATGCGAACCACACGAACGGAGCCGGGCTCGACCCGAGCATTGCCGCGGGATAAACCCGCGGCTAAACCCTAGCCGAGCCCCCGTCGGGGCTCGCAATCGATCGATCGCGTGGGGCTGCCCAGCAGCCCCCGGCGGTGAGTCCGGCGACTCACCGCCGTCACTGGAGGTGGGGGGAGCCACCAGCCGCGGCGCCAGCCCGCGGCGGTTCCCCCCGGCGATCGAGCTAGGGCTCGATCGCCCCCAGCCGCGGCGTCCAACCGCGGCTCTCCTCGGTGCGCGCCGGCGGTCGAAGCCCTAGGCTCGACCGCCACCCCCTCGGCTCCCAGCCGAGGGCTTTCCTCGATCCCGGCGGGGATCTCTAGACCGCCGGCGGTCCGGTGGTCTTCAACCACCACCGCGCGGTCTATCCCCGTCCCCGGGTTCGTCGTTTTTCCCGGATCTTGTGTTCATGCATGTATCACAATTAAATCACATAAATTCACACGAAGGAGTTTATGATTGTACCTTTGATTCGTTGTGCGGAGAAACGAAATCAAGTTGAAGACCTTTTGGATCTTCCCACGTATTCCTTGCACTTCGTTCGAACGTCGGGTGGGCGACGATCTATCGAACTCCTATGGATCTCCTTCAACTCTCTAGAATATCAAGTATGATAATCTTGTCTTATGATTTATGAAGGCCATGTAGTGCTTTTATAGGCTACGTAGGGGATCTAAAGGAGGTGGAATATTGGGCTTCCAATATTGAAGATTAAATTGAGCCCACTGCCCAAGTCCATTAATCCTTATCAATATTAATTAATTTATTTTCCACTATATAAATTAATTGCACTCCCAATATTAAACCATATTATTTCAAATAATATTTCTCCGAAAGTATTTATTTATTCCGTGTATTTAAGATTTAAATATCCATGAATAAAATTAATTTATTGCTAATTAATTTATTCATCTCTTTAATCCGAGACTATTACCATTCAACCTTAATTATTGTGCGGAACGAATCCACTCCTGAGGTTTACACAATAATTCCTTATGAACTCATCTCGGGGATATTATCAACCCTTACGGGATACACTGTCCGGTCAATTATTCACGGCATGTCATATATAAAATATAGTAACCCAACTTAACCGGAAATTAACCCAATAATAAAATCGGTTAATTCCTTTGGTAAATCAAAGTTACTTATATTAAATATATACACCCGCAATAATATCGGGGATTAAGAATAAAATACACTGAGACTCGAATCGATTATCGCCGGCAATCCTAATCGATGAATCTCAACGATCCGCTCAATACACCAAGTGTACAAGTGTGATAAAATAATTAAGATAAATTATTTTCTCTCTCACACAACGACTATACCGATGGATTGGTCCGTGTCCATCTAGGTCGTGAGCAACTGTTTGATTAAATACGAGTAACCGATAGTATGATCTTCTGTGCGCCCATGCTTGCACCATACTAACTACAACGTATAAAATCCAGGACTATATTTTGCATATATTTGATTAATAATAATTAAACGCAAAACAATTGTTTGTTAATTTAATAGATTAAATGCTATGATCGGGAGTTTACCGTTACTTATATCTAGACATTAAGTACACAACTCCAACATAAAACCTAAAATTAAACCATAAAACGACGCATATAACCCAAAAACTCAAAACCCTAAAATTGAAAACAAAAACCCTAAACCCTAAACCATAAAAACTAAATCTAAAACCCTAAACATTAATACACTAAACCCTAAATCATAATTCTCTAAACAGTAAAACATAAAAACGAAACCCTAAACCCCAAAAAAAAATCCTAATCTTTAATACACTAAAACCCTAAACCCTAAAACTAAAATTTTAAACCTTAAAACCTAAAACCAAAACCATAAACCCAAAAAATTATAACCCTAAACTTGAATACACTAAAACCTTAAAACCTAAAAGTAAACATTAAACCTTAATATTCTAAACCCTAAAACCTAAAACAAAAACCCTAAACCCTAAAAACTAAAACCCTAATCTTGAATACACTAAAACCCTAAACCCTAAAACTAAACATTAAACCCTAATATTCTAAACCCTAAAACCTAAAACAAAAACCCTAATATTCTAAGACCTAAAACCCTAAACCTTAAAATTAAACCCTAAAACTAAGCATATAACCGAAAAACTCAAAACCCTAAAATTTTTTTAAAAATGTAAACACTAAACCCTAAAGACTAAATCTAAAACCCTAAACTTTAATACACTAAACCCTAAATCCTAATACTCTAAACACTAAAACCTAAAACAAAACCCTAAACCCTAAAAACTAGAACCCTAATCTTTAATACACTAAAACCCTAAACCCTAAAACTAAATATTAAACCATAAAATTCTAAACCCTAAAACCTAAAACAAAAACCCTAAAAACTAAAACCTAAAACCCTAAACTTGAATACAATAAAACCCTAAACCCTAAAACCTAAAATTAAACCCTAAAACGAAGCATATAACCCAACAACTCAAAACCCTAAGATTGAAAACAAAAACCCTAAACCCTAAAAACTAAATCTAAAACCCTAAACTTTAATACACTAAACCCTAAATCCTAATTCTCTAAACACTAAAACATAAAAAAGAAACCATAAACCCTAAAAAAAACCTATACTTTAATACACTAAACCCTAAACCCTAAAACTAAAATTTTAAACCCAAAAATCTAAAACCAAAACCCTAACCTTGAATACAATAGAACCCTAAACCCTAAAACCTAAAATTAAACCCTAAAACGAAGCATATTACCCAAAAACTCAAAACCCTAAAATTGAAAACAAGATCCCTAAACCCTAAACCCTAAAAACTAAATCTAAAACCCTAAACTTTAATACACTAAACCCTAAATCTTAATTCTCTAAACACTAAAACATAAAAACGAAACCCTAAACCTTAAAAACAAAAACCCTAATCTTTAATACACTAAACCCTAAATCATAATTCTCTAAACAGTAAAATATAAAAACAAAACCCTAAACCCCCAAAAAAAACCCTAATCTTTAATACACTAAAACACGAAACCCTAAAACTAAAATTTTAAACCCTAAAACCTAAAACTAAAACCCTAAACCCAAAAAAATATTACCCTGAACTTGAATACACTAAAATCTTAAACCCTAAAAGTAAACATTAAACCCTAATATTCTAAACCCTAAAACCTAAAACAAAAACCCTAAACCCTAAAAACTAAAACCCTAATCTTGAATACACTAAAACCCTAAACCCTAAAACTAAACATTAAACCCTAATATTCTAAACCCTAAAACCTAAAACAAAAACCCTAAAAACTAAAACCTAAAACCCTAAAACTTAAAATTAAACCCTAAAACTAAGCATATAACCGAAAAACTAAAAACCCTAAAATTTTAAAACAAAATCTAAACACTAAACCCTAAAAACTAAATATAAAACCCTAAACTTTAAAACACTAAACCCTAAATCCTAATACTCTAAACACTAAAACCTAAAAAAAAACCCTAAACCCTAAAAACTTGAACCCTAATCTTTAATACACTAAAACCCTAAACCCTAAAACTAAATATTAAACCCTAAAATTCCAAACCCTAAAACCTAAAACAAAAACAATAAAAACTAAAACCTAAAACCCTAAACTTGAATACAATAAAACCCTAAACCCTAAAACCTAAAATTAAACCATAAAACGACGCATATAACCCAAAAACTCAAAACCCTAAAATTGAAAACAAAAACCCTAAACCCTAAACCATAAAAACTATATCTAAAACCCTAAACATTAATACACTAAACCCTAAATCATAATTCTCTAAACAGTAAAACATAAAAACGAAACCCTAAACCCCAAAAAAAAATCCTAATCTTTAATACACTAAAACCCTAAACCCTAAAACTAAAATTTTAAACCTTAAAACCTAAAACCAAAACCATAAACCCAAAAAATTATAACCCTAAACTTGAATACACTAAAATCTTAAAACCTAAAAGTAAACATTAAACCTTAATATTCTAAACCCTAAAACCTAAAACAAAAACCCTAAACCCTAAAAACTAAAACCCTAATCTTGAATACACTAAAACCCTAAACCCTAAAACTAAACATTAAACCCTAATATTCTAAACCCTAAAACCTAAAACAAAAACCCTAATATTCTAAAACCTAAAACCCTAAACCTTAAAATTAAACCCTAAAACTAAGCATATAACCGAAAAACTCAAAACCCTAAAATGTTTTTAAAAATGTAAACACTAAACCCTAAAGACTAAATCTAAAACCCTAAACTTTAATACACTAAACCCTAAAACACTAAAAACTAGAACCCTAATTCTCTAAACACTAAAACCTAAAACAAAACCCTAAACCCTAAAAACTAGAACCCTAATCTTTAATACACTAAAACCCTAAACCCTAAAACTAAATATTAAACCATAAAATTCTAAACCCTAAAACCTAAAACAAAAACCCTAAAAACTAAAACCTAAACCCCTAAACTTGAATACAATAAAACCCTAAACCCTAAAACCTAAAATTAAACCCTAAAACGAAGCATATAACCCAAAAACTCAAAACCTTAAGATTGAAAACAAAAACCCTAAACCCTAAAAACTAAATCTAAAACCCTAAACTTTAATACACTAAACCCTAAATCCTAATTCTCTAAACACTAAAACATAAAAAAGAAACCATAAACCCTAAAAAAAACCTATACTTTAATACACTAAACCCTAAACCCTAAAACTAAAATTTTAAACCCTAAAACCTAAAACCAAAACCCTAACCTTGAATACAATAGAACCCTAAACCCTAAAACCTAAAATTAAACCCTAAAACGAAGCATATTACCCAAAAACTCAAAACCCTAAAATTGAAAACAAGATCCCTAAACCCTAAACCCTAAAAACTAAATCTAAAACCCTAAACTTTAATACACTAAACCCTAAATCTTAATTCTCTAAACACTAAAACATAAAAACGAAACCCTAAACCTTAAAAACAAAAACCCTAATCTTTAATACACTAAACCCTAAATCATAATTCTCTAAACAGTAAAATATAAAAACGAAACCCTAAACCCCAAAAAAAACCCTATTCTTTAATACACTAAAACACGAAACCCTAAAACTAAAATTTTAAACCCTAAAACCTAAAACTAAAACCCTAAACCCAAAAAAATATTACCCTAAACTTGAATACACTAAAATCTTAAACCCTAAAAGTAAACATTAAACCCTAATATTCTAAACCCTAAAACCTAAAACAAAAACCCTAAACCCTAAAAACTAAAACCCTAATCTTGAATACACTAAAACCCTAAACCCTAAAACTAAACATTAAACCCTAATATTCTAAACCCTAAAACCTTAAACAAAAACCCTAAAAACTAAAACCTAAAACCCTAAAACATAAAATTAAACCCTAAAACTAAGCATATAACCGAAAAACTAAAAACCCTAAAATTTTAAAACAAAATCTAAACACTAAACCCTAAAAACTAAATATAAAACCCTAAACTTTAATACACTAAACCCTAAATCCTAATACTCTAAACACTAAAACCTAAAAAAAAAAAACCTAAACCCTTAAAACTTGAACCTTAATCTTTAATACACTAAAACCCTAAACCCTAAAACTAAATATTAAACCCTAAAATTCCAAACCCTAAAACCTAAAACAAAAACCATAAAAACTAAAACCTAAAACCCTAAACTTGAATACAATAAAACCCTAAACCCTAAAACCTAAAATTAAACCATAAAACGACGCATATAACCCAAAAACTCAAAACCCTAAAATTGAAAACAAAAACCCTAAACCCTAAACCATAAAAACTAAATCTTAAACCCTAAACATTAATACACTAAACCCTAAATCATAATTCTCTAAACAGTAAAACATAAAAACGAAACCCTAAACCCCCAAAAAAATCCTAATCTTTAATACACTAAAACCCTAAACCCTAAAACTAAAATTTTAAACCTTAAAACCTAAAACCAAAACCATAAACCCAAAAAATTATAACTTTAAACTTGAATACACTAAAACCTTAAAACCTAAAAGTAAACATTAAACCTTAATATTCTAAACCCTAAAACCTAAAACAAAAACCCTAAACCCTAAAAACTAAAACCCTAATCTTGAATACACTAAAACCCTAAACCCTAAAACTAAACATTAAACCCTAATATTCTAAACCCTAAAACCTAAAACAAAAACCCTAATATTCTAAAACCTAAAACCCTAAACCTTAAAATTAAACCCTAAAACTAAGCATATAACCGAAAAACTCAAAACCCTAAATTTTTTTTAAAAATGTAAACACTAAACCCTAAAGACTAAATCTAAAACCCTAAACTTTAATACACTAAACCCTAAATCCTAATACTCTAAACACTAAAACCTAAAACAAAACCCTAAACCCTAAAAACTAGAACCCTAATCTTTAATACACTAAAACCCTAAACCATAAAACTAAATATTAAACCATAAAATTCTAAACCCTAAAACCTAAAACAAAAACCCTAAAAACTAAAACCTAAAACCCTAAACTTGAATACAATAAAACCCTAAACCCTAAAACCTAAAATTAAACCCTAAAACGAAGCATATAACCCAAAAACTCAAAACCCTAAGATTGAAAACAAAAACCCTAAACCCTAAAAACTAAATCTAAAACCCTAAACTTTAATACACTAAACCCTAAATCCTAATTCTCTAAACACTAAAACATAAAAAAGAAACCATAAACCCTAAAAAAAACCTATACTTTAATACACTAAACCCTAAACCCTAAAACTAAAATTTTAAACCCTAAAACCTAAAACCAAAACCCTAACCTTGAATACAATAGAACCCTAAACCCTAAAACCTAAAATTAAACCCTAAAACGAAGCATATTACCCAAAAACTCAAAACCCTAAAATTGAAAACAAGATCCCTAAACCCTAAACCCTAAAAACTAAATCTAAAACCCTAAACTTTAATACACTAAACCCTAAATCTTAATTCTATAAACACTAAAACATAAAAACGAAACCCTAAACCTTAAAAACAAAAACCTTAATCTTTAATACACTAAAACCCTAAACCCTAAAACTAAATATTAAACCTTAAAATTCTAAACCCTAAAACCTAAAACAAAAACCCTAAAAACTAAAACCTAAAACCCTAAACTTGAATACAATAAAACCCTAAACCCTAAAACCTAAAATTAAACCCTAAAACGAAGCATATAACCCAAATACTCAAAACCCTAAAATTGAAAACAAAAACCCTAAACCCTAAACCCTAAAAACTAAATCTAAAACCCTAAACCCTAAAAATTAAATCTAAAACCCTAAACTTTAATACACTAAACCCTAAATCTTAATTCTCTAAACACTAAAACATAAAAACGAAACCCTAAACCCTAAAAACAAAAACCCTAATCTTTAATACACTAAAACCCTAAACCCTAAAACTAAATATTAAACCTTAAATTTCTAAACCCTAAAACCTAAAAAAAAAACCCTAAAAACTAAATCCTAAAACCCTAAACTTGAATACAATAAAACCCTAAACCCTAAAACCTAAAATGAAACCCTAAAACGAAGCATATAACCCAAATACTCAAAACCCTAAAATTGAAAACAAAAACCCTAAATCCTAAACCCTAAAAACTAAATGTAAAACCCTTAACTTTAATACACTAAACCCTAAATCCTAATTCTCTAAACACTAAAACATAAAAACGAAACCCTAAACCTTAAAAAAAACCCTAATCTTTAATACACTAAAACCCTAAACCCTAAAAACTAGAACCCTAATATTTAATACACTAAAACCCTAAACCCTAAAACTAAATATTAAACCCTAAAATTCTAAACCCTAAAACCTAAAACAAAAACCCTAAAAACTAAAACCTAAAACCCTAAACTTGAATACAATAAAACCCTAAACCCTAAAACCTAAAATTAAACCCTAAAACGAAGCATATAACCCAAAAACTCAATACCCTAAAATTGAAAACAAAATCCCTAAACCCTAAACCCTAAAAACTAAATCTAAAACCCTAAACCCTAAAAGCTAAATCTAAAACCCTAAACTTTAATACACTAAACCCTAAATCCTAATTCTCTACACACTAAAACATAAAAAAGAAACCCTAAACCCTAAAAAAACCTAATCTTTAATACACTAAAACCCTAAACCCTAAAACTAAAATTTTAAACCTTAAAACCTAAAACCAAAACCATAAACCCAAAAAATTATAACCCTAAACTTGAATACACTAAAACCTTAAAACCTAAAAGTAAACATTAAACCTTAATATTCTAAACCCTAAAACCTAAAACAAAAACCCTAAACCCTAAAAACTAAAACCCTAATCTTGAATACACTAAAACCCTAAACCCTAAAACTAAACATTAAACCCTAATATTCTAAACCCTAAAACCTAAAACAAAAACCCTAATATTCTAAAACCTAAAACCCTAAACCTTAAAATTAAACCCTAAAACTAAGCATATAACCGAAAAACTCAAAACCCTAAATTTTTTTTAAAAATGTAAACACTAAACCCTAAAGACTAAATCTAAAACCCTAAACTTTAATACACTAAACCCTAAATCCTAATACTCTAAACACTAAAACCTAAAACAAAACCCTAAACCCTAAAAACTAGAACCCTAATCTTTAATACACTAAAACCCTAAACCCTAAAACTAAATATTAAACCATAAAATTCTAAACCCTAAAACCTAAAACAAAAACCCTAAAAACTAAAACCTAAAACCCTAAACTTGAATACAATAAAACCCTAAACCCTAAAACCTAAAATTAAACCCTAAAACGAAGCATATAACCCAAAAACTCAAAACCCTAAGATTGAAAACAAAAACCCTAAACCCTAAAAACTAAATCTAAAACCCTAAACTTTAATACACTAAACCCTAAATCCTAATTCTCTAAACACTAAAACATAAAAAAGAAACCATAAACCCTAAAAAAAACCTATACTTTAATACACTAAACCCTAAACCCTAAAACTAAAATTTTAAACCCTAAAACCTAAAACCAAAACCCTAACCTTGAATACAATAGAACCCTAAACCCTAAAACCTAAAATTAAACCCTAAAACGAAGCATATTACCCAAAAACTCAAAACCCTAAAATTGAAAACAAGATCCCTAAACCCTAAACCCTAAAAACTAAATCTAAAACCCTAAACTTTAATACACTAAACCCTAAATCTTAATTCTATAAACACTAAAACATAAAAACGAAACCCTAAACCTTAAAAACAAAAACCCTAATCTTTAATACACTAAAACCCTAAACCCTAAAACTAAATATTAAACCTTAAAATTCTAAACCCTAAAACCTAAAACAAAAACCCTAAAAACTAAAACCTAAAACCCTAAACTTGAATACAATAAAACCCTAAACCCTAAAACCTAAAATTAAACCCTAAAACGAAGCATATAACCCAAATACTCAAAACCCTAAAATTGAAAACAAAAACCCTAAACCCTAAACCCTAAAAACTAAATCTAAAACCCTAAACCCTAAAAATTAAATCTAAAACCCTAAACTTTAATACACTAAACCCTAAATCTTAATTCTCTAAACACTAAAACATAAAAACGAAACCCTGAACCCTAAAAACAAAAACCCTAATCTTTAATACACTAAAACCCTAAACCCTAAAACCTAAAACAAAAACCCTAAAAACTAAAACCTAAAACCCTAAACTTGAATACAATAAAACCCTAAACCCTAAAACCTAAAATTAAACCCTAAAACGAAGCATATAACCCAAAAACTCAATACCCTAAAATTGAAAACAAAATCCCTAAACCCTAAACCCTAAAAACTAAATCTAAAACCCTAAACCCTAAAAGCTAAATCTAAAACCCTAAACTTTAATACACTAAACCCTAAATCCTAATTCTCTACACACTAAAACATAAAAAAGAAACCCTAAACCCTAAAAAAACCTAATCTTTAATACACTAAAACCCTAAACCCTAAAACTAAAATTTTAAACCTTAAAACCTAAAACCAAAACCATAAACCCAAAAAATTATAACCCTAAACTTGAATACACTAAAACCTTAAAACCTAAAAGTAAACATTAAACCTTAATATTCTAAACCCTAAAACCTAAAACAAAAACCCTAAACCCTAAAAACTAAAACCCTAATCTTGAATACACTAAAACCCTAAACCCTAAAACTAAACATTAAACCCTAATATTCTAAACCCTAAAACCTAAAACAAAAACCCTAATATTCTAAAACCTAAAACCCTAAACCTTAAAATTAAACCCTAAAACTAAGCATATAACCGAAAAACTCAAAACCCTAAATTTTTTTTAAAAATGTAAACACTAAACCCTAAAGACTAAATCTAAAACCCTAAACTTTAATACACTAAACCCTAAATCCTAATACTCTAAACACTAAAACCTAAAACAAAACCCTAAACCCTAAAAACTAGAACCCTAATCTTTAATACACTAAAACCCTAAACCCTAAAACTAAATATTAAACCATAAAATTCTAAACCCTAAAACCTAAAACAAAAACCCTAAAAACTAAAACCTAAAACCCTAAACTTGAATACAATAAAACCCTAAACCCTAAAACCTAAAATTAAACCCTAAAACGAAGCATATAACCCAAAAACTCAAAACCCTAAGATTGAAAACAAAAACCCTAAACCCTAAAAACTAAATCTAAAACCCTAAACTTTAATACACTAAACCCTAAATCCTAATTCTCTAAACACTAAAACATAAAAAAGAAACCATAAACCCTAAAAAAAACCTATACTTTAATACACTAAACCCTAAACCCTAAAACTAAAATTTTAAACCCTAAAACCTAAAACCAAAACCCTAACCTTGAATACAATAGAACCCTAAACCCTAAAACCTAAAATTAAACCCTAAAACGAAGCATATTACCCAAAAACTCAAAACCCTAAAATTGAAAACAAGATCCCTAAACCCTAAACCCTAAAAACTAAATCTAAAACCCTAAACTTTAATACACTAAACCCTAAATCTTAATTCTATAAACACTAAAACATAAAAACGAAACCCTAAACCTTAAAAACAAAAACCCTAATCTTTAATACACTAAAACCCTAAACCCTAAAACTAAATATTAAACCTTAAAATTCTAAACCCTAAAACCTAAAACAAAAACCCTAAAAACTAAAACCTAAAACCCTAAACTTGAATACAATAAAACCCTAAACCCTAAAACCTAAAATTAAACCCTAAAACGAAGCATATAACCCAAATACTCAAAACCCTAAAATTGAAAACAAAAACCCTAAACCCTAAACCCTAAAAACTAAATCTAAAACCCTAAACCCTAAAAATTAAATCTAAAACCCTAAACTTTAATACACTAAACCCTAAATCTTAATTCTCTAAACACTAAAACATAAAAACGAAACCCTGAACCCTAAAAACAAAAACCCTAATCTTTAATACACTAAAACCCTAAACCCTAAAACTAAATATTAAACCTTAAATTTCTAAACCCTAAAACCTAAAAAAAAACCCTAAAAACTAAATCCTAAAACCCTAAACTTGAATACAATAAAACCCTAAACCCTAAAACCTAAAATGAAACCCTAAAATGAAGCATATAACCCAAATACTCAAAACCCTAAAATTGAAAACAAAAACCCTAAATCCTAAACCCTAAAAACTAAATCTAAAACCCTTAACTTTAATACACTAAACCCTAAATCCTAATTCTCTAAACACTAAAACATAAAAACGAAACCCTAAACCTTAAAAAAAACCCTAATCTTTAATACACTAAAACCATAAACCCTAAAAACTAGAACCCTAATATTTAATACACTAAAACCCTAAACCCTAAAACTAAATATTAAACCCTAAAATTCTAAACCCTAAAACCTAAAACAAAAACCCTAAAAACTAAAACCTAAAACCCTAAACTTGAATACAATAAAACCCTAAACCCTAAAACCTAAAATTAAACCCTAAAACGAAGCATATAACCCAAAAACTCAATACCCTAAAATTGAAAACAAAATCCCTAAACCCTAAACCCTAAAAACTAAATCTAAAACCCTAAACCCTAAAAGCTAAATCTAAAACCCTAAACTTTAATACACTAAACCCTAAATCTTAATTCTCTACACACTAAAACATAAAAAAGAAACCCTAAACCCTAAAAAAACCTAATCTTTAATACACTAAAACCCTAAACCCTAAAACTAAAATTTTAAACCCTAAAACCTAAAACCAAAACCCTAAACTTTAATACAATTAAACCCTAAACCCTAAAACCTAAAATTAAACCCTAAAATGAAGCATATTAGCCAAAAACTCAAAACCCTAAAATTGAAAACAAAAACCCTAAATCCTAAACCCTAAAAACTAAATCTAAAACCCTAAACTTTAATACACTAAACCCTAAATCCTAATTCTCTAAACACTAAAACATAAAAATGAAACCCTAAACCCTAAAAACAAAAACTCTAATCTTTAATACACTAAAACCCTAAACCCTAAAACTAAATATTAAACCTTAAAATTCTAAACCCTAAAACCTAAAACAAAAACCCTAAAAACTAAAACCCAAAACCCTAAACTTGAATAAAATAAAACCCTAAACCCTAAAACCTAAAATTAAACCCTAAAACGAAGCATATAACCCAAAAACTCAAAACCCTAAAATTGAAAACAAAAACCCTAAACCCTAAACCCTAAAAACTAAATCTAAAACCCTAAACTTTAATACACTAAACCCTAAATCATAATTCTCTAAACAGTAAAATATAAAAACGAAACCCTAAACCCCAAAAAAAAAAACCTAATCTTTAATACACTAAAACACGAAACCCTAAAACTAAAATTTTAAACCCTAAAACCTAAAACTAAAACCCTAAACCCAAAAAAATATTACCCTAAACTTGATTACACTAAAATCTTAAACCCTAAAAGTAAACATTAAACCCTAATATTCTAAACCCTAAAACTTAAAACAAAAACCCTAAACCCTAAAAACTAAAACCCTAATCTTGAATACACTAAAACCCTAAACCCTAATATTCTAAACCCTAAAACCTAAAACAAAAACCCTAAAAACTAAAACCTAAAACCCTAAACCTTAAAATTAAACCCTAAAACTAAGCATATAACCGAAAAACTCAAAACCCTGAAATTTTAAAACAAAATCTTAACACTAAACCCTAAAAACTAAATCTAAAACCCTAAACTTTAATACATTAAACCCTAAATCCTAATACTCTAAACACCAAAACCTAAAAACAAAACCCTAAACCCTAAAAACTAGAACCCTAATCTTTAATACACTAAAACCCTAAAACTAAATATTAAACCCTAAAATTCTAAACCCTAAAACCTAAAACAAAAACCCTAAAAACTAAAACCTAAAACCCTAAACTTGAATACAATAAAACCCTAAACCCTAAAACCTAAAATTAAACCCTAAAATGAAGCATATAACCCAAAAACTCAATACCCTAAAATTGAAAACAAAAACCCTAAACCCTAAACCCTAAAAACTAAATCTAAAACCCTAAAAACTAAAAACTAAATCTAAAACCCTAAACTTTAATACACTAAACCCTAAATCCTAATTCTCTACACACTAAAACATAAAAAAGAAACCCTAAACCCTAAAAAAACCTAATCTTTAATACACTAAAACCCTAAACCCTAAAACTAAAATTTTAAACCCTAAAACCTAAAACCAAAACCCTAAACTTTAATACAATTAAACCCTAAACCCTAAAACCTAAAATTAAACCCTAAAATGAAGCATATTAGCCAAAAACTCAAAACCCTAAAATTGAAAACAAAAACCCTAAATCCTAAACCTTAAAAACTAAATCTAAAACCCTAAACTTTAATACACTAAACCTTAAATCCTAATTCTCTAAACACTAAAACATAAAAATGAAACCCTAAACCCTAAAAACAAAAACTCTAATCTTTAATACACAAAAACCCTAAACCCTAAAACTAAATATTAAACCTTAAAATTCTAAACCCTAAAACCTAAAACAAAAACCCTAAAAACTAAAACCTAAAACCCTAAACTTGAATACAATAAAACCCTAAACCCTAAAACCTAAAATTAAACCCAATAATAAAATCGGTTAATTCCTTTGGTAAATCAAAGTTACTTATATTAAATATATACACCCGCAATAATATCGGGGATTAAGAATAAAATACACTGAGACTCGAATCGATTATCGCCGGCAATCCTAATCGATGAATCTCAACGATCCGCTCAATACACCAAGTGTACAAGTGTGATAAAATAATTAAGATAAATTATTTTCTCTCTCACACAACGACTATACCGATGGATTGGTCCGTGTCCATCTAGGTCGTGAGCAACTGTTTGATTAAATACGAGTAACCGATAGTATGATCTTCTGTGCGCCCATGCTTGCACCATACTAACTACAACGTATAAAATCCAGGACTATATTTTGCATATATTTGTTTAATAATAATTAAACGCAAAACAATTGTTTGTTAATTTAATAGATTAAATGCTATGATCGGGAGTTTACCGTTACTTATATCTAGACATTAAGTACACAACTCCAACATAAAACCTAAAATTAAACCATAAAACGACGCATATAACCCAAAAACTCAAAACCCTAAAATTGAAAACAAAAACCCTAAACCCTAAACCATAAAAACTAAATCTAAAACCCTAAACATTAATACACTAAACCCTAAATCATAATTCTCTAAACAGTAAAACATAAAAACGAAACCCTAAACCCCAAAAAAAAATCCTAATCTTTAATACACTAAAACCCTAAACCCTAAAACTAAAATTTTAAACCTTAAAACCTAAAACCAAAACCATAAACCCAAAAAATTATAACCCTAAACTTGAATACACTAAAACCTTAAAACCTAAAAGTAAACATTAAACCTTAATATTCTAAACCCTAAAACCTAAAACAAAAACCCTAAACCCTAAAAACTAAAACCCTAATCTTGAATACACTAAAACCCTAAACCCTAAAACTAAACATTAAACCCTAATATTCTAAACCCTAAAACCTAAAACAAAAACCCTAATATTCTAAGACCTAAAACCCTAAACCTTAAAATTAAACCCTAAAACTAAGCATATAACCGAAAAACTCAAAACCCTAAAATTTTTTTAAAAATGTAAACACTAAACCCTAAAGACTAAATCTAAAACCCTAAACTTTAATACACTAAACCCTAAATCCTAATACTCTAAACACTAAAACCTAAAACAAAACCCTAAACCCTAAAAACTAGAACCCTAATCTTTAATACACTAAAACCCTAAACCCTAAAACTAAATATTAAACCATAAAATTCTAAACCCTAAAACCTAAAACAAAAACCCTAAAAACTAAAACCTAAAACCCTAAACTTGAATACAATAAAACCCTAAACCCTAAAACCTAAAATTAAACCCTAAAACGAAGCATATAACCCAAAAACTCAAAACCCTAAGATTGAAAACAAAAACCCTAAACCCTAAAAACTAAATCTAAAACCCTAAACTTTAATACACTAAACCCTAAATCCTAATTCTCTAAACACTAAAACATAAAAAAGAAACCATAAACCCTAAAAAAAACCTATACTTTAATACACTAAACCCTAAACCCTAAAACTAAAATTTTAAACCCAAAAATCTAAAACCAAAACCCTAACCTTGAATACAATAGAACCCTAAACCCTAAAACCTAAAATTAAACCCTAAAACGAAGCATATTACCCAAAAACTCAAAACCCTAAAATTGAAAACAAGATCCCTAAACCCTAAACCCTAAAAACTAAATCTAAAACCCTAAACTTTAATACACTAAACCCTAAATCTTAATTCTCTAAACACTAAAACATAAAAACGAAACCCTAAACCTTAAAAACAAAAACCCTTATCTTTAATACACTAAACCCTAAATCATAATTCTCTAAACAGTAAGATATAAAAACAAAACCCTAAACCCCAAAAAAAAACCCTAATCTTTAATACACTAAAACACGAAACCCTAAAACTAAAATTTTAAACCCTAAAACCTAAAACTAAAACCCTAAACCCAAAAAAATATTACCCTGAACTTGAATACACTAAAATCTTAAACCCTAAAAGTAAACATTAAACCCTAATATTCTAAACCCTAAAACCTAAAACAAAAACCCTAAACCCTAAAAACTAAAACCCTAATCTTGAATACACTAAAACCCTAAACCCTAAAACTAAACATTAAACCCTAATTTCTAAACCCTAAAACCTAAAACAAAAACCCTAAAAACTAAAACCTAAAACCCTAAAACTTAAAATTAAACCCTAAAACTAAGCATATAACCGAAAAACTAAAAACCCTAAAATTTTAAAACAAAATCTAAACACTAAACCCTAAAAACTAAATATAAAACCCTAAACTTTAAAACACTAAACCCTAAATCCTAATACTCTAAACACTAAAACCTAAAAAAAAACCCTAAACCCTAAAAACTTGAACCCTAATCTTTAATACACTAAAACCCTAAACCCTAAAACTAAATATTAAACCCTAAAATTCCAAACCCTAAAACCTAAAACAAAAACAATAAAAACTAAAACCTAAAACCCTAAACTTGAATACAATAAAACCCTAAACCCTAAAACCTAAAATTAAACCATAAAACGACGCATATAACCCAAAAACTCAAAACCCTAAAATTGAAAACAAAAACCCTAAACCCTAAACCATAAAAACTATATCTAAAACCCTAAACATTAATACACTAAACCCTAAATCATAATTCTCTAAACAGTAAAACATAAAAACGAAACCCTAAACCCCAAAAAAAAATCCTAATCTTTAATACACTAAAACCCTAAACCCTAAAACTAAAATTTTAAACCTTAAAACCTAAAACCAAAACCATAAACCCAAAAAATTATAACCCTAAACTTGAATACACTAAAATCTTAAAACCTAAAAGTAAACATTAAACCTTAATATTCTAAACCCTAAAACCTAAAACAAAAACCCTAAACCCTAAAAACTAAAACCCTAATCTTGAATACACTAAAACCCTAAACCCTAAAACTAAACATTAAACCCTAATATTCTAAACCCTAAAACCTAAAACAAAAACCCTAATATTCTAAAACCTAAAACCCTAAACCTTAAAATTAAACCCTAAAACTAAGCATATAACCGAAAAACTCAAAACCCTAAAATTTTTTTAAAAATGTAAACACTAAACCCTAAAGACTAAATCTAAAACCCTAAACTTTAATACACTAAACCCTAAAACACTAAAAACTAGAACCCTAATTCTCTAAACACTAAAACCTAAAACAAAACCCTAAACCCTAAAAACTAGAACCCTAATCTTTAATACACTAAAACCCTAAACCCTAAAACTAAATATTAAACCATAAAATTCTAAACCCTAAAACCTAAAACAAAAACCCTAAAAACTAAAACCTAAACCCCTAAACTTGAATACAATAAAACCCTAAACCCTAAAACCTAAAATTAAACCCTAAAACGAAGCATATAACCCTAAAACTCAAAACCTTAAGATTGAAAACAAAAACCCTAAACCCTAAAAACTAAATCTAAAACCCTAAACTTTAATACACTAAACCCTAAATCCTAATTCTCTAAACACTAAAACATAAAAAAGAAACCATAAACCCTAAAAAAAACCTATACTTTAATACACTAAACCCTAAACCCTAAAACTAAAATTTTAAACCCTAAAACCTAAAACCAAAACCCTAACCTTGAATACAATAGAACCCTAAACCCTAAAACCTAAAATTAAACCCTAAAACGAAGCATATTACCCAAAAACTCAAAACCCTAAAATTGAAAACAAGATCCCTAAACCCTAAACCCTAAAAACTAAATCTAAAACCCTAAACTTTAATACACTAAACCCTAAATCTTAATTCTCTAAACACTAAAACATAAAAACGAAACCCTAAACCTTAAAAACAAAAACCCTAATCTTTAATACACTAAACCCTAAATCATAATTCTCTAAACAGTAAAATATAAAAACGAAACCCTAAACCCCAAAAAAAACCCTATTCTTTAATACACTAAAACACGAAACCCTAAAACTAAAATTTTAAACCCTAAAACCTAAAACTAAAACCCTAAACCCAAAAAAATATTACCCTAAACTTGAATACACTAAAATCTTAAACTCTAAAAGTAAACATTAAACCCTAATATTCTAAACCCTAAAACCTAAAACAAAAACCCTACACCCTAAAAACTAAAACCCTAATCTTGAATACACTAAAACCCTAAACCCTAAAACTAAACATTAAACCCTAATATTCTAAACCCTAAAACCTTAAACAAAAACCCTAAAAACTAAAACCTAAAACCCTAAAACTTAAAATTAAACCCTAAAACTAAGCATATAACCGAAAAACTAAAAACCCTAAAATTTTAAAACAAAATCTAAACACTAAACCCTAAAAACTAAATATAAAACCCTAAACTTTAATACACTAAACCCTAAATCCTAATACTCTAAACACTAAAACCTAAAAAAAAAACCCTAAACCCTTAAAACTTGAACCTTAATCTTTAATACACTAAAACCCTAAACCCTAAAACTAAATATTAAACCCTAAAATTCCAAACCCTAAAACCTAAAACAAAAACCATAAAAACTAAAACCTAAAACCCTAAACTTGAATACAATAAAACCCTAAACCCTAAAACCTAAAATTAAACCATAAAACGACGCATATAACCCAAAAACTCAAAACCCTAAAATTGAAAACAAAAACCCTAAACCCTAAACCATAAAAACTAAATCTAAAACCCTAAACATTAATACACTAAACCCGAAATCATAATTCTCTAAACAGTAAAACATAAAAACGAAACCCTAAACCCCAAAAAAAATCCTAATCTTTAATACACTAAAACCCTAAACCCTAAAACTAAAATTTTAAACCTTAAAACCTAAAACCAAAACCATAAACCCAAAAAATTATAACCCTAAACTTGAATACACTAAAACCTTAAAACCTAAAAGTAAACATTAAACCTTAATATTCTAAACCCTAAAACCTAAAACAAAAACCCTAAACCCTAAAAACTAAAACACTAATCTTGAATACACTAAAACCCTAAACCCTAAAACTAAACATTAAACCCTAATATTCTAAACCCCAAAACCTAAAACAAAAACCCTAATATTCTAAAACCTAAAACCCTAAACCTTAAAATTAAACCCTAAAACTAAGCATATAACCGAAAAACTCAAAACCCTAAATTTTTTTTAAAAATGTAAACACTAAACCCTAAAGACTAAATCTAAAACCCTAAACTTTAATACACTAAACCCTAAATCCTAATACTCTAAACACTAAAACCTAAAACAAAACCCTAAACCCTAAAAACTAGAACCCTAATCTTTAATACACTAAAACCCTAAACCCTAAAACTAAATATTAAACCATAAAATTCTAAACCCTAAAACCTAAAACAAAAACCCTAAAAACTAAAACCTAAAACCCTAAACTTGAATACAATAAAACCCTAAACCCTAAAACCTAAAATTAAACCCTAAAACGAAGCATATAACCCAAAAACTCAAAACCCTAAGATTGAAAACAAAAACCCTAAACCCTAAAAACTAAATCTAAAACCCTAAACTTTAATACACTAAACCCTAAATCCTAATTCTCTAAACACTAAAACATAAAAAAGAAACCATAAACCCTAAAAAAAACCTATACTTTAATACACTAAACCCTAAACCCTAAAACTAAAATTTTAAACCCTAAAACCTAAAACCAAAACCCTAACCTTGAATACAATAGAACCCTAAACCCTAAAACCTAAAATTAAACCCTAAGACGAAGCATATTACCCAAAAACTCAAAACCCTAAAATTGAAAACAAGATCCCTAAACCCTAAACCCTAAAAACTAAATCTAAAACCCTAAACTTTAATACACTAAACCCTAAATCTTAATTCTATAAACACTAAAACATAAAAACGAAACCCTAAACCTTAAAAACAAAAACCCTAATCTTTAATACACTAAACCCTAAATCATAATTCTCTAAACAGTAAAATATAAAAACGAAACCCTAAACCCCCAAAAAAACCCTATTCTTTAATACACTAAAACACGAAACCCTAAAACTAAAATTTTAAACCCTAAAACCTAAAACTAAAACCCTAAACCCAAAAAAATATTACCCTAAACTTGAATACACTAAAATCTTAAACCCTAAAAGTAAACATTAAACCCTAATATTCTAAACCCTAAAACCTAAAACAAAAACCCTACACCCTAAAAACTAAAACCCTAATCTTGAATACACTAAAACCCTAAACCCTAAAACTAAACATTAAACCCTAATATTCTAAACCCTAAAACCTTAAACAAAAACCCTAAAAACTAAAACCTAAAACCCTAAAACTTAAAATTAAACCCTAAAACTAAGCATATAACCGAAAAACTAAAAACCCTAAAATTTTAAAACAAAATCTAAACACTAAACCCTAAAAACTAAATATAAAACCCTAAACTTTAATACACTAAACCCTAAATCCTAATACTCTAAACACTAAAACCTAAAAAAAAACCCTAAACCCTAAAAACTTGAACCCTAATCTTTAATACACTAAAACCCTAAACCCTAAAACTAAATATTAAACCCTAAAATTCCAAACCCTAAAACCTAAAACAAAAACCATAAAAACTAAAACCTAAAACCCTAAACTTGAATACAATAAAACCCTAAACCCTAAAACCTAAAATTAAACCATAAAACGACGCATATAACCCAAAAACTCAAAACCTTAAAATTGAAAACAAAAACCCTAAACCCTAAACCATAAAAACTAAATCTAAAACCCTAAACTTTAATACACTAAACCCTAAATCATAATTCTCTAAATAGTAAAACATAAAAACGAAACCCTAAACCCCAAAAAAAAACCCTAATCTTTAATACACTAAAACCCTAAACCCTAAAACTAAAATTTTAAACCTTAAAACCTAAAACCAAAACCATAAACCCAAAAAATTATAACCCTAAACTTGAATACACTAAAACCTTAAAACCTAAAAGTAAACATTAAACCTTAATATTCTAAACCCTAAAACCTAAAACAAAAACCCTAAACCCTAAAAACTAAAACCCTAATCTTGAATACACTAAAACCCTAAACCCTAAAACTAAACATTAAACCCTAATATTCTAAACCCTAAAACCTAAAACAAAAACCCTAATATTCTAAAACCTAAAACCCTAAACCTTAAAATTAAACCCTAAATCTAAGCATATAACCGAAGAACTCAAAACCCTAAATTTTTTTTAAAAATGTAAACACTAAACCCTAAAGACTAAATCTAAAACCCTAAACTTTAATACACTAAACCCTAAATCCTAATACTCTAAACACTAAAACCTAAAACAAAACCCTAAACCCTAAAAACTAGAACCCTAATCTTTAATACACTAAAACCCTAAACCCTAAAACTAAATATTAAACCATAAAATTCTAAACCCTAAAACCTAAAACAAAAACCCTAAAAACTAAAACCTAAAACCCTAAACTTGAATACAATAAAACCCTAAACCCTAAAACCTAAAATTAAACCCTAAAACGAAGCATATAACCCAAAAACTCAAAACCCTAAGATTGAAAACAAAAACCCTAAACCCTAAAAACTAAATCTAAAACCCTAAACTTTAATACACTAAACCCTAAATCCTAATTCTCTAAACACTAAAACATAAAAAAGAAACCATAAACCCTAAAAAAAACCTATACTTTAATACACTAAACCCTAAACCCTAAAACTAAAATTTTAAACCCTAAAACCTAAAACCAAAACCCTAACCTTGAATACAATAGAACCCTAAACCCTAAAACCTAAAATTAAACCCTAAGACGAAGCATATTACCCAAAAACTCAAAACCCTAAAATTGAAAACAAGATCCCTAAACCCTAAACCCTAAAAACTAAATCTAAAACCCTAAACTTTAATACACTAAACCCTAAATCTTAATTCTATAAACACTAAAACATAAAAACGAAACCCTAAACCTTAAAAACAAAAACCCTAATCTTTAATACACTAAAACCCTAAACCCTAAAACTAAATATTAAACCTTAAAATTCTAAACCCTAAAACCTAAAACAAAAACCCTAAAAACTAAAACCTAAAACCCTAAACTTGAATACAATAAAACCCTAAACCCTAAAACCTAAAATTAAACCCTAAAACGAAGCATATAACCCAAATACTCAAAACCCTAAAATTGAAAACAAAAACCCTAAACCCTAAACCCTAAAAACTAAATCTAAAACCCTAAACCCTAAAAATTAAATCTAAAACCCTAAACTTTAATACACTAAACCCTAAATCTTAATTCTCTAAACACTAAAACATAAAAACGAAACCCTAAACTCTAAAAACAAAAACCCTAATCTTTAATACACTAAAACCCTAAACCCTAAAACTAAATATTAAACCTTAAATTTCTAAACCCTAAAACCTAAAAAAAAAACCCTAAAAACTAAATCCTAAAACCCTAAACTTGAATACAATAAAACCCTAAACCCTAAAACCTAAAATGAAACCCTAAAACGAAGCATATAACCCAAAAACTCAATACCCTAAAATTGAAAACAAAATCCCTAAACCCTAAACCCTAAAAACTAAATCTAAAACCCTAAACCCTAAAAGCTAAATCTAAAACCCTAAACTTTAATACACTAAACCCTAAATCCTAATTCTCAACAACTAAAACATAAAAAAGAAACCCTAAACCCTAAAAAAACCTAATCTTTAATACACTAAAACCCTAAACCCTAAAACTAAAATTTTAAACCCTAAAACCTAAAACCAAAACCCTAAACTTTAATACAATTAAACCCTAAACCCTAAAACCTAAAATTAAACCCTAAAATGAAGCATATTAGCCAAAAACTCAAAACCCTAAAATTGAAAACAAAAACCCTAAATCCTAAACCCTAAAAACTAAATCTAAAACCCTAAACTTTAATACACAAAACCCTAAATCCTAATTCTCTAAACACTAAAACATAAAAATGAAACCCTAAACCCTAAAAACAAAAACTCTAATCTTTAATACACTAAAACCCTAAACCCTAAAACTAAATATTAAACCTTAAAATTCTAAACCCTAAAACCTAAAACAAAAACCCTAAAAACTAAAACCCAAAACCCTAAACTTGAATACAATAAAACCCTAAACCCTAAAACCTAAAATTAAACCCTAAAACGAAGCATATAACCCAAAAACTCAAAACCCTAAAATTGAAAACAAAAACCCTAAACCCTAAACCCTAAAAACTAAATCTAAAATCCTAAACTTTAATACACTAAACCCTAAATCATAATTCTCTAAACAGTAAAATATAAAAACGAAACGCTAAACCCCAAAAAAAAACCCTAATCTTTAATACACTAAAACACGAAACCCTAAAACTAAAATTTTAAACCCTAAAACCTAAAACTAAAACCCTAAACCCAAAAAAATATTACCCTAAACTTGAATACACTAAAATCTTAAACCCTAAAAGTAAACATTAAACCCTAATATTCTAAACCCTAAAACCTAAAACAAAAACCCTAAACCCTAAAAACTAAAACCCTAATCTTGAATACACTAAAACCCTAAACCCTAATATTCTAAACCCTAAAACCTAAAACAAAAACCCTAAAAACTAAAACCTAAAACCCTAAACCTTAAAATTAAACCCTAAAACTACGCATATAACCGAAAAACTCAAAACCCTGAAATTTTAAAACAAAATCTTAACACTAAACCCTAAAAACTAAATCTAAAACCCTAAACTTTAATACATTAAACCCTAAATCCTAATACTCTAAACACCAAAACCTAAAAACAAAACCCTAAACCCTAAAAACTAGAACCCTAATCTTTAATACACTTAAACCCTAAAACTAAATATTAAACCCTAAAATTCTAAACCCTAAAACCTAAAACAAAAACCCTAAAAACTAAAACCTAAAACCCTAAACTTGAATACAATAAAACCCTAAACCCTAAAACCTAAAATTAAACCCTAAAATGAAGCATATAACCCAAAAACTCAATACCCTAAAATTGAAAACAAAAACCCTAAACCCTAAACCCTAAAAACTAAATCTAAAACCCTAAACCCTAAAAACTAAATCTAAAACCCTAAACTTTAATACACTAAACCCTAAATCCTAATTCTCTACACACTAAAACATAAAAAAGAAACCCTAAACCCTAAAAAAAACCTAATCTTTAATACACTAAAACCCTAAACCCTAAAACTAAAATTTTAAACCCTAAAACCTAAAACCAAAACCCTAAACTTTAATACAATTAAACCCTAAACCCTAAAACCTAAAATTAAACCCTAAAATGAAGCATATTAGCCAAAAACTCAAAACCCTAAAATTGAAAACAAAAACCCTAAATCCTAAACCTTAAAAACTAAATCTAAAACCCTAAACTTTAATACACTAAACCCTAAATCCTAATTCTCTAAACACTAAAACATAAAAATGAAACCCTAAACCCTAAAAACAAAAACTCTAATCTTTAATACACAAAAACCCTAAACCCTAAAACTAAATATTAAACCTTAAAATTCTAAACCCTAAAACCTACAACAAAAACCCTAAAAACTAAAACCTAAAACCCTAAACTTGAATACAATAAAACCCTAAACCCTAAAACCTAAAATTAAACCCTAAAACGAAGCATATAACCCAAAAACTCAAAACCCTAAAATTGAAAACAAAAACCCTAAACCCTAAACCCTAAAAACTAAATCTAAAACCCTAAACTTTAATACACTAAACCCTAAATCATAATTCTCTAAACAGTAAAATATAAAAACGAAACCCTAAACCCCAAAAAAAAAACCTAATCTTTAATACACTAAAACACGAAACCCTAAAACTAAAATTTTAAACCCTAAAACCTAAAACTAAAACCCTAAACCCAAAAAAATATTACCCTAAACTTGAATACACTAAAATTTTAAACCCTAAAAGTAAACATTAAACCCTAATATTCTAAACCCTAAAACCTAAAACAAAAACCCTAAAAACTAAAACCTAAAACCCTAAAACTTAAAATTAAACCCTAAAACTAAGCATATAACCGAAAAACTAAAAACCCTAAAATTTTAAAACAAAATCTAAACACTAAACCCTAAAAACTAAATATAAAACCCTAAACTTTAATACACTAAACCCTAAATCCTAATACTCTAAACACTAAAACCTAAAAAAAAACCCTAAACCCTAAAAACTTGAACCCTAATCTTTAATACACTAAAACCCTAAACCCTAAAACTAAATATTAAACCCTAAAATTCCAAACCCTAAAACCTAAAACAAAAACCATAAAAACTAAAACCTAAAACCCTAAACTTGAATACAATAAAACCCTAAACCCTAAAACCTAAAATTAAACCATAAAACGACGCATATAACCCAAAAACTCAAAACCTTAAAATTGAAAACAAAAACCCTAAACCCTAAACCATAAAAACTAAATCTAAAACCCTAAACTTTAATACACTAAACCCTAAATCATAATTCTCTAAATAGTAAAACATAAAAACGAAACCCTAAACCCCAAAAAAAAACCCTAATCTTTAATACACTAAAACCCTAAACCCTAAAACTAAAATTTTAAACCTTAAAACCTAAAACCAAAACCATAAACCCAAAAAATTATAACCCTAAACTTGAATACACTAAAACCTTAAAACCTAAAAGTAAACATTAAACCTTAATATTCTAAACCCTAAAACCTAAAACAAAAACCCTAAACCCTAAAAACTAAAACCCTAATCTTGAATACACTAAAACCCTAAACCCTAAAACTAAACATTAAACCCTAATATTCTAAACCCTAAAACCTAAAACAAAAACCCTAATATTCTAAAACCTAAAACCCTAAACCTTAAAATTAAACCCTAAAACTAAGCATATAACCGAAAAACTCAAAACCCTGAAATTTTAAAACAAAATCTTAACACTAAACCCTAAAAACTAAATCTAAAACCCTAAACTTTAATACATTAAACCCTAAATCCTAATACTCTAAACACCAAAACCTAAAAACAAAACCCTAAACCCTAAAAACTAGAACCCTAATCTTTAATACACTAAAACCCTAAAACTAAATATTAAACCCTAAAATTCTAAACCATAAAACCTAAAACAAAAACCCTAAAAACTAAAACCTAAAACCCTAAACTTGAATACAATAAAACCCTAAACCCTAAAACCTAAAATTAAACCCTAAAATGAAGCATATAACCCAAAAACTCAATACCCTAAAATTGAAAACAAAAACCCTAAACCCTAAACCCTAAAAACTAAATCTAAAACCCTAAACCCTAAAAACTAAATCTAAAACCCTAAACTTTAATACACTAAACCCTAAATCCTAATTCTCTACACACTAAAACATAAAAAAGAAACCCTAAACCCTAAAAAAAACCTAATCTTTAATACACTAAAACCCTAAACCCTAAAACTAAAATTTTAAACCCTAAAACCTAAAACCAAAACCCTAAACTTTAATACAATTAAACCCTAAACCCTAAAACCTAAAATTAAACCCTAAAATGAAGCATATTAGCCAAAAACTCAAAACCCTAAAATTGAAAACAAAAACCCTAAATCCTAAACCTTAAAAACTAAATCTAAAACCCTAAACTTTAATACACTAAACCCTAAATCCTAATTCTCTAAACACTAAAACATAAAAATGAAACCCTAAACCCTAAAAACAAAAACTCTAATCTTTAATACACAAAAACCCTAAACCCTAAAACTAAATATTAAACCTTAAAATTCTAAACCCTAAAACCTAAAACAAAAACCCTAAAAACTAAAACCTAAAACCCTAAACTTGAATACAATAAAACCCTAAACCCTAAAACCTAAAATTAAACCCTAAAACGAAGCATATAACCCAAAAACTCAAAACCCTAAAATTGAAAACAAAAACCCTAAACCCTAAACCCTAAAAACTAAATCTAAAACCCTAAACTTTAATACACTAAACCCTAAATCATAATTCTCTAAACAGTAAAATATAAAAACGAAACCCTAAACCCCAAAAAAAAACCCTAATCTTTAATACACTAAAACACGAAACCCTAAAACTAAAATTTTAAACCCTAAAACCTAAAACTAAAACCCTAAACCCAAAAAAATATTACCCTAAACTTGAATACACTAAAATTTTAAACCCTAAAAGTAAACATTAAACCCTAATATTCTAAACCCTAAAACCTAAAACAAAAACCCTAAACCCTAAAAACTAAAACCCTAATCTTGAATACACTAAAACCCTAAACCCTAAAACTAAACATTAAACCCTAATATTCTAAACCCTAAAACCTAAAACAAAAACCCTAAAAACTAAAACCTAAAACCCTAAAACTTAAAATTAAACCCTAAAACTAAGCATATAACCGAAAAACTAAAACCCTAAAATTTTAAAACAAAATCTAAACACTAAACCCTAAAAACTAAATATAAAACCCTAAACTTTAATACACTAAACCCTAAATCCTAATACTCTAAACACTAAAACCTAAAAAAAAACCCTAAACCCTAAAAACTTGAACCCTAATCTTTAATACACTAAAACCCTAAACCCTAAAACTAAATATTAAACCCTAAAATTCCAAACCCTAAAACCTAAAACAAAAACCATAAAAACTAAAACCTAAAACCCTAAACTTGAATACAATAAAACCCTAAACCCTAAAACCTAAAATTAAACCATAAAACGACGCATATAACCCAAAAACTCAAAACCTTAAAATTGAAAACAAAAACCCTAAACCCTAAACCATAAAAACTAAATCTAAAACCCTAAACTTTAATACACTAAACCCTAAATCATAATTCTCTAAATAGTAAAACATAAAAACGAAACCCTAAACCCCAAAAAAAAACCCTAATCTTTAATACACTAAAACCCTAAACCCTAAAACTAAAATTTTAAACCTTAAAACCTAAAACCAAAACCATAAACCCAAAAAATTATAACCCTAAACTTGAATACACTAAAACCTTAAAACCTAAAAGTAAACATTAAACCTTAATATTCTAAACCCTAAAACCTAAAACAAAAACCCTAAACCCTAAAAACTAAAACCCTAATCTTGAATACACTAAAACCCTAAACCCTAAAACTAAACATTAAACCCTAATATTCTAAACCCTAAAACCTAAAACAAAAACCCTAATATTCTAAAACCTAAAACCCTAAACCTTAAAATTAAACCCTAAAACTAAGCATATAACCGAAAAACTAAAAACCCTAAAATTTTAAAACAAAATCTTAACACTAAACCCTAAAAACTAAATCTAAAACCCTAAACTTTAATACATTAAACCCTAAATCCTAATACTCTAAACACCAAAACCTAAAAACAAAACCCTAAACCCTAAAAACTAGAACCCTAATCTTTAATACACTAAAACCCTAAAACTAAATATTAAACCCTATTATTCTAAACCCTAAAACCTAAAACAAAAACCCTAAAAACTAAAACCTAAAACCCTAAACTTGAATACAATAAAACCCTAAACCCTAAAACCTAAAATTAAACCCTAAAATGAAGAATATAACCCAAAAACTCAATACCCTAAAATTGAAAACAAAAACCCTAAACCCTAAACCCTAAAAACTAAATCTAAAACCCTAAACTCTAAAAACTAAATCTAAAACCCTAAACTTTAATACACTAAACCCTAAATCCTAATTCTCTACACACTAAAACATAAAAAAGAAACCCTAAACCCTAAAAAAACCTAATCTTTAATACACTAAAACCCTAAACCCTAAAACTAAAATTTTAAACCCTAAAACCTAAAACCAAAACCCTAAACTTTAATACAATTAAACCCTAAACACTAAAACCTAAAATTAAACCCTAAAATAAAGCATATTAGCCAAAAACTCAAAACCCTAAAATTGAAAACAAAAACCCTAAATCCTAAACCCTAAAAACTAAATCTAAAACCCTAAACTTTAATACACTAAACCCTAAATCCTAATTCTCTAAACACTAAAACATAAAAATGAAACCCTAAACCCTAAAAACAAAAACTCTGATCTTTAATACACAAAAACCCTAAACCCTAAAACTAAATATTAAACCTTAAAATTCTAAACCCTAAAACCTAAAACAAAAACCCTAAACTTGAATACAATAAAACCCTAAACCCTAAAACCTAAAATTAAACCCTAAAACGAAGCATATAACCCAAAAACTCAAAACCCTAAGATTGAAAACAAAAACCCTAAACCCTAAACCCTAAAAACTAAATCTAAAACCCTAAACTTTAATACACTACACCCTAAATCATAATTCTCTAAACAGAAAAATATAAAAACGAAACCCTAAACCCCAAAAAAAACCCTAATCTTTAATACACTAAAACACGAAACCCTAAAACTAAAATTTTAAACCCTAAAACCTAAAACTAAAACCCTAAACCCAAAAAAATATTACACTAAACTTGAATACACTAAAATTTTAAACCCTAAAAGTAAACATTAAACCCTAATATTCTAAACCCTAAAACCTAAAACAAAAACCCTAAACCCTAAAAACTAAAACCCTAATCTTGAATACACTAAAACCCTAAACCCTAAAACTAAACATTAAACCCTAATATTCTAAACCCTAAAACCTAAAACAAAAACCCTAATATTCTAAAACCTAAAACCCTAAACCTTAAAATTAAACCCTAAAACTAAGCATATAACCGAAAAACTAAAAACCCTAAAATTTTAAAACAAAATCTTAACACTAAACCCTAAAAACTAAATCTAAAACCCTAAACTTTAATACATTAAACCCTAAATCCTAATACTCTAAACACCAAAACCTAAAAACAAAACCCTAAACCCTAAAAACTAGAACCCTAATCTTTAATACACTAAAACTCTAAAACTAAATATTAAACCCTATTATTCTAAACCCTAAAACCTAAAACAAAAACCCTAAAAACTAAAACCTAAAACCCTAAACTTGAATACAATAAAACCCTAAACCCTAAAACCTAAAATTAAACCCTAAAATGAAGCATATAACCCAAAAACTCAATACCCTAAAATTGAAAACAAAAACCCTAAACCCTAAACCCTAAAAACTAAATCTAAAACCCTAAACCCTAAAAACTAAATCTAAAACCCTAAACTTTAATACACTAAACCCTAAATCTTAATTCTCTACACACTAAAACATAAAAAAGAAACCCTAAACCCTAAAAAAACCTAATCTTTAATACACTAAAACCCTAAACCCTAAAACTAAAATTTTAAACCCTAAAACCTAAAACCAAAACCCTAAACTTTAATACAATTAAACCCTAAACACTAAAACCTAAAATTAAACCCTAAAATGAAGCATATTAGCCAAAAACTCAAAACCCTAAAATTGAAAACAAAAACCCTAAATCCTAAACCCTAAAAACTAAATCTAAAACCCTAAACTTTAATACACTAAACCCTAAATCCTAATTCTCTAAACACTAAAACATAAAAATGAAACCCTAAAAACAAAAACTCTGATCTTTAATACACAAAAACTCTAAACCCTAAAACTAAATATTAAACCTTAAAATTCTAAACCCTAAAACCTAAAACAAAAACCCTAAACTTGAATACAATAAAACCCTAAACCCTAAAACCTAAAATTAAACCCTAAAACGAAGCATATAACCCAAAAACTCAAAACCCTAAAATTGAAAACAAAAACCCTAAACCCTAAACCCTAAAAACTAAATCTAAAACCCTAAACTTTAATACACTAAACCCTAAATCATAATTCTCTAAACAGAAAAATATAAAAACGAAACCCTAAACCCCAAAAAAAACCCTAATCTTTAATACACTAAAACACGAAACCCTAAAACTAAAATTTTAAACCCTAAAACCTAAAACTAAAACCCTAAACCCAAAAAAATATTACCCTAAACTTGAATACACTAAAATTTTAAACCCTAAAAGTAAACATTAAACCCTAATATTCTAAACCCTAAAACCTAAAACAAAAACCCTAAACCCTAAAAACTAAAACCCTAATCTTGAATACACTAAAACCCTAAACCATAAAACTAAACATTAAACCCTAATATTCTAAACCCTAAAACCTAAAACAAAAACCCTAAAAACTAAAACCTAAAACCCTAAAACTTAAAATTAAACCCTAAAACTAAGCATATAACCGAAAAACTAAAAACCCTAAAATTTTAAAACAAAATCTAAACACTAAACCCTAAAAACTAAATATAAAACCCTAAACTTTAATACACTAAACTCTAAATCCTAATTCTCTAAACACTAAAACCTAAAAAAAAAACCTAAAAACTTGAACCCTAATCTTTAATACACTAAAACCCTAAACCCTAAAACTAAATATTAAACCCTAAAATTCCAAACCCTAAAACCTAAAACAAAAACCATAAAAACTAAAACCTAAAACCCTAAACTTGAATACAATAAAACCCTAAACCCTAAAACCTAAAATTAAACCATAAAACGACGCATATAACCCAAAAACTCAAAACCCTAAAATTGAAAACAAAAACCCAAAACCCTAAACCATAAAAACTAAATCTAAAACCCTAAACTTTAATACACTAAACCCTAAATCATAATTCTCTAAACAGTAAAACATAAAAACGAAACCCTAAACCCCAAAAAAAACCCTAATCTTTAATACACTAAAACCCTAAACCCTAAAACTAAAATTTTAAACCTTAAAACCTAAAACCAAAACCATAAACCCAAAAAATTATAACCCTAAACTTGAATACACTAAAACCTTAAAACCTAAAAGTAAACATTAAACCTTAATATTCTAAACCCTAAAACCTAAAACAAAAACCCTAAACCCTAAAAACTAAAACCCTAATCTTGAATACACTAAAACCATAAACCCTAAACTTTAATACACTAAACCCTAAATCCTAATACTCTAAACACTAAAACCTAAAAAAAAAACCTAAACCCTAAAAACTTGAACCCTAATCTTTAATACACTAAAACCCTAAACCCTAAAACTAAATATTAAACCCTAAAATTCCAAACCCTAAAACCTAAAACAAAAACCATAAAAACTAAAACCTAAAACCCTAAACTTGAATACAATAAAACCCTAAACCCTAAAACCTAAAATTAAACCATAAAACGACGCATATAACCCAAAAACTCAAAACCTTAAAATTGAAAACAAAAACCCTAAACCCTAAACCATAAAAACTAAATCTAAAACCCTAAACTTTAATACACTAAACCCTAAATCATAATTCTCTAAATAGTAAAACATAAAAACGAAACCCTAAACCCCAAAAAAAAACCCTAATCTTTAATACACTAAAACCCTAAACCCTAAAACTAAAATTTTAAACCTTAAAACCTAAAACCAAAACCATAAACCCAAAAAATTATAACCCTAAACTTGAATACACTAAAACCTTAAAACCTAAAAGTAAACATTAAACCTTAATATTCTAAACCCTAAAACCTAAAACAAAAACCCTAAACCCTAAAAACTAAAACCCTAATCTTGAATACACTAAAACCCTAAACTCTAAAACTAAACATTAAACCCTAATATTCTAAACCCTAAAACCTAAAACAAAAACCCTAATATTCTAAAACCTAAAACCCTAAACCTTAAAATTAAACCCTAAAACTAAGCATATAACCGAAAAACTAAAAACCCTAAAATTTTAAAACAAAATCTTAACACTAAACCCTAAAAACTAAATCTAAAACCCTAAACTTTAATACATTAAACCCTAAATCCTAATACTCTAAACACCAAAACCTAAAAACAAAACCCTAAACCCTAAAAACTAGAACCCTAATCTTTAATACACTAAAACCCTAAAACTAAATATTAAACCCTATTATTCTAAACCCTAAAACCTAAAACAAAAACCCTAAAAACTAAAACCTAAAACCCTAAACTTGAATACAATAAAACCCTAAACCCTAAAACCTAAAATTAAACCCTAAAATGAAGCATATAACCCAAAAACTCAATACCCTAAAATTGAAAACAAAAACCCTAAACCCTAAACCCTAAAAACTAAATCTAAAACCCTAAACCCTAAAAACTAAATCTAAAACCCTAAACTTTAATACACTAAACCCTAAATCTTAATTCTCTACACACTAAAACATAAAAAAGAAACCCTAAACCCTAAAAAAACCTAATCTTTAATACACTAAAACCCTAAACCCTAAAACTAAAATTTTAAACCCTAAAACCTAAAACCAAAACCCTAAACTTTAATACAATTAAACCCTAAACACTAAAACCTAAAATTAAACCCTAAAATGAAGCATATTAGCCAAAAACTCAAAACCCTAAAATTGAAAACAAAAACCCTAAATCCTAAACCCTAAAAACTAAATCTAAAACCCTAAACTTTAATACACTAAACCCTAAATCCTAATTCTCTAAACACTAAAACATAAAAATGAAACCCTAAAAACCAAAACTCTGATCTTTAATACACAAAAACTCTAAACCCTAAAACTAAATATTAAACCTTAAAATTCTAAACCCTAAAACCTAAAACTAAAACCCTAAACTTGAATACAATAAAACCCTAAACCCTAAAACCTAAAATTAAACCCTAAAACGAAGCATATAACCCAAAAACTCAAAACCCTAAAATTGAAAACAAAAACCCTAAACCCTAAACCCTAAAAACTAAATCTAAAACCCTAAACTTTAATACACTAAACCCTAAATCATAATTCTCTAAACAGAAAAATATAAAAACGAAACCCTAAACCCCAAAAAAAACCCTAATCTTTAATACACTAAAACACGAAACCCTAAAACTAAAATTTTAAACCCTAAAACCTAAAACTAAAACCCTAAACCCAAAAAAATATTACCCTAAACTTGAATACACTAAAATTTTAAACCCTAAAAGTAAACATTAAACCCTAATATTCTAAACCCTAAAACCTAAAACAAAAACCCTAAACCCTAAAAACTAAAACCCTAATCTTGAATACACTAAAACCCTAAACCATAAAACTAAACATTAAACCCTAATATTCTAAACCCTAAAACCTAAAACAAAAACCCTAAAAACTAAAACCTAAAACCCTAAAACTTAAAATTAAACCCTAAAACTAAGCATATAACCGAAAAACTAAAAACCCTAAAATTTTAAAACAAAATCTAAACACTAAACCCTAAAAACTAAATATAAAACCCTAAACTTTAATACACTAAACTCTAAATCCTAATTCTCTAAACACTAAAACCTAAAAAAAAACCCTAAAAACTTGAACCCTAATCTTTAATACACTAAAACCCTAAACCCTAAAACTAAATATTAAACCCTAAAATTCCAAACCCTAAAACCTAAAACAAAAACCATAAAAACTAAAACCTAAAACCCTAAACTTGAATACAATAAAACCCTAAACCCTAAAACCTAAAATTAAACCATAAAACGACGCATATAACCCAAAAACTCAAAACCCTAAAATTGAAAACAAAAACCCAAAACCCTAAACCATAAAAACTAAATCTAAAACCCTAAACTTTAATACACTAAACCCTAAATCATAATTCTCTAAACAGTAAAACATAAAAACGAAACCCTAAACCCCAAAAAAAAACCTAATCTTTAATACACTAAACCCCTAAACCCTAAAACTAAAATTTTAAACCTTAAAACCTAAAACCAAAACCATAAACCCAAAAAATTATAACCCTAAACTTGAATACACTAAAACCTTAAAACCTAAAAGTAAATATTAAACCTTAATATTCTAAACCCTAAAACCTAAAACAAAAACCCTAAACCCTAAAAACTAAAACCCTAATCTTGAATACACTAAAACCCTAAACCCTAAACTTTAATACACTAAACCCTAAATCCTAATACTCTAAACACTAAAACCTAAAAAAAAACCCTAAACCCTAAAAACTTGAACCCTAATCTTTAATACACTAAAACCCTAAACCCTAAAACTAAATATTAAACCCTAAAATTCCAAACCCTAAAACCTAAAACAAAAACCATAAAAACTAAAACCTAAAACCCTAAACTTGAATACAATAAAACCCTAAACCCTAAAACCTAAAATTAAACCCTAAAATGAAGCATATAACCCAAAAACTCAAAACCTTAAAATTGAAAACAAAAACCCTAAACCCTAAACCATAAAAACTAAATCTAAAACCCTAAACTTTAATACACTAAACCCTAAATCATATTTCTCTAAATAGTAAAACATAAAAACGAAACCCTAAACCCCAAAAAAAAACCCTAATCTTTAATACACTAAAACCCTAAACCCTAAAACTAAAATTTTAAACCTTAAAACCTAAAACCAAAACCATAAACCCAAAAAATTATAACCCTAAACTTGAATACACTAAAACCTTAAAACCTAAAAGTAAACATTAAACCTTAATATTCTAAACCCTAAAACCTAAAACAAAAACCCTAAACCCTAAAAACTAAAACCTTAATCTTGAATACACTAAAACCTTAAACTCTAAAACTAAACATTAAACCCTAATATTCTAAACCCTAAAACCTAAAACAAAAACCCTAATATTCTAAAACCTAAAACCCTAAACCTTAAAATTAAACCCTAAAACTAAGCATATAACCGAAAAACTAAAAACCCTAAAATTTTAAAACAAAATCTTAACACTAAACCCTAAAAACTAAATCTAAAACCCTAAACTTTAATACATTAAACCCTAAATCCTAATACTCTAAACACCAAAACCTAAAAACAAAACCCTAAACCCTAAAAACTAGAACCCTAATCTTTAATACACTAAAACCCTAAAACTAAATATTAAACCCTATTATTCTAAACCCTAAAACCTAAAACAAAAACCCTAAAAACTAAAACCTAAAACCCTAAACTTGAATACAATAAAACCCTAAACCCTAAAACCTAAAATTAAACCCTAAAATGAAGAATATAACCCAAAAACTCAATACCCTAAAATTGAAAACAAAAACCCTAAACCCTAAACCCTAAAAACTAAATCTAAAACCCTAAACCCTAAAAACTAAATCTAAAACCCTAAACTTTAATACACTAAACCCTAAATCCTAATTCTCTACACACTAAAACATAAAAAAGAAACCCTAAACCCTAAAAAAACCTAATCTTTAATACACTAAAACCCTAAACCCTAAAACTAAAATTTTAAACCCTAAAACCTAAAACCAAAACCCTAAACTTTAATACAATTAAACCCTAAACACTAAAACCTAAAATTAAACCCTAAAATAAAGCATATTAGCCAAAAACTCAAAACCCTAAAATTGAAAACAAAAACCCTAAATCCTAAACCCTAAAAACTAAATCTAAAACCCTAAACTTTAATACACTAAACCCTAAATCCTAATTCTCTAAACACTAAAACATAAAAATGAAACCCTAAACCCTAAAAACAAAAACTCTGATCTTTAATACACAAAAACCCTAAACCCTAAAACTAAATATTAAACCTTAAAATTCTAAACCCTAAAACCTAAAACAAAAACCCTAAACTTGAATACAATAAAACCCTAAACCCTAAAACCTAAAATTAAACCCTAAAACGAAGCATATAACCCAAAAACTCAAAACCCTAAGATTGAAAACAAAAACCCTAAACCCTAAACCCTAAAAACTAAATCTAAAACCCTAAACTTTAATACACTAAACCCTAAATCATAATTCTCTAAACAGAAAAATATAAAAACGAAACCCTAAACCCCAAAAAAAACCCTAATCTTTAATACACTAAAACACGAAACCCTAAAACTAAAATTTTAAACCCTAAAACCTAAAACTAAAACCCTAAACCCAAAAAAATATTACCCTAAACTTGAATACACTAAAATTTTAAACCCTAAAAGTAAACATTAAACCCTAATATTCTAAACCCTAAAACCTAAAACAAAAACCCTAAACCCTAAAAACTAAAACCCTAATCTTGAATACACTAAAACCCTAAACCCTAAAACTAAACATTAAACCCTAATATTCTAAACCCTAAAACCTAAAACAAAAACCCTAATATTCTAAAACCTAAAACCCTAAACCTTAAAATTAAACCCTAAAACTAAGCATATAACCGAAAAACTAAAAACCCTAAAATTTTAAAACAAAATCTTAACACTAAACCCTAAAAACTAAATCTAAAACCCTAAACTTTAATACATTAAACCCTAAATCCTAATACTCTAAACACCAAAACCTAAAAACAAAACCCTAAACCCTAAAAACTAGAACCCTAATCTTTAATACACTAAAACCCTAAAACTAAATATTAAACCCTATTATTCTAAACCCTAAAACCTAAAACAAAAACCCTAAAAACTAAAACCTAAAACCCTAAACTTGAATACAATAAAACCCTAAACCCTAAAACCTAAAATTAAACCCTAAAATGAAGAATATAACCCAAAAACTCAATACCCTAAAATTGAAAACAAAAACCCTAAACCCTAAACCCTAAAAACTAAATCTAAAACCCTAAACCCTAAAAACTAAATCTAAAACCCTAAACTTTAATACACTAAACCCTAAATCCTAATTCTCTACACACTAAAACATAAAAAAGAAACCCTAAACCCTAAAAAAACCTAATCTTTAATACACTAAAACCCTAAACCCTAAAACTAAAATTTTAAACCCTAAAAC
The DNA here is from genome assembly GCA_954870475.1 of Euphrasia confusa. Taxonomy (NCBI): domain Eukaryota; kingdom Viridiplantae; phylum Streptophyta; class Magnoliopsida; order Lamiales; family Orobanchaceae; genus Euphrasia; species Euphrasia confusa. Next base: position 17,911,509 of record OX940960.1, on the reverse strand, counting down.
CTAAAACCAAAACCCTAAACTTTAATACAATTAAACCCTAAACACTAAAACCTAAAATTAAACCCTAAAATAAAGCATATTAGCCAAAAACTCAAAACCCTAAAATTGAAAACAAAAACCCTAAATCCTAAACCCTAAAAACTAAATCTAAAACCCTAAACTTTAATACACTAAACCCTAAATCCTAATTCTCTAAACACTAAAACATAAAAATGAAACCCTAAACCCTAAAAACAAAAACTCTGATCTTTAATACACAAAAACCCTAAACCCTAAAACTAAATATTAAACCTTAAAATTCTAAACCCTAAAACCTAAAACAAAAACCCTAAACTTGAATACAATAAAACCCTAAACCCTAAAACCTAAAATTAAACCCTAAAACGAAGCATATAACCCAAAAACTCAAAACCCTAAGATTGAAAACAAAAACCCTAAACCCTAAACCCTAAAAACTAAATCTAAAACCCTAAACTTTAATACACTAAACCCTAAATCATAATTCTCTAAACAGAAAAATATAAAAACGAAACCCTAAACCCCAAAAAAAACCCTAATCTTTAATACACTAAAACACGAAACCCTAAAACTAAAATTTTAAACCCTAAAACCTAAAACTAAAACCCTAAACCCAAAAAAATATTACCCTAAACTTGAATACACTAAAATTTTAAACCCTAAAAGTAAACATTAAACCCTAATATTCTAAACCCTAAAACCTAAAACAAAAACCCTAAACCCTAAAAACTAAAACCCTAATCTTGAATACACTAAAACCCTAAACCCTAAAACTAAACATTAAACCCTAATATTCTAAACCCTAAAACCTAAAACAAAAACCCTAATATTCTAAAACCTAAAACCCTAAACCTTAAAATTAAACCCTAAAACTAAGCATATAACCGAAAAACTAAAAACCCTAAAATTTTAAAACAAAATCTTAACACTAAACCCTAAAAACTAAATCTAAAACCCTAAACTTTAATACATTAAACCCTAAATCCTAATACTCTAAACACCAAAACCTAAAAACAAAACCCTAAACCCTAAAAACTAGAACCCTAATCTTTAATACACTAAAACCCTAAAACTAAATATTAAACCCTATTATTCTAAACCCTAAAACCTAAAACAAAAACCCTAAAAACTAAAACCTAAAACCCTAAACTTGAATACAATAAAACCCTAAACCCTAAAACCTAAAATTAAACCCTAAAATGAAGAATATAACCCAAAAACTCAATACCCTAAAATTGAAAACAAAAACCCTAAACCCTAAACCCTAAAAACTAAATCTAAAACCCTAAACCCTAAAAACTAAATCTAAAACCCTAAACTTTAATACACTAAACCCTAAATCCTAATTCTCTACACACTAAAACATAAAAAAGAAACCCTAAACCCTAAAAAAACCTAATCTTTAATACACTAAAACCCTAAACCCTAAAACTAAAATTTTAAACCCTAAAACCTAAAACCAAAACCCTAAACTTTAATACAATTAAACCTTAAACACTAAAACCTAAAATTAAACCCTAAAATAAAGCATATTAGCCAAAAACTCAAAACCCTAAAATTGAAAACAAAAACCCTAAATCCTAAACCCTAAAAACTAAATCTAAAACCCTAAACTTTAATACACTAAACCCTAAATCCTAATTCTCTAAACACTAAAACATAAAAATGAAACCCTAAACCCTAAAAACAAAAACTCTGATCTTTAATACACAAAAACCCTAAACCCTAAAACTAAATATTAAACCTTAAAATTCTAAACCCTAAAACCTAAAACAAAAACCCTAAACTTGAATACAATAAAACCCTAAACCCTAAAACCTAAAATTAAACCCTAAAACGAAGCATATAACCCAAAAACTCAAAACCCTAAGATTGAAAACAAAAACCCTAAACCCTAAACCCTAAAAACTAAATCTAAAACCCTAAACTTTAATACACTAAACCCTAAATCATAATTCTCTAAACAGAAAAATATAAAAACGAAACCCTAAACCCCAAAAAAAACCCTAATCTTTAATACACTAAAACACGAAACCCTAAAACTAAAATTTTAAACCCTAAAACCTAAAACTAAAACCCTAAACCCAAAAAAATATTACCCTAAACTTGAATACACTAAAATTTTAAACCCTAAAAGTAAACATTAAACCCTAATATTCTAAACCCTAAAACCTAAAACAAAAACCCTAAACCCTAAAAACTAAAACCCTAATCTTGAATACACTAAAACCCTAAACCCTAAAACTAAACATTAAACCCTAATATTCTAAACCCTAAAACCTAAAACAAAAACCCTAATATTCTAAAACCTAAAACCCTAAACCTTAAAATTAAACCCTAAAACTAAGCATATAACCGAAAAACTAAAAACCCTAAAATTTTAAAACAAAATCTTAACACTAAACCCTAAAAACTATATCTAAAACCCTAAACTTTAATACATTAAACCCTAAATCCTAATACTCTAAACACCAAAACCTAAAAACAAAACCCTAAACCCTAAAAACTAGAACCCTAATCTTTAATACACTAAAACCCTAAAACTAAATATTAAACCCTATTATTCTAAACCCTAAAACCTAAAACAAAAACCCTAAAAACTAAAACCTAAAACCCTAAACTTGAATACAATAAAACCCTAAACCCTAAAACCTAAAATTAAACCCTAAAATGAAGCATATAACCCAAAAACTCAAAACCTTAAAATTGAAAACAAAAACCCTAAACCCTAAACCATAAAAACTAAATCTAAAACCCTAAACTTTAATACACTAAACCCTAAATCATAATTCTCTAAATAGTAACACATAAAAACGAAACCCTAAACCCCAAAAAAAACCCTAATCTTTAATACACTAAAACCCTAAACCCTAAAACTAAAATTTTAAACCTTAAAACCTAAAACCAAAACCATAAACCCAAAAAATTATAACCCTAAACTTGAATACACTAAAACCTTAAAACCTAAAAGTAAACATTAAACCTTAATATTCTAAACCCTAAAACCTAAAACAAAAACCCTAAACCCTAAAAACTAAAACCCTAATCTTGAATACACTAAAACCCTAAACTCTAAAACTAAACATTAAACCCTAATATTCTAAACCCTAAAACCTAAAACAAAAACCCTAATATTCTAAAACCTAAAACCCTAAACCTTAAAATTAAACCCTAAAACTAAGCATATAACCGAAAAACTAAAAACCCTAAAATTTTAAAACAAAATCTTAACACTAAACCCTAAAAACTAAATCTAAAACCCTAAACTTTAATACATTAAACCCTAAATCCTAATACTCTAAACACCAAAACCTAAAAACAAAACCCTAAACCCTAAAAACTAGAACCCTAATCTTTAATACACTAAAACCCTAAAACTAAATATTAAACCCTATTATTCTAAACCCTAAAACCTAAAACAAAAACCCTAAAAACTAAAACCTAAAACCCTAAACTTGAATACAATAAAACCCTAAACCCTAAAACCTAAAATTAAACCCTAAAATGAAGAATATAACCCAAAAACTCAATACCCTAAAATTGAAAACAAAAACCCTAAACCCTAAACCCTAAAAACTAAATCTAAAACCCTAAACCCTAAAAACTAAATCTAAAACCCTAAACTTTAATACACTAAACCCTAAATCCTAATTCTCTACACACTAAAACATAAAAAAGAAACCCTAAACCCTAAAAAAACCTAATCTTTAATACACTAAAACCCTAAACCCTAAAACTAAAATTTTAAACCCTAAAACCTAAAACCAAAACCCTAAACTTTAATACAATTAAACCCTAAACACTAAAACCTAAAATTAAACCCTAAAATAAAGCATATTAGCCAAAAACTCAAAACCCTAAAATTGAAAACAAAAACCCTAAATCCTAAACCCTAAAAACTAAATCTAAAACCCTAAACTTTAATACACTAAACCCTAAATCCTAATTCTCTAAACACTAAAACATAAAAATGAAACCCTAAACCCTAAAAACAAAAACTCTGATCTTTAATACACAAAAACCCTAAACCCTAAAACTAAATATTAAACCTTAAAATTCTAAACCCTAAAACCTAAAACAAAAACCCTAAACTTGAATACAATAAAACCCTAAACCCTAAAACCTAAAATTAAACCCTAAAACGAAGCATATAACCCAAAAACTCAAAACCCTAAGATTGAAAACAAAAACCCTAAACCCTAAACCCTAAAAACTAAATCTAAAACCCTAAACTTTAATACACTAAACCCTAAATCATAATTCTCTAAACAGAAAAATATAAAAACGAAACCCTAAACCCCAAAAAAACCCCTAATCTTTAATACACTAAAACACGAAACCCTAAAACTAAAATTTTAAACCCTAAAACCTAAAACTAAAACCCTAAACCCAAAAAAATATTACCCTAAACTTGAATACACTAAAATTTTAAACCCTAAAAGTAAACATTAAACCCTAATATTCTAAACCCTAAAACCTAAAACAAAAACCCTAAACCCTAAAAACTAAAACCCTAATCTTGAATACACTAAAACCCTAAACCCTAAAACTAAACATTAAACCCTAATATTCTAAACCCTAAAACCTAAAACAAAAACCCTAATATTCTAAAACCTAAAACCCTAAACCTTAAAATTAAACCCTAAAACTAAGCATATAACCGAAAAACTAAAAACCCTAAAATTTTAAAACAAAATCTTAACACTAAACCCTAAAAACTAAATCTAAAACCCTAAACTTTAATACATTAAACCCTAAATCCTAATACTCTAAACACCAAAACCTAAAAACAAAACCCTAAACCCTAAAAACTAGAACCCTAATCTTTAATACACTAAAACCCTAAAACTAAATATTAAACCCTATTATTCTAAACCCTAAAACCTAAAACAAAAACCCTAAAAACTAAAACCTAAAACCCTAAACTTGAATACAATAAAACCCTAAACCCTAAAACCTAAAATTAAACCCTAAAATGAAGCATATAACCCAAAAACTCAATACCCTAAAATTGAAAACAAAAACCCTAAACCCTAAACCCTAAAAACTAAATCTAAAACCCTAAACCCTAAAAACTAAATCTAAAACCCTAAACTTTAATACACTAAACCCTAAATCTTAATTCTCTACACACTAAAACATAAAAAAGAAACCCTAAACCCTAAAAAAACCTAATCTTTAATACACTAAAACCCTAAACCCTAAAACTAAAATTTTAAACCCTAAAACCTAAAACCAAAACCCTAAACTTTAATACAATTAAACCCTAAACCCTAAAACCTAAAATTAAACCCTAAAATGAAGCATATTAGCCAAAAACTCAAAACCCTAAAATTGAAAACAAAAACCCTAAATCCTAAACCCTAAAAACTAAATCTAAAACCCTAAACTTTAATACACTAAACCCTAAATCCTAATTCTCTAAACACTAAAACATAAAAATGAAACCCTAAAAACAAAAACTCTGATCTTTAATACACAAAAACCCTAAACCCTAAAACTAAATATTAAACCTTAAAATTCTAAACCCTAAAACCTAAAACAAAAACCCTAAACTTGAATACAATAAAACCCTAAACCCTAAAACCTAAAATTAAACCCTAAAACGAAGCATATAACCCAAAAACTCAAAACCCTAAAATTGAAAACAAAAACCCTAAACCCTAAAAACTAAATCTAAAACCCTAAACTTTAATACACTAAACCCTAAATCCTAATTCTCTAAACCCTAAAACATAAAAAAGAAACCCTAAACAAAAAAAAACCCTAATCTTTAATACACTAAAACCCCAAACCCTAAAACTAAAATTTTAAACCCTAAAACCTAAAACCAAAACCCTAAACTTGAATACAATAAAACCCTAAACCCTATAACCTAAAATTAAACCCTAAAATGAAGCATATTACCCAAAAACTCAAAACCCTAAAATTGAAAACAAAAACCCTAAACCCTAAACCCTAAAAACTAAATCTAAAACCCTAAACTTTAATACACTAAACCATAAATCCTAATTCTCTAAACACTAAAACATAAAAACAAAACCCTAAACCCTAAATACAAAAACCCTAATCTTTAATACACTAAAACCCTAAACCCTAAAACTAAATATTAAACCTTAAAATTCTAAACCCTAAAACCTAAAACAAAAACCCTAAAAATTAAAACCTAAAACCCTAAACTTGAATACAATAAAACCCTAAACCCTAAAACCTAAAATTAAACCCTAAAACGAAGCATATAACCCAAATACTCAAAACCCTAAAATTGATAACAAAAACCCTAAACCCTAAACCATAAAAACTAAATCTAAAACCCTAAACTTTAATACACTAAACCCTAAATCCTAATTCTCTAAACACTAAAACATAAAAACGAAACCATAAACCTTAAAGAAAACCTTAATCTTTAATACACTAAAACCCTAAACCCTAAAACTAAAATTTTAAACCCTAAAACCTAAAACCAAAACCCTAAACCCAAAAAATTATAACCTCTATTTGAATACACTAAAACCTTAAACCCTAAAAGTAAACATTAAACCCTAATATTCTAAACCCTAAAACCTAAAACAAAAACCCTAAACCCTAAAAACTAAAACCCTAATCTTGAATACACTAAAACCCTAAACCCTAAAACTAAACATTAAACCCTAATATTCTAAACCCTAAAACCTAAAACAAAAACCCTAATATTCTAAAACCTAAAACTCTAAACCTTAAAATTAAACCCTAAAACTAAGCATATAACCGAAAAACTCAAAACCCTAAATTTTTTTAAAAAATCTAAACACTAAACCCTAAAGACTAAATCTAAAACCCTTAACTTTAATACACTAAACCCTAAATCCTAATACTCTAAACACTAAAACCTAAATACAAAACCCTAAACCCTAAAAACTAGAACCCTAATCTTTAATACACTAAAACCTTAAACTTCAAAACTAAATATTAAACCCTAAAATTCTAAACCCTAAAACCTAAAACAAAAACCCTAAAAACTAAAACCTAAAACCCTAAACTTGAATACAATAAAACCCTAAACCCTAAAACTTAAAATTAAACCCTAAAACGAAGCATATAACCCAAATACTCAAAACCCTAAAATTGAAAACAAAAACCCTAAACCCTAAACCTTTAAAACTAAATCTAAAACCCTAAACTTTAATACACTAAACCCTAAATCCTAATTCTCTAAACACTAAAACATAAAAACGAAACCCTAAACTTTAAAAAAAACCCTAATCTTTAATACACTAAAACACTAAACCCTAAATCCTAATTCTCTAAACACTAAAACATAAAAACGAGACCCTAAACCTTAAAAAAAACCTAATCTTTAATACACTAAAACCCTAAACCCTAAAACTAAAATTTTAAATCCTAAAACCTAAAACCTAAACCCTAAACCCAAAAAATTATAACCCTAAATCCTAATTCTCTAAACACTAAATCATAAAAACGAAACCCTAAACCCTAAAAACTAAATCTAAAACCCTAAACTTTAATACACTAAACCCTAAATCCTAATTCTCTAAACACTAAAACATAAAAACGAAACCCTAAACCTTAAAAAAAACCCTATTCTTTAATACACTAAAACCCTAAACCCTAAAAGTAAAATTTTAAACCCTAAAACCTAAAACCAAAACCCTAAACCCAATAAATTATAACCCTAAACTTGAATACACTAAAACCTTAAACCCTAAAAGTAAACATTAAACCCTAATATTCTAAACCCTAAAACCTAAAACAAAAACCCTAAACCCTAAAAACTAAAACCCAAATCTTGAATACACTAAAACCCTAAACCCTAAAACTAAACAATAAACCCTAATATTCTAAACCCTAAAACCTAAAACAAAAACCCTAATATTCTAAAACCTAAAACCCTAAACCTTAAAATTAAACCCTAAAACTAAGCATATAACCGAAAAACTCAAAACTCTAAATTTTTTTAAAAAATCTAAACACTAAACCCTAAAGACTAAATCTAAAACCCTAAACTTTAATACACTAAACCCTAAATCCTAATACTCTAAACACTAAAACCTAAAAACAAAACCCTAAACCCTAAAAACTAGAACCCTAATCTTTAATACACTCAAACCTTAAACTTCAAAACTAAGTATTAAACCCTAAAATTCTAAACCCTAAAACCTAAAACAAAAACCCTAAAAACTAAAACCTAAAACCCTAAACTTGAATACAATAAAACCCTAAACCCTAAAACCTAAAATTAAACCCTAAAACAAAGCATATAACCCAAAAACTCAAAACCCTAAAATTGAAAACAAAAACCCTAAACCCTTAAAACTAAATATAAAACCCTAAACTTTAATACACTAAACCCTAAATCCTAATACTCTAAACACTAAAACCTAAAAACAAAACCCTAAACCCTAAAAACTAGAACCCTAATCTTTAATACACTAAAACCCTAAACCCTAAAACTAAAATTTTAAATCCTAAAACCTAAAACCTAAACCCTAAACCCAAAAAATTATAACCCTAAATCCTAATTCTCTAAACACTAAATCATAAAAACGAAACCCTAAACCCTAAAAACTAAATCTAAAACCCTAAACTTTAATACACTAAACCCTAAATCCTAATTCTCTAAACACTAAAACATAAAAACGAAACCCTAAACCTTAAAAAAACCTAATCTTTAATACACTAAAACCCTAAACCCTAAAACTAAAATTTTAAACCCTAAAACCTAAAACCAATACCCTAAACCCAATAAATTATAACCCTAAACTTGAATACACTAAAACCTTAAACCCTAAAAGTAAACATTAAACCCTAATATTCTAAACCCTAAAACCTAAAACAAAAACCCTAAACCCTAAAAACTAAAACCCTAATCTTGAATACACTAAAACCCTAAACCCTAAAACTAAACATTAAACCCTAATATTCTAAAACCTAAAACAAAAACCCTAATATTCTAAAACCTAAAACCCTAAACCTTAAAATTAAACCCTAAAACTAAGCATATAACCGAAAAACTCAAAACCCTAAATTTTTTTAAAAAATCTAAACAATAAACCCTAAAGACTAAATCAAAAACCCTAAACTTTAATACACTAATCCCTAAATCCTAATACTCTAAACACTAAAACCTAAAAACAAAACCCTAAACCCTAAAAACTAGAACCCTAATATTTAATACACTAAAACCTTAAACTTCAAAACTGTATATTAAACCCTAAAATTCTAAACCCTAAAACCTAAAACAAAAAACCTAAAAACTAAAACCTAAAACCCTAAACTTGAATACAATAAAACCCTAAACCCTAAAACCTAAAATTAAACCCTAAAACGAAGCATATAACCCAAATACTCAAAACCCTAAAATTGAAAACAAAAACCCTAAACCCTAAACCCTTAAAACTAAATCTAAAACCCTAAACTTTAATACACTAAACCCTAAATCCTAATTCTCTAAACACTAAAACATAAAAACGAAACCCTAAACTTTAAAAAAAAACCTAATCTTTAATACACTAAAACACTAAACCCTAAATCCTAATTCTCTAAACACTAAAACATAAAAACGAGACCCTAAACCTTAAAAAAAACCTAATCTTTAATACACTAAAACCCTAAACCCTAAAACTAAAATTTTAAATCCTAAAACCTAAAACCTAAACCCTAAACCCAAAAAATTATAACCCTAAATCCTAATTCTCTAAACACTAAATCATAAAAACGAAACCCTAAACCCTAAAAACTAAATCTAAAACCCTAAACTTTAATACACTAAACCCTAAATCCTAATTCTCTAAACACTAAAACATAAAAACGAAAACCTAAACCTTAAAAAAAAACCCTAATCTTTAATACACTAAAACCCTAAACCCTAAAACTAAAATTTTAAACCCTAAAACCTAAAACCAAAACCCTAAACCCAATAAATTATAACCCTAAACTTGAATACACTAAAACCTTAAACCCTAAAAGTAAACATTAAACCCTAATATTCTAAACCCTAAAACCTAAAACAAAAACCCTAAACCCTAAAAACTAAAACCCTAATCTTGAATACACTAAAACCCTAAACCCTAAAACTAAACATTAAACCCTAATATTCTAAACCCTAAAACCTAAAACAAAAACCCTAATATTCTAAAACCTAAAACCCTAAACCTTAAAATTAAACCCTAAAACTAAGCATATAACCGAAAAACTCAAAACTCTAAATTTTTTTAAAAAATCTAAACACTAAACCCTAAAGAATAAATCTAAAACCCTAAACTTTAATACACTAAACCCTAAATCCTAATACTCTAAACACTAAAACCTAAAAACAAAACCCTAAACCCTAAAAACTAGAACCCTAATCTTTAATACACTCAAACCTTAAACTTCAAAACTAAGTATTAAACCCTAAAATTCTAAACCCTAAAACCTAAAACAAAAACCCTAAAAACTAAAACCTAAAACCCTAAACTTGAATACAATAAAACCCTAAACCCTAAAACCTAAAATTAAACCCTAAAACAAAGCATATAACCCAAAAACTCAAAACCCTAAAATTGAAAACAAAAACCCTAAACCCTTAAAACTAAATATAAAACCCTAAACTTTAATACACTAAACCCTAAATCCTAATACTCTAAACACTAAAACCTAAAAACAAAACCCTAAACCCTAAAAACTAGAACCCTAATCTTTAATACACTAAAACCCTAAACCCTAAAACTAAAATTTTAAATCCTAAAACCTAAAACCTAAACCCTAAACCCAAAAAATTATAACCCTAAATCCTAATTCTCTAAACACTAAATCATAAAAACGAAACCCTAAACCCTAAAAACTAAATCTAAAACCCTAAACTTTAATACACTAAACCCTAAATCCTAATTCTCTAAACACTAAAACATAAAAACGAAACCCTAAACCTTAAAAAAAAACTAATCTTTAATACACTAAAACCCTAAACCCTAAAACTAAAATTTTAAACCCTAAAACCTAAAACCAATACCCTAAACCCAATAAATTATAACCCTAAACTTGAATACACTAAAACCTTAAACCCTAAAAGTAAACATTAAACCCTAATATTCTAAACCCTAAAACCTAAAACAAAAACCCTAAACCCTAAAAACTAAAACCCTAATCTTGAATACACTAAAACCCTAAACCCTAAAACTAAACATTAAACCCTAATATTCTAAAACCTAAAACAAAAACCCTAATATTCTAAAACCTAAAACCCTAAACCTTAAAATTAAACCCTAAAACTAAGCATATAACCGAAAAACTCAAAACCCTAAATTTTTTTAAAAAATCTAAACAATAAACCCTAAAGACTAAATCAAAAACCCTAAACTTTAATACACTAATCCCTAAATCCTAATACTCTAAACACTAAAACCTAAAAACAAAACCCTAAAACCTAAAAACTAGAACCCTAATATTTAATACACTAAAACCTTAAACTTCAAAACTGTATATTAAACCCTAAAATTCTAAACCCTAAAACCTAAAACAAAAAACCTAAAAACTAAAACCTAAAACCCTAAACTTGAATACAATAAAATCCTAAACCCTAAAACCTAAAATTAAACCTAAAACGAAGCATATAACCCAAATACTCAAAACCCTAAAATTGAAAACAAAAACCCTAAACCCTAAACCCTTAAAACTAAATCTAAAACCCTAAACTTTAATACACTAAACCCTAAATCCTAATTCTCTAAACACTAAAACATAAAAACGAAACCCTAAACTTTAAAAACAACCCTAATCTTTATTACACTAAAACCCTAAACCCTAAAACTAAAATTTTAAACCCTAAAACCTAAAACCAAAACCCTAAACCCAATAAATTATAACCCTAAACTTGAATACACTAAAACCTTAAACCCTAAAAGTAAACATTAAACCCTAATATTCTAAACCCTAAAACCTAAAACAAAAACCCTAAACCCTAAAAACTAAAACCCTAATCTTGAATACACTAAAACCCTAAACCCTAAAACTAAACATTAAACCCTAATATTCTAAACCCTAAAACCTAAAACAAAAACCCTAATATTCTAAAACCTAAAACCCTAAACCTTAAAATTAAACCCTAAAACTAAGCATATAACCGAAAAACTCAAAACCCTAAATTTTTTTAAAAAATCTAAACACTAAACCCTAAAGACTAAATCTAAAACCCTTAACTTTAATACACTAAACCCTAAATCCTAATACTCTAAACACTAAAACCTAAATACAAAACCCTAAACCCTAAAAACTAGAACCCTAATCTTTAATACACTAAAACCTTAAACTTCAAAACTAAATATTAAACCCTAAAATTCTAAACCCTAAAACCTAAAACAAAAACCCTAAAAACTAAAACCTAAAACCCTAAACTTGAGTACAATAAAACCCTAAACCCTAAAACTTAAAATTAAACCCTAAAACGAAGCATATAACCCAAATACTCAAAACCCTAAAATTGAAAACAAAAACCCTAAACCCTAAACCCTTAAAACTAAATCTATAACCCTAAACTTTAATACACTAAACCCTAAATCCTAATTCTCTAAACACTAAAACATAAAAACGAAACCCTAAACTTTAAAAAAAACCCTAATCTTTAATACACTAAAACAATAAACCCTAAATCCTAATTCTCTAAACACTAAAACATAAAAACGAGACCCTAAACCTTAAAAAAAACCTAATCTTTAATACACTAAAACCCTAAACCCTAAAACTAAAATTTTAAATCCTAAAACCTAAAACCTAAACCCTAAACCCAAAAAATTATAACCCTAAATCCTAATTCTCTAAACACTAAATCATAAAAACGAAACCCTAAACCCTAAAAACTAAATCTAAAACCCTAAACTTTAATACACTAAACCCTAAATCCTAATTCACTAAACACTAAAACATAAAAACGAAACCCTAAACCTTAAAAAAAACCTAATCTTTAATACACTAAAACCCTAAACCCTAAAACTAAAATTTTAAACCCTAAAACCTAAAACCAATACCCTAAACCCAATAAATTATAACCCTAAACTTGAATACACTAAAACCTTAAACCCTAAAAGTAAACATTAAACCCTAATATTCTAAACCCTAAAACCTAAAACAAAAACCCTAAACCCTAAAAACTAAAACCCTAATCTTGAATACACTAAAACCCTAAACCCTAAAACTAAACATTAAACCCTAATATTCTAAACCCTAAAACCTAAAACAAAAACCCTAATATTCTAAAACCTAAAACTCTAAACCTTAAAATTAAACCCTAAAACTAAGCATATAACCGAAAAACTCAAAACCCTAAATTTTTTTAAAAAATCTAAACACTAAACCCTAAAGACTAAATCTAAAACCCTTAACTTTAATACACTAAACCCTAAATCCTAATACTCTAAACACTAAAACCTAAATACAAAACCCTAAACCCTAAAAACTAGAACCCTAATCTTTAATACACTAAAACCTTAAACTTCAAAACTAAATATTAAACCCTAAAATTCTAAACCCTAAAACCTAAAACAAAAACCCTAAAAACTAAAACCTAAAACCCTAAACTTGAATACAATAAAACCCTAAACCCTAAAACTTAAAATTAAACCCTAAAACGAAGCATATAACCCAAATACTCAAAACCCTAAAATTGAAAACAAAAACCCTAAACCCTAAACCTTTAAAACTAAATCTAAAACCCTAAACTTTAATACACTAAACCCTAAATCCTAATTCTCTAAACACTAAAACATAAAAACGAAACCCTAAACTTTAAAAAAAACCCTAATCTTTAATACACTAAAACACTAAACCCTAAATCCTAATTCTCTAAACACTAAAACATAAAAACGAGACCCTAAACCTTAAAAAAAACCTAATCTTTAATACACTAAAACCCTAAACCCTAAAACTAAAATTTTAAATCCTAAAACCTAAAACCTAAACCCTAAACCCAAAAAATTATAACCCTAAATCCTAATTCTCTAAACACTAAATCATAAAAACGAAACCCTAAACCCTAAAAACTAAATCTAAAACCCTAAACTTTAATACACTAAACCCTAAATCCTAATTCTCTAAACACTAAAACATAAAAACGAAACCCTAAACCTTAAAAAAAACCCTAATCTTTAATACACTAAAACCCTAAACCCTAAAACTAAAATTTTAAACCCTAAAACCTAAAACCAAAACCCTAAACCCAATAAATTATAACCCTAAACTTGAATACACTAAAACCTTAAACCCTAAAAGTAAACATTAAACCCTAATATTCTAAACCCTAAAACCTAAAACAAAAACCCTAAACCCTAAAAACTAAAACCCTAATCTTGAATACACTAAAACCCTAAACCCTAAAACTAAACATTAAACCCTAATATTCTAAAACCTAAAACAAAAACCCTAAAATTCTAAAACCTAAAACCCTAAACCTTAAAATTAAACCCTAAAACTAAGCATATAACCGAAAAACTCAAAACCCTAAATTTTTTTAAAAAATCTAAACAATAAACCCTAAAGACTAAATCAAAAACCCTAAACTTTAATACACTAATCCCTAAATCCTAATACTCTAAACACTAAAACCTAAAAACAAAACCCTTAACCCTAAAAACTAGAACCCTAATATTTAATACACTAAAACCTTAAACTTCAAAACTGAATATTAAACCCTAAAATTCTAAACCCTAAAACCTAAAACAAAAAACCTAAAAATGAAAACCTAAAACCCTAAACTTGAATACAATAAAACCCTAAACCCAAAAACCTAAAATTAAACCCTAAAACGAAGCATATAACCCAAATACTCAAAACCCTAAAATTGAAAACAAAAACCCTAAACCCTAAACCTTTAAAACTAAATCTAAAACCCTAAACTTTAATACACTAAACCCTAAATCCTAATTCTCTAAACACTAAAACATAAAAACGAAACCCTAAACTTTAAAAACAACCCTAATCTTTAATACACTAAAACCCTAAACCCTAAAACTAAAATTTTAAACCCTAAAACCTAAAACCAAAACCCTAAACCCAATAAATTATAACCCTAAACTTGAATACACTAAAACCTTAAACCCTAAAAGTAAACATTAAACCCTAATATTCTAAACCCTAAAACCTAAAACAAAAACCCTAAACCCTAAAAACTAAAACCCTAATCTTGAATACACTAAAACCCTAAACCCTAAAACTAAACATTAAACCCTAATATTCTAAACCCTAAAACCTAAAACAAAAACCCTAATATTCTAAAACCTAAAACCCTAAACCTTAAAATTAAACCCTAAAACTAAGCATATAACCGAAAAACTCAAAACCCTAAATTTTTTTAAAAAATCTAAACACTAAACCCTAAAAACTAAATCTAAAACCCTTAACTTTAATACACTAAACCCTAAATCCTAATACTCTAAACACTAAAACCTAAATACAAAACCCTAAACCCTAAACCCTAAACCCTAAAAACTAAATCTAAAACCCTAAACTTTAATACACTAAACCATAAATCATAATTCTCTAAACAGAAAAATATAAAAACGAAACCCTAAACCCCAAAAAAAACCCTAATCTTTAATACACTAAAACACGAAACCCTAAAACTAAAATTTTAAACCCTAAAACCTAAAACTAAAACCCTAAACCCAAAAAAATATTACCCTAAACTTGAATACACTAAAATTTTAAACCCTAAAAGTAAACATTAAACCCTAATATTCTAAACCCTAAAACCTAAAACAAAAACCCTAAACCCTAAAAACTAAAACCCTAATCTTGAATACACTAAAACCCTAAACCATAAAACTAAACATTAAACCCTAATATTCTAAACCCTAAAACCTAAAACAAAAACCCTAAAAACTAAAACCTAAAACCCTAAAACTTAAAATTAAATCCTAAAACTAAGCATATAACCGAAAAACTAAAAACCCTAAAATTTTAAAACAAAATCTAAACACTAAACCCTAAAAACTAAATATAAAACCCTAAACTTTAATACACTAAACTCTAAATCCTAATTCTCTAAACACTAAAACCTAAAAAAAAAACCTAAAAACTTGAACCCTAATCTTTAATACACTAAAACCCTAAACCCTAAAACTAAATATTAAACCCTAAAATTCCAAACCCTAAAACCTAAAACAAAAACCATAAAAACTAAAACCTAAAACCCTAAACTTGAATACAATAAAACCCTAAACCCTAAAACCTAAAATTAAACCATAAAACGACGCATATAACCCAAAAACTCAAAACCCTAAAATTGAAAACAAAAACCCAAAACCCTAAACCATAAAAACTAAATCTAAAACCCTAAACTTTAATACACTAAACCCTAAATCATAATTCTCTAAACAGTAAAACATAAAAACGAAACCCTAAACCCCAAAAAAAACCCTAATCTTTAATACACTAAAACCCTAAACCCTAAAACTAAAATTTTAAACCTTAAAACCTAAAACCAAAACCATAAACCCAAAAAATTATAACCCTAAACTTGAATACACTAAAACCATAAAACCTAAAAGTAAACATTAAACCTTAATATTCTAAACCCTAAAACCTAAAACAAAAACCCTAAACCCTAAAAACTAAAACCCTAATCTTGAATACACTAAACCCTAAATCATAATTCTCTAAACAGTAAAATATAAAAACGAAACCCTAAACCCCAAAAAAAAAACCCTAATCTTTAATACACTAAAACACGAAACCCTAAAACTAAAATTTTAAACCCTAAAACCTAAAACTAAAACCCTAAACCCAAAGAAATATTACCCTAAACTTGAATACACTAAAATTTTAAACCCTAAAAGTAAACATTAAACCCTAATATTCTAAACCCTAAAACCTAAAACAAAAACCCTAAACCCTAAAAACTAAAACCCTAATCTTGAATACACTAAAACCCTAAACCCTAAAACTAAACATTAAACCCTAATATTCTAAACCCTAAAACCTAAAACAAAAACCCTAAAAACTAAAACCTAAAACCCTAAAACTTAAAATTAAACCCTAAAACTAAGCATATAACCGAAAAACTAAAAACCCTAAAATTTTAAAACAAAATCTAAACACTAAACCCTAAAAACTAAATATAAAACCCTAAACTTTAATACACTAAACTCTAAATCCTAATTCTCTAAACACTAAAACCTAAAAAAAAAACCTAAAAACTTGAACCCTAATCTTTAATACACTAAAACCCTAAACCCTAAAACTAAATATTAAACCCTAAAATTCCAAACCCTAAAACCTAAAACAAAAACCATAAAAACTAAAACCTAAAACCCTAAACTTGAATACAATAAAACCCTAAACCCTAAAACCTAAAATTAAACCATAAAACGACGCATATAACCCAAAAACTCAAAACCCTAAAATTGAAAACAAAAACCCAAAACCCTAAACCATAAAAACTAAATCTAAAACCCTAAACTTTAATACACTAAACCCTAAATCATAATTCTCTAAACAGTAAAACATAAAAACGAAACCCTAAACCCCAAAAAAAACCCTAATCTTTAATACACTAAAACCCTAAACCCTAAAACTAAAATTTTAAACCTTAAAACCTAAAACCAAAACCATAAACCCAAAAAATTATAACCCTAAACTTGAATACACTAAAACCATAAAACCTAAAAGTAAACATTAAACCTTAATATTCTAAACCCTAAAACCTAAAACAAAAACCCTAAACCCTAAAAACTAAAACCCTAATCTTGAATACACTAAACCCTAAATCATAATTCTCTAAACAGTAAAATATAAAAACGAAACCCTAAACCCCAAAAAAAAACCCTAATCTTTAATACACTAAAACACGAAACCCTAAAACTAAAATTTTAAACCCTAAAACCTAAAACTAAAACCCTAAACCCAAAAAAATATTACCCTAAACTTGAATACACTAAAATTTTAAACCCTAAAAGTAAACATTAAACCCTAATATTCTAAACCCTAAAACCTAAAACAAAAACCCTAAACCCTAAAAACTAAAACCCTAATCTTGAATACACTCAAACCCTAAACCCTAAAACTAAACATTAAACCCTAATATTCTAAACCCTAAAACCTAAAACAAAAACCCTAAAAACTAAAACCTAAAACCCTAAAACTTAAAATTAAACCCTAAAACTAAGCATATAACCGAAAAACTAAAAACCCTAAAATTTTAAAACAAAATCTAAACACTAAACCCTAAAAACTAAATATAAAACCCTAAACTTTAATACACTAAACCCTAAATCCTAATACTCTAAACACTAAAACCTAAAAAAAAACCCTAAACCCTAAAAACTTGAACCCTAATCTTTAATACACTAAAACCCTAAAACCTAAAACAAAAACCATAAAAACTAAAACCTAAAACCCTAAACTTGAATACAATAAAACCCTAAACCCTAAAACCTAAAATTAAACCATAAAACGACGCATATAACCCAAAAACTCAAAACCTTAAAATTGAAAACAAAAACCCTAAACCCTAAACCATAAAAACTAAATCTAAAACCCTAAACTTTAATACACTAAACCCTAAATCATAATTCTCTAAATAGTAAAACATAAAAACGAAACCCTAAACCCCAAAAAAAAACCCTAATCTTTAATACACTAAAACCCTAAACCCTAAAACTAAAATTTTAAACCTTAAAACCTAAAACCAAAACCATAAACCCAAAAAATTATAACCCTAAACTTGAATACACTAAAACCTTAAAACCTAAAAGTAAACATTAAACCTTAATATTCTAAACCCTAAAACCTAAAACAAAAACCCTAAACCCTAAAAACTAAAACCCTAATCTTGAATACACTAAAACCCTAAACCCTAAAACTAAACATTAAACCCTAATATTCTAAACCCTAAAACCTAAAACAAAAACCCTAATATTCTAAAACCTAAAACCCTAAACCTTAAAATTAAACCCTAAAACTAAGCATATAACCGAAAAACTAAAAACCCTAAAATTTTAAAACAAAATCTTAACACTAAACCCTAAAAACTAAATCTAAAACCCTAAACTTTAATACATTAAACCCTAAATCCTAATACTCTAAACACCAAAACCTAAAAACAAAACCCTAAACCCTAAAAACTAGAACCCTAATCTTTAATACACTAAAACCATAAAACTAAATATTAAACCCTATTATTCTAAACCCTAAAACCTAAAACAAAAACCCTAAAAACTAAAACCTAAAACCCTAAACTTGAATACAATAAAACCCTAAACCCTAAAACCTAAAATTAAACCCTAAAATGAAGAATATAACCCCAAAACTCAATACCCTAAAATTGAAAACAAAAACCCTAAACCCTAAACCCTAAAAACTAAATCTAAAACCCTAAACCCTAAAAACTAAATCTAAAACCCTAAACTTTAATACACTAAACCCTAAATCCTAATTCTCTACACACTAAAACATAAAAAAGAAACCCTAAACCCTAAAAAAACCTAATCTTTAATACACTAAAACCCTAAACCCTAAAACTAAAATTTTAAACCCTAAAACCTAAAACCAAAACCCTAAACTTTAATACAATTAAACCCTAAACACTAAAACCTAAAATTAAACCCTAAAATGAAGCATATTAGCCAAAAACTCAAAACCCTAAAATTGAAAACAAAAACCCTAAATCCTAAACCCTAAAAACTAAATCTAAAACCCTAAACTTTAATACACTAAACCCTAAATCCTAATTCTCTAAACACTAAAACATAAAAATGAAACCCTAAACCCTAAAAACAAAAACTCTGATCTTTAATACACAAAAACCCTAAACCCTAAAACTAAATATTAAACCTTAAAATTCTAAACCCTAAAAACTAAAACCTAAAACCCTAAACTTGAATACAATAAAACCCTAAACCCTAAAACCTAAAATTAAACCATAAAACGACGCATATAACCCAAAAACTCAAAACCTTAAAATTGAAAACAAAAACCCTAAACCCTAAACCATAAAAACTAAATCTAAAACCCTAAACTTTAATACACTAAACCCTAAATCATAATTCTCTAAATAGTAAAACATAAAAACGAAACCCTAAACCCCAAAAAAAAACCCTAATCTTTAATACACTAAAACCCTAAACCCTAAAACTAAAATTTTAAACCTTAAAACCTAAAACCAAAACCATAAACCCAAAAAATTATAACCCTAAACTTGAATACACTAAAACCTTAAAACCTAAAAGTAAACATTAAACCTTAATATTCTAAACCCTAAAACCTAAAACAAAAACCCTAAACCCTAAAAACTAAAACCCTAATCTTGAATACACTAAAACCCTAAACCCTAAAACTAAACATTAAACCCTAATATTCTAAACCCTAAAACCTAAAACAAAAACCCTAATATTCTAAAACCTAAAACCCTAAACCTTAAAATTAAACCCTAAAACTAAGCATATAACCGAAAAACTAAAAACCCTAAAATTTTAAAACAAAATCTTAACACTAAACCCTAAAAACTAAATCTAAAACCCTAAACTTTAATACATTAAACCCTAAATCCTAATACTCTAAACACCAAAACCTAAAAACAAAACCCTAAACCCTTAAAACTAGAACCCTAATCTTTAATACACTAAAACCCTAAAACTAAATATTAAACCCTATTATTCTAAACCCTAAAACCTAAAACAAAAACCCTAAAAACTAAAACCTAAAACCCTAAACTTGAATACAATAAAACCCTAAACCCTAAAACCTAAAATTAAACCCTAAAATGAAGAATATAACCCCAAAACTCAATACCCTAAAATTGAAAACAAAAACCCTAAACCCTAAACCCTAAAAACTAAATCTAAAACCCTAAACCCTAAAAACTAAATCTAAAACCCTAAACTTTAATACACTAAACCCTAAATCCTAATTCTCTACACACTAAAACATAAAAAAGAAACCCTAAACCCTAAAAAAACCTAATCTTTAATACACTAAAACGCTAAACCTTAAAACTAAAATTTTAAACCCTAAAACCTAAAACCAAAACCCTAAACTTTAATACAATTAAACCCTAAACACTAAAACCTAAAATTAAACCCTAAAATGAAGCATATTAGCCAAAAACTCAAAACCCTAAAATTAAAAACAAAAACCCTAAATCCTAAACCCTAAAAACTAAATCTAAAACCCTAAACTTTAATACACTAAACCCTAAATCCTAATTCTCTAAACACTAAAACATAAAAATGAAACCCTAAACCCTAAAAACAAAAACTCTGATCTTTAATACACAAAAACCCTAAACCCTAAAACTAAATATTAAACCTTAAAATTCTAAACCCTAAAACCTAAAACAAAAACCCTAAACTTGAATACAATAAAACCCTAAACCCTAAAACCTAAAATTAAACCCTAAAACGAAGCATATAACCCAAAAACTCAAAACCCTAAAATTGAAAACAAAAACCCTAAACCCTAAACCCTAAAAACTAAATCTAAAACCCTAAACTTTAATACACTAAACCCTAAATCATAATTCTCTAAACAGAAAAATATAAAAACGAAACCCTAAACCCCAAAAAAAACCCTAATCTTTAATACACTAAAACACGAAACCCTAAAACTAAAATTTTAAACCCTAAAACCTAAAACTAAAACCCTAAACCCAAAACAATATTACCCTAAACTTGAATACACTAAAATTTTAAACCCTAAAAGTAAACATTAAACCCTAATATTCTAAACCCTAAAACCTAAAACAAAAACCCTAAACCCTAAAAACTAAAACCCTAATCTTGAATACACTAAAACCCTAAACCATAAAACTAAACATTAAACCCTAATATTCTAAACCCTAAAACCTAAAACAAAAACCCTAAAAACTAAAACCTAAAACCCTAAAACTTAAAATTAAACCCTAAAACTAAGCATATAACCAAAAAACTAAAAACCCTAAAATTTTAAAACAAAATCTAAACACTAAACCCTAAAAACTAAATATAAAACCCTAAACTTTAATACATTAAACCCTAAATCCTAATACTCTAAACACCAAAACCTAAAAACAAAACCATAAACCCTTAAAACTAGAACCCTAATCTTTAATACACTAAAACCCTAAAACTAAATATTAAACCCTATTATTCTAAACCCTAAAACCTAAAACAAAAACCCTAAAAACTAAAACCTAAAACCCTAAACTTGAATACAATAAAACCCTAAACCCTAAAACCTAAAATTAAACCCTAAAATGAAGCATATAACCCAAAAACTCAATACCCTAAAATTGAAAACAAAAACCCTAAACCCTAAACCCTAAAAACTAAATCTAAAACCCTAAACCCTAAAAACTAAATCTAAAACCCTAAACTTTAATACACTAAACCCTAAATCCTAATTCTCTACACACTAAAACATAAAAAAGAAACCCTAAACCCTAAAAAAACCTAATCTTTAATACACTAAAACGCTAAACCTT
This sequence comes from Euphrasia confusa, assembly GCA_954870475.1. Taxonomy (NCBI): domain Eukaryota; kingdom Viridiplantae; phylum Streptophyta; class Magnoliopsida; order Lamiales; family Orobanchaceae; genus Euphrasia; species Euphrasia confusa. Next base: position 17,889,065 of record OX940960.1, on the reverse strand, counting down.
AAAACTAAAATTTTAAACCCTAAAACCTAAAACCAAAACCCTAAACTTTAATACAATTAAACCCTAAACACTAAAACCTAAAATTAAACCCTAAAATGAAGCATATTAGCCAAAAACTCAAAACCCTAAAATTAAAAACAAAAACCCTAAATCCTAAACCCTAAAAACTAAATCTAAAACCCTAAACTTTAATACACTAAACCCTAAATCCTAATTCTCTAAACACTAAAACATAAAAATGAAACCCTAAACCCTAAAAACAAAAACTCTGATCTTTAATACACAAAAACCCTAAACCCTAAAACTAAATATTAAACCTTAAAATTCTAAACCCTAAAACCTAAAACAAAAACCCTAAACTTGAATACAATAAAACCCTAAACCCTAAAACCTAAAATTAAACCCTAAAACGAAGCATATAACCCAAAAACTCAAAACCCTAAAATTGAAAACAAAAACCCTAAACCCTAAACCCTAAAAACTAAATCTAAAACCCTAAACTTTAATACACTAAACCCTAAATCATAATTCTCTAAACAGAAAAATATAAAAACGAAACCCTAAACCCCAAAAAAAACCCTAATCTTTAATACACTAAAACACGAAACCCTAAAACTAAAATTTTAAACCCTAAAACCTAAAACTAAAACCCTAAACCCAAAACAATATTACCCTAAACTTGAATACACTAAAATTTTAAACCCTAAAAGTAAACATTAAACCCTAATATTCTAAACCCTAAAACCTAAAACAAAAACCCTAAACCCTAAAAACTAAAACCCTAATCTTGAATACACTAAAACCCTAAACCATAAAACTAAACATTAAACCCTAATATTCTAAACCCTAAAACCTAAAACAAAAACCCTAAAAACTAAAACCTAAAACCCTAAAACTTAAAATTAAACCCTAAAACTAAGCATATAACCAAAAAACTAAAAACCCTAAAATTTTAAAACAAAATCTAAACACTAAACCCTAAAAACTAAATATAAAACCCTAAACTTTAATACATTAAACCCTAAATCCTAATACTCTAAACACCAAAACCTAAAAACAAAACCATAAACCCTTAAAACTAGAACCCTAATCTTTAATACACTAAAACCCTAAAACTAAATATTAAACCCTATTATTCTAAACCCTAAAACCTAAAACAAAAACCCTAAAAACTAAAACCTAAAACCCTAAACTTGAATACAATAAAACCCTAAACCCTAAAACCTAAAATTAAACCCTAAAATGAAGCATATAACCCAAAAACTCAATACCCTAAAATTGAAAACAAAAACCCTAAACCCTAAACCCTAAAAACTAAATCTAAAACCCTAAACCCTAAAAACTAAATCTAAAACCCTAAACTTTAATACACTAAACCCTAAATCCTAATTCTCTACACACTAAAACATAAAAAAGAAACCCTAAACCCTAAAAAAACCTAATCTTTAATACACTAAAACGCTAAACCTTAAAACTAAAATTTTAAACCCTAAAACCTAAAACCAAAACCCTAAACTTTAATACAATTAAACCCTAAACACTAAAACCTAAAATTAAACCCTAAAATGAAGCATATTAGCCAAAAACTCAAAACCCTAAAATTAAAAACAAAAACCCTAAATCCTAAACCCTAAAAACTAAATCTAAAACCCTAAACTTTAATACACTAAACCCTAAATCCTAATTCTCTAAACACTAAAACATAAAAATGAAACCCTAAACCCTAAAAACAAAAACTCTGATCTTTAATACACAAAAACCCTAAACCCTAAAACTAAATATTAAACCTTAAAATTCTAAACCCTAAAACCTAAAACAAAAACCCTAAACTTGAATACAATAAAACCCTAAACCCTAAAACCTAAAATTAAACCCTAAAACGAAGCATATAACCCAAAAACTCAAAACCCTAAAATTGAAAACAAAAACCCTAAACCCTAAACCCTAAAAACTAAATCTAAAACCCTAAACTTTAATACACTAAACCCTAAATCATAATTCTCTAAACAGAAAAATATAAAAACGAAACCCTAAACCCCAAAAAAAACCCTAATCTTTAATACACTAAAACACGAAACCCTAAAACTAAAATTTTAAACCCTAAAACCTAAAACTAAAACCCTAAACCCAAAACAATATTACCCTAAACTTGAATACACTAAAATTTTAAACCCTAAAAGTAAACATTAAACCCTAATATTCTAAACCCTAAAACCTAAAACAAAAACCCTAAACCCTAAAAACTAAAACCCTAATCTTGAATACACTAAAACCCTAAACCATAAAACTAAACATTAAACCCTAATATTCTAAACCCTAAAACCTAAAACAAAAACCCTAAAAACTAAAACCTAAAACCCTAAAACTTAAAATTAAACCCTAAAACTAAGCATATAACCAAAAAACTAAAAACCCTAAAATTTTAAAACAAAATCTAAACACTAAACCCTAAAAACTAAATATAAAACCCTAAACTTTAATACACTAAACTCTAAATCCTAATTCTCTAAACACTAAAACCTAAAAAAAACCCTAAAAACTTGAACCCTAATCTTTAATACACTAAAACCCTAAACCCTAAAACTAAATATTAAACCCTAAAATTCCAAACCCTAAAACCTAAAACAAAAACCATAAAAACTAAAACCTAAAACCCTAAACTTGAATACAATAAAACCCTAAACCCTAAAACCTAAAATTAAACCATAAAACGACGCATATAACCCAAAAACTCAAAACCCTAAAATTGAAAACAAAAACCCAAAACCCTAAACCATAAAAACTAAATCTAAAACCCTAAACTTTAATACACTAAACCCTAAATCATAATTCTCTAAACAGTAAAACATAAAAACGAAACCCTAAACCCCAAAAAAAACCCTAATCTTTAATACACTAAAACCCTAAACCCTAAAACTAAAATTTTAAACCTTAAAACCTAAAACCAAAACCATAAACCCAAAAAATTATAACCCTAAACTTGAATACACTAAAACCATAAAACCTAAAAGTAAACATTAAACCTTAATATTCTAAACCCTAAAACCTAAAACAAAAACCCTAAACCCTAAAAACTAAAACCCTAATCTTGAATACACTAAAACCCTAAACCCTAAAACTAAACATTAAACCCTAATATTCTAAACCCTAAAACCTAAAACAAAAACCCTAATATTCTAAAACCTAAAACCCTAAACCTTAAAATTAAACCCTAAAACTAAGCATATAACCGAAAAACTCAAAACCCTAAAATTTTTTAAAAAATCTAAACACTAAACCCTAAAGACTAAATCTAAAACCCTAAACTTTAATACACTAAACCCTAAATCCTAATACTCTAAACACTAAAACCTAAAACAAAACCCTAAACTCTAAAAACTAGAACCCTAATCTTTAATACACTAAAACCCTAAACCCTAAAACTAAATATTAAACCCTAAAATTATAAACCCTAAAACCTAAAACAAAAACCCTAAAAACTAAAACCTAAAACCCTAAACTTGAATACAATAAAACCCTAAACCCTAAAACCTAAAATTAAACCCTAAAACGAAGCATATAACCCAAAAACTCAAAACCCTAAGATTGAAAACAAAAACCCTAAACCCTAAAAACTAAATCTAAAACCCTAAACTTTAATACACTAAACCCTAAATCCTAATTCTCTAAACACTAAAACATAAAAAAGAAACCCTAAACCCTAAAAAAAACCTATACTTTAATACACTAAAACCCTAAACTTTAATACAATAAAACCCTAAACCCTAAAACCTAAAATTAAACCCTAAAACGAAACATATAACCCAAATACTCAAAACCCTAAAATTGAAAACAAAAACCCTAAACCCTAAACCCTAAAAACTAAATCTAAAACCCTAAACCCTAAAAATTAAATCTAAAACCCTAAACTTTAATACACTAAACCCTAAATCTTAATTCTCTAAACACTAAAGCATAAAAACGAAACCCTAAACCCTAAAAACAAAAACCCTAATCTTTAATACACTAAAACCCTAAACCCTAAAACTAAATATTAAACCTTAAATTTCTAAACCCTAAAACCTAAAAAAAAAAACCTAAAAACTAAAACCTAAAACCCTAAACTTGAATACAATAAAACCCTAAACCCTAAAACCTAAAATGAAACCCTAAAACGAAGCATATAACCCAAATACTCAAAACCCTAAAATTGAAAACAAAAACCCTAAACCCTAAACCCTAAAAACTAAATCTAAAACCCTTAACTTTAATACACTAAACCCTAAATCCTAATTCTCTAAACACTAAAACATAAAAACGAAACCCTAAACCTTAAAAAAAACCATAATCTTTAATACACTTGTAAATGTTGATTTTGGCGACAACGTAGTTTTCCTTGTATTTTTTGTCTTTGTTGATTTTCAGGGTTACAGGTTAAGGATCCGAAGTCAACTACCTTGCGCATGGAAATGGAGACTTGAGTCTCCACTTTTGGAATGACATGAAAACGGCGACCAGAGTCGCCGGTTTTGATGCAAGGGTGAATGGACTGCTGGAAATCGATATCCCGGGCTATTAAAATTAATGCGGAACCGATAGCCCGACCGAAATCCTTCATCGCCGGAGATTGGATTCCCGACTCATCCGCAGGAGTCCGACCTTTGGAGACTACGCGCCCGAAGACACGCAGCCCGCCCCCAGCCGATTTTCTCCCGCGAGCCGAATCCATGAACGCGAACCACCGTACGACGGAACCGAGCCCGACGAGAGCTCCACCGCGGACAAGCCGCGGCAAAACCCTAGCCGAGCCCCCGCCGCGAGGGGGCTCGCGATCGCGCACCGCGATCGCCGGGGCTGCCCAGCAGCCCCCGGTGGTGAGTTCGGCGACTCACCACCATCGCCGGAAGAGGGGCGGTCAGCCCCCAGCTGACCCGCCGCGGCTACAGCCGCGGCTTTCCCCGCGATCGACCTCGCGGTCGATCGCATGCCCCGGCTCCAGCCGGGGCTCCTCCGTCGCGCCTGGCCGTCGGTCGAGGTGGCTGGGGGGACCAGCTGCCGTGGCACCAGCCCACGGCGGTCTCCCCGCGATCGACCCATGGTCGATCGCTCGCCCCGGCGTCCAGCCGGGGATCCCTCGTCCGCGTGCCGCGATCGAACCCTAGGGTTCGATCGCCCTCCCTCGGCTTCAACCCGAGGGTTCTCTCGATCTTCGCCGGGGATCTCGAATCCCCGTCCCCGAAGTTCGTGCGTTTACCCGGATCGTGTGTTCATGTACATACTACGATTAATCGCACAAAATCATAAAAGAGGGTTTATGATTTTACCTTCGATTCGTTGTACGGAGAAACGAATTCGGTTGATGACCTTGTGACCTTCCCGCGTATTCCTTGCACCTCGTCCGAACGTCGTGTGGGCGACGATCTATCGAACTCTATGGATCCTCCTCACTCTCAAGATTTTATGATTGGCGTAGGTCAATTAATTCTCTCTTTAAAGTGAAGACCATGTAGTGCTTATATAGGATACGTAGGGGATCATAAGAAGAATAAATATTGGGCTTCAATATTGAAAATTAAATTGGGTCCAACCCAAATCTATTAATTCTTATCAATATTAATTTTATTTATTTTCCACTATATAAATAAAATTGCACTCCCAATATTATTCCATATTATATCAAATAATATTTCTCCATCTTAGTATTATTTATTCCGTGTATTTAAGATTTAAATATCCATGAATAAATTTATTTATTGCTCAATAAATATTATTCATTTCTTATATCCGAGACTAGTACCGTTCAACTTTAATTATTATGCGGATTAAATCCACCTGCAGGGTTTACATAATAATTCCTTATGAACTCATCTCGGGGATATTATCAACCCTTACGGGATACACTTTCCCGCCAAGTATTCACGGCATGTCGTATATAAAATATAGTGACCCAACTTAACCGGTAATTAACCCAATAATTAAATCGGTTAATTCCTTTGGTAAATCAAAGTCACTTATATTAAATATACACACCCGCAATAATTTCGGGGATTAAGAATAAAATACTCTGAGATTTAAATTGATTATCCAAGGCAATCCTAATCAATAAATCTCAAGCTGATCCGCCCAATACACCAAGTGTACAAGTGTGATAAAATAATTAAGATAAATTATTTTCTCTCTCACACAACGACTATACCGATGGATTGGTCCATGTCCATCTAGGTCGTGAGCAACTGTTTGATTAAATACGAGTAACCGATAGTATGATCTTCTGTGTGCCCATGCCCCACCATACTAACTACAACGTATTAAATCCAGGACTATATTTTGCATATATTAATTAAATGCAAATAATTGTTTATTAATTAAATAGGTTAAATGCCATGACCGGGAGTTTACCGGTACTTAAATCTAGACATTAAGTGCACAACTCCAACAATCTCCCACTTGTACTAAGGTCTAGTCATTTCCTCCAAACTCCCGACTCCCATACTCATCACGTGCTTAAGTTATACTTCCCCAGAAGTATTATGTGAATGAGCAATCTAGGTCGCCGATCCGAAGTTATCTTGGTGACTACTGCGTCGTCCCTCTGACGATGACTCGTATCAGGTGGTACTGGCTCTATGTGTTATCATCACCTTTCGAACTTATGACTTCTTCCAGTTCTCCATGCACCGCTATATACATAGCCTTTGGTGAACCAAGAATCATATCCAAGTTCAGAGGTCATTCCGGAACCTAACCAAAATTTCCGCTGCCTCTGAGGCTGCCATTCGGTTTATGATAGAGTCCGAGAAGCTTCACGCTTATCACTCTTTCATCCTTAGGTTCCACCTCTTCTAAAAGTGAACACATAGCCTGATATCGACTTACACTGGTCCTTCTCTGATTTTTGAATCTGAGAAACTGTAATCTAAGAAGATTTCGTTTTTGCTAGTAATCCTGTACTTCCCAAGTACTTTTACAGCATTTTAATATCTCTTATCCAGATTACTTTGATATCCTCCCACTACGCAAACCGCATAGTTGATATCAGGTTCTTGTTTTATAACACCGCATTTACAAAGCTCTTTACACTCAAAGTGTAGGAAACCGCTTTGTCTATATCTATCTCCTTTATGTGTGCAAGACACATACCTTAGATAGATGCATTCTGTTCTCGAAAGGCAATAACCTCTCTCAGAATTATGCATGTTTAAAACAAACCATAATCGTATAAGATATCTAAAGAGAAGTGCAAGTGTTCTTATCTAGAGATCGAAAGATTTCTAAGAACATGATACAATTTCATCTTAATCTTATATCTCGATTTATTTAGACAACCTTTATTTTGTGTCTGACAACGCTTTTACATTGTTGCCAATGATGAAGTGTTATCTACAAAAATTCCGAGAAACACCACTTTGTTTCCATTACGTCTCCAATACACCAATCTTGTCTATGCTTCTTGATGAATCCATAAAATGGACTACCTCATCAATTTGCAAGTTCCACAAGTTTCAGCTTTGTGGTAATCCATAAATGGATTTACTAAGCTTGTACCTCTAAATGATCTTGCCCCTTTAACAATAATAAATTATTGCTATCCAAGTAGGCACATTTAGATTAGTACTGCCTCTTATGCAGAACTAGGGATCGATTTCATGTCTACTAGATCCAGGGTTTAAAACCCCTCCAGTCTTATGAACATCTCTGGTTGATTAACAACCTCCCACTGCAATGGCGTTCCGGTATATAACGGTAATAACATTAGGTGCAGTTAGTGGTGCACTACTACTCGGTTAGGCTGGTTCTCAGTCTTCTCTTCCCTCAGTATAAGGTACTTTGTCAGTTAGGGCATTGTAGTTCATCTAATAGTCTTCCTCTAAGAACCGGGCGAAGACACCCTTCTGGTTCGTAGTACTATTGAACATACAATTACTTGTTCTTCTAGGTTTTACTACAACCATATGCAATATGTCGTTGTATCCAGAAAAATCCATAGAACATAGGTAGTTCCGAATAAACTTGTCCTTTTACTATTAGAATTTCATTTCTTATACCTGACGCACCATGTCTACACATCGGTGTATGGTGCAGTCGTTTGAGACTTAATCTCAATCCTTGATTTATGCTACGTGTTATTTAGATAGGTGACAGCCTCCGCGAACGAGTCGCAGGCTTCTAATGGATATACTTTGAAGGTTCCCCATAATGGCTTTGTGTTGAAAAACACTCCGCTTTTATGGCACATCAAGTATTCTAATCCATATTCGAGTATTCATTAAAGAACGACTCGTACTTATCTAATTACACATATGTCTGCATATATCATCTTTGATCATTCTTAATACTTGTCTGAACTCCATCCTTTATCCAGAAAGGTTAACTTAGTTGTATCATCTTTCAAGATTGATTCTTAGGTCGGGAAGTCCATTCCTCCAACTATAATTGATCAAATCAATTTCGACCTTTTGAATCCCTTTTGAATAGATACTACCAAGTTTAAGAATTCACAAGTATAATGATTGATAAAGAAATGCATCTAATAAGTAAAACAAGTTTATATATAACGGTTTGTTGCATCGTGGTAGACTAAGGATTCATCATTCATATATTGCTATCTAATGTACCAGAATAGATATCGCCATTATTTCTTATCCAAACCATCTAATGATTAAAGAAATAAAATATCCATTAATAATAGAAATCCAGAACAAAAGTTCTTTCTAAAATAAAAGGTACAAAGCAATAAACTTGAAATGAAATCCTATAACTATCAAAAGATAAACGTCTTCCACTGCAACCGCTGCTTCCTCAACAGCTTCGCCCATGTGGACTCGAACTTTTCTTATCTAAGTCGCCGGGTTTTCTGGAACCCCTGCATTTAGAATGCACATACCGTCAGTGGTTCCATATCTACACACCAGAATTCTGGTAGATAATACCGCTGACTATGTTTTACGACTAAAGAAAAATTCGTACCTTTGAGAGGACAAGATGTAGACCCCCAGTACTCAGACTGCTTTCCTTGGGGATGTTTGCCAGAAGGCTTCTTTATCCCACCCTTTGGTCCAAGTCCCTTAGGACCACCGGACCCCCTTGTCTTCTTCTCCTTTCCTTTGCCTTTAGGTCCGAAACCTTTGGCTTTGGCTATAAGAGCTTGCGATTGTTTCAACTCGTCCAAAAGATCCATCATCTCAAAAACATGATCAAGTGTTTCATCGAAGTAACAGATCTTTACGAGTATCCTCATCGCCTCTTTTCTAGCCTCCCCATCATGTCCAAACAGCAACTTGAGTTTGAGCATGACATCATGATTAATGGCTAGTGAACGAGCACTCTCCCATTTTTCAAAGTCAAAAATCTCATCCTCAGTTGAGTTAATGGTGAGCCCAGGAGGACAAGTTTCACTGAGTACATCTTTGTACTCCTTTGCAGTCTGAGCAATGTCTAACTCTTCTTTCCATTCAACACAGTGTGGAACCAGTGCGTCAAATTCCTCAATAATCATCTCAAGTGGATTCATAGACATTCTCTAAACCTATAAGCACATTTAAACAAACAATTAATTTAATATCCGACGTTATCTCCCTGGAATAACATCATTAAATTACTAATCACATCTAAAATCCCATCAGGTAAGGTAAGCCAAGTGGTGTGGACGTTTACCCACCCAAATGATTTAGTAATTAGATTTTCTTTGGTCATACATCAATTATAGCGTAACTTCGTGGGGAAGAATACTATAACGCGTATCTAAGTGTAAACCATTACTCAGCACTAAAGTAAATCGTTTGAAATTGCTACATCACCGCAAGCCACGTGGTGTGGACGTTTACGATAATTTCACAACTCTTCACAATCACTTATAACTGTCTACATCAATTAATCCAAAATCCGTTAGCATAGCAAGCCACGTGGTGTGGACGTTTACTACACTAAGAGACTTTTATAATTGACTCCCAATTACAAGATCCATTAGATTTTGTAAATCAAGACTCGGAGAATCATAAGTGAAACTCGAAGTTTCTAACCAGTGATTCACCATGCGAGCGACCCTATCTCTCATAAATGAGGGAGCCGAGCAGACAAACGACCCACCTATCAAAGAATGGCACGAAAGTCTCTAATTTGTGTCATCCACATGCCCAAGTGGCTTTGGCTCCATTCCACTCCCCGGGGTGAGAATGAGTCGACTTGAAGTCAGTTTCAGAAAGACAAATTAGGCATTGTTTGATAAACTCGATCAATGTTTCTTGTAAAAGGAATTACAAGAATTCTCCTCCAATGACTCGTCTATACGAACTTCGAAAGTCCATAAGAGTCACCAAGAGAACAGTAATGGAGACCATGGGAATGTTTCCATCCCCTCTCCCACTTAGCTTTTTATAATAAAGGGATACGCTATCTAGTGCATAAAATAAACACATATAGCATGCATGAAAGCAATAAAGCACATAGATCACATAGTCAAAATAATGCTAGAGAAATTATTTTCCCGACTATCATGGCTTTATCTTCATATGCATCCTCTAGTCTTCAGTCTTCGTTTCTTGAATGCTCCATGTGACGAGAATATTAATCTCCAATATTTAAATCTATTTATTTTCAATTAATCCAAAAGTTACTTAATTCAAAAATTAAGTCAATTGAATATATCAAAAATAAAATTAAATATTATTAATATTTTTATTTATTTATTTTCCTATCTAATTCTATTAAATCTCTAGAATAATCTATCCAAGTTAAACTCGGAATATTCTAGAAGACTCCTATAATAGAATAAGGAAATAAATAAATTAGGACTCACTACTTTCCAAATTTATTTTTATTCCTAATCCATGAATATTCCCATGAGTAGGAATAATCAAATAGGAAAAATAAATAAATTTAGTACTAAATTAATTAAATTTCTAATCTATGAATATTTCCATGAAGGAAATAAATCAATAGAAATAAAATTAATTTAAATTAATTCTTTTCCTAATGCATGAGAATTTCCTAAAAGGAAAGTACTCAAATAGGAAACCCGAATTAATTTAGGAAAGTCGGATTATGATAGGAGTAGCACGGGTTGGGAGTCCCCGCACCACCCCCACCACCATGATCGACCGGCCACCGGAGGGGATCACCGCCGCCGCCACTCCAGCCGGCCAGCCACCACCAACGCCGGCGGCAGCCCACGGCCGAGGGGCGATCGGCCCCCTTCCTCGCGGTCGATCGTGAGGGTCGATCATGGGGTAGATCGTCCCTCTCGTCCATCGTCTTCTTCGCCACATCTTCTTCGTCTTCCGGTGATCGTCTCAATATCGAACCAACGCAATTAAATTACAAGAATTAAATTACAATTCCGGTATCGATTCTATACATGAAATCGACCCTATACATTTTCCGGAAAATAAAGTGCGTAATAATAAATCCTAAATTCGGTCAACCCCCGAATTTTTACTATTACAAACATTCAACCACATAAAAACGAATCTCGACATGTCCGAGAGTTTAATAATCATGATAATTAATTAATAAACAATAATTAATTAAATCCAACCATGATAGCCGGAAATCCTGCAAGGTAGAACAATAATCGAGCATATACATGAACATGAAACCAAACGCTCTGATACCAATTGCTGGAAATCGATATCCCGGGTTATTAAAATTAATGCGGAACCGATAGCCCGACCGAAATCCTTCATCGCCGGAGATTGGATTCCCGACTCATCCGCAGGAGTCCGACCTTTGGAGACTACGCGCCCGAAGACACGCAGCCCGCCCCCAGCCGATTTTCTCCCGCGAGCCGAATCCATGAACGCGAACCACCGTACGACGGAACCGAGCCCGACGAGAGCTCCACCGCGGACAAGCCGCGGCAAAACCCTAGCCGAGCCCCCGCCGCGAGGGGGCTCGCGATCGCGCACCGCGATCGCCGGGGCTGCCCAGCAGCCCCCGGTGGTGAGTCCGGCGACTCACCATCATCGCCGGAAGAGGGGCGGTCAGCCCCCAGCTGACCCGCCGCGGCTACAGCCGCGGCTTTCCCTGCGATCGACCTCGCGGTCGATCGCATGCCCCGGCTCCAGCCGGGGCTCCTCCGTCGCGCCTGGCCGCCGGTCGAGGTGGCTGGGGGGACCAGCTGCCGTGGCACCAGCCCACGGCGGTCTCCCCGCGATCGACCCATGGTCGATCGCTCGCCCCGGCGTCCAGCCGGGGATCCCTCGTCCGCGTGCCGCGATCGAACCCTAGGGTTCGATCGCCCTCCCTCGGCTTCAACCCGAGGGTTCTCTCGATCTTCGCCGGGGATCTCGAATCCCCGTCCCCGAAGTTCGTGCGTTTACCCGGATCGTGTGTTCATGTACATACTACGATTAATCGCACAAAATCATAAAAGAGGGTTTATGATTTTACCTTCGATTCGTTGTACGGAGAAACGAATTCGGTTGATGACCTTGTGACCTTCCCGCGTATTCCTTGCACCTCGTCCGAACGTCGTGTGGGCGACGATCTATCGAACTCTATGGATCCTCCTCACTCTCAAGATTTTATGATTGGCGTAGGTCAATTAATTCTCTCTTTAAAGTGAAGACCATGTAGTGCTTATATAGGCTACGTAGGGGATCATAAGGAGAATAAATATTGGGCTTCAATATTGAAAATTAAATTGGGTCCAACCCAAATCTATTAATTCTTATCAATATTAATTTTATTTATTTTCCACTATATAAATAAAATTGCACTCCCAATATTATTCCATATTATATCAAATAATATTTCTCCATCTTAGTATTATTTATTTCGTGTATTTAAGATTTAAATATCCATGAATAAATTTATTTATTGCTCAATAAATATTATTCATTTCTTATATCCGAGACTAGTACCGTTCAACTTTAATTATTATGCGGATTAAATCCACCTGCAGGGTTTACATAATAATTCCTTATGAACTCATCTCGGGGATATTATCAACCCTTACGGGATACACTTTCCCGTCAAGTATTCACGGCATGTCGTATATAAAATATAGTGACCCAACTTAACCGGTAATTAACCCAATAATTAAATCGGTTAATTCCTTTGGTAAATCAAAGTCACTTATATTAAATATACACACCCGCAATAATTTCGGGGATTAAGAATAAAATACTCTGAGATTTAAATTGATTATCCAAGGCAATCCTAATCAATAAATCTCAAGCTGATCCGCCCAATACACCAAGTGTACAAGTGTGATAAAATAATTAAGATAAATTATTTTCTCTCTCACACAACGACTATACCGATGGATTGGTCCATGTCCATCTAGGTCATGAGCAACTGTTTGATTAAATACGAGTAACCGATAGTATGATCTTCTGTGTGCCCATGCCCCACCATACTAACTACAACGTATTAAATCCAGGACTATATTTTGCATATATTAATTAAATGCAAATAATTGTTTATTAATTAAATAGGTTAAATGCCATGACCGGGAGTTTACCGGTACTTAAATCTAGACATTAAGTACACAACTCCAACATGGACAAGAAAACGGCGACTCCAGTCGCCGAAATGGGTGTGCAAGGAAAACGGCGACAGCAGTCGCCGTTTTTGGTGATATGCAAATGAGCATGGAAAACGGCGACTCGTGTCGCCGCTTTTGGTGAAGAGCGTATGTGCGTGGAAAACGGCGACAGCAGTCGCCGCTTTTGGAGTGTGCATGAAAACGGCGACTCCAGTCGCCGGTTTTGGTGCAATGGACTCTTGGCGTGGAAAACGGCGACACGGGTCGCTGTTTTTGGTTTGTGGCGTGGAAAAATTCCAGCGACACAAGTCGCCGGTTTTGTGGACATGCAATGAAAACGGCGACACTTCCCTTGTCCATTTTTCCGGAGACACTTATGTTATTTTTCGTAGTTCATGTTTCCTTTGCTTTGATTTTAAGACTAAGTACTTACAACGTGATTTCTTTCACCAGGTACTCAGTTCAAGGAAATGAAGAATTGTTCCAAGTTTGCAACTTCAACAATATCGACGACCGTGAAGACGATGAAATTCGAAGCTTCAACACTTAGAGAATTTCACGAGAAATTGAAGATGAAGAATTGAGATCGATGGAGTCAAGATTGAAATTGAAGTTTGATTTTGAAATTGAAGATTCAAGATTCGAAGATTCAAGAATCGAAGATTCAAGATTCCAAGATTCAAGAATCCAAGTTCTACAATGATGATGTCATCCATGGAAAAGTGACATAGGCCAAGCATGCGACGAATGAGAACGTGCCACGTCATCACTCTCACATGTGCGGCTCTACTATAAATACCCATGGATGTTCATTTCTTCATTTGACGATTTTGAGAGAACGAAATCTGATTTTTAGAATCGTAGTCGAGCTTCGAGTTTGTGTAGTAGCTTTTGCGCCGTGTGCCAAGATTAGAGCTAGGAGATTTAGCTTTAGGTACTCGTGTGCTAGTTTGCAAGTTAGTGGGAGTTGTTGCGACACTCGGGAAACTTCTTGTAAACGTTTTGCCTACCATACTCTACAAGTGTAATAGTTTAAGTTTTGTGATCAATGAAATGGAAACTATTACATAACTTTGTCTTCACATTTTATTCTACAACTTGTGTGACTGTTTTACTTTGACGGAAGCTGCTGTCTGTGAGTTCAAGACCAATTTCACGAAAAATTGGTATCCTACGCTGAAGGCGTAATTTCAATTGGTATCAGAGCAGGACGTCATACGTATAAGACGTGATCCGTTACTTGACTTCATATTTCCGCTATAATGGAGTCGCCAATGTTTGTTCAGAAACCGATTATGCTTACGCATCAGAACTACTTTAACTGGAAAGCCAAAGTTTCTGCTAGAATTAAAGGCCATGACTCTCGTGCATGGATGGCTGTCTTGGAAGGTTGGGAGTGTCCGTATACTGAAGATGCCGATGGAGTAAAAATTCCCAAACCTGAACGTAACTGGACTAGAGAAGAGCATGATCTGTCAACTGCGAATAGCAAGGCTCTACTTCTTATTTGTGAATGGTTGGAACTAAGTATGTACCAACTGGTGAAAAATTGTACTTCTGCGAAAGACGCATGGGAAATTCTTCAGAGAACATGCGAAGGAAGTAAGGCCGTGAAGCGCTCTAAAATTCGAACTATCACTGCTCAGTTCCATCAACTCCGTATGAGAGAAGATGAAGACATAAATGAGTACTTAGACAAAATCATGAGATATGTGAACGAAGTTCATGAACTTGGAGAAACTTTTCCTGCCGTCATGATTTATGAGAAAACTCTTCATAGTCTAAGTTCTCGGTTCGAAAGTAAAGTGCTAACTCTTGAAGCACGAGAAGAAAAGAATCCGACATGGGACTATGCAGACTTAATGGCTGATCTGAGAAATTATGACTTGACTTTAAAAGTGCGTAGCAACCCTGAAATGTCTCTTGTTTATGAGCCGATGACTGCTCTAAAAATCTCTGAAAAAGGTAAGAGCTCAAGAAGTTCAAAACCGCAGAAACCGCAGAAAACTCCTTCGAGAAATGAAAAATCTGAATGTAGTTTCTCAGCTGATGTAGATGAATCTGATGACGATGAAGAAGAGGAAATTGAACGGTTGATGAACTCGAATAATTCTGATAAACTTGCTGCACTGACTGAGATAGTCACGTACCTTGTGAAACAAGAGTTTAAGAGGAAGAACCGTGCCCGAAACTTTCGGAAATTTCAGAAAAGTTCTAACTCATACCCGAATACTCCTGACAATCGAAATCAGGGATCATCGTCTGACAAAAAGTTTAAGGGAACTAAACTTTCGCCATACTCCTCTACTAGCAAAGATGTCTCTAAAATGCAATGCTATGAGTGTAAGGGATATGGACACGTTAAAAATGAATGCCCAAACTTACATCGTAAGAAGAAGCTACCAGTTAGCTATGTCGTGATCGACGATGAGGACGTCATTTCTGAGAACGACGAGTCTGAGGACAATAATTCTGATGACGATGAGGACAACGCTCTAGTTGTCACTTTTGGTGAAGACTTTGAACAGGCGAATTTCGAAGTTGAAAACTTTGAACTTGACACCTTTCTGAAGGACACTGCAACTGCAGACAACATTTTCCGTGTGGCATCGACAAATCGAAATTTCTGTGATGATAACATTTTTTCGGATGATGAGTCTGAGTCTGAGACCGAAAGGGAAGAGTTGACATCTGATGTCCATCAAAGTGTGACTGAGTCTGCTGAACTAGTTGATCTGAAAGAGAGTTATTCTAAACTCGAAAAATTATGTGACACAGCTATCACTGAGAATAGCACACTTGAAGTGTCACTGAAATTCATAAAAGAATCTCTTGATGAACTCTCTGAAGAGAAACGAAAAATGAATGATGAGGCTGTAGTCTTGAGAAACTCAGTTGAGAAGACTGAGGATGAGAAGAAAAAGTTGAACAACTCTCTGACAATTCTTAAAGTTAAATTTGATGACCTGTTCGAGGAAAAGCACAAGTATTTCAAGGAAGTTGTCGAACTGAGAGAAGTGTGTGAGAAGTTGAGTTCTGAAAACTCAAAACTAAAGACTTCACTGAAAAAGGAGTCAACTGAAGTTAAGAAGCTGCAGACCTTGTTTAAGAACTCGGACGCTGAAAATGACGAACTGAAGTCATCTCTAATGAAAGTTCAAACTGACCTTGCCATGACTGACAAGGAACGATATGTATTGAAAGAAAAACTTCAGATGACTGATGAGCTGTTGAAAAAGATGAACACAAATTCTTCGGTGTTTGACAATGCTGCTGGGATTCGATGTCCCGGGTTATCAAAAATTGCGGAACCGATAACCCGACCGAAAACCCGTCGCCGGAGTCCGCACGAACACCAACTCATCCGCAGGAGTCCGACCTTTGGAGACTACGCGCCCGAAGACACGCAGCCCGCCCCAGCCGATTTTCTCCCGCGAGTCGGAAATTACGAACGCGAACACCACGCGAAGAACCGGGCTCGACGAGAGCATCGCCGCGGGATGAACCCGCGGCTAAACCCTAGCCGAACCCCATCGCGGGGTTCGCGATCGCCGTGCATGGCGATCGCCGGGGCTGTTCGGAACAGCTCCTTGGCGGTGAGTCCGGCGACTCACCGCCGCCATCCGACGGGAGGGGGACCACCAGTCGCGGCGCGAAGCCGCGACGGTCCCCGGCGATCGAACTAGGGTTCGATCGCCCCAGCCGCGGCGTCCAGCCGCGGCCTTCTCCCTTTGCGCGCACCACCGGCGGAGGGAGGCCGGGGGGTTCGATCCGCCGTGGCACCAACCCACGGCCGAACCCCCAGCGATCGACTTCACGTCGATCGCTCGCCCCGGCGTCCAGCCGGGGCTCCCCTCACGCTCGCGCGCCGGCGGTCGAACCCTAGGGTTCGGCCGCCCCTTCTTCGATCCCGACGGGGATCGCGAGATCCCCGTATCCCGGTCTCGATGTTCCCGGATCGTCTTGTTCATGTACACATCACGATTAAAACAATCACAAATCATAAAAGGGGGTTTATGATTATTACCTCGAATCGTTGTACGGAGAAACGAATTCGGTTGATGACCTTGCGACCTTCCCGCGTATTCCTTGCACCTCGTCCGAACGTCGTGTGGGCGACGATCTATCGAACTCTATGGATCCTCCTCACTCTTCAAGACTTTAGTTGGCGTAACTTAGGTTGTGAAAAGTGAAGACCATGTAGTGCTTATATAGGCTACGTAAGGGATCATAAGGAGAATAAATATTGGGCTTCAATATTGAAAATTAAATTGGGTCAAACCCAAATCCATTAATTCTTATCAATATTAATTTTATTTATTTTCCACTATATAAATAAAATTGCACTCCCAATATTATTCCATATTATATCAAATAATATTTCTCCATCTTAGTATTATTTATTCCGTGTATTTAAGATTTAAATATCCATGAATAAATTTATTTATTGCTCAATAAATAATATTCATATCTTGTATCCGAGACTAGTACCGTTCAACCTTTATTATTGTGCGGAACGAATCCACTCATGAGGTTTACACAATAATTCCTTATGAACTCATCTCGGGGATATTATCAACCCTTCCGGGATACACTTTCCCGTCAAGTATTCACGGCATGTCATATATAAAATATAGCGACCCAACTTTACCGGTAATTAACCCAATAATTAAATCGGTTAATTCCTTTGGAAAATCAAAGCCTCTAGTATTAAATATACACACCCGCAATAATATCGGGGATTAAGAATAAAATACTCTGAGATTTAAATTGATTATCCAAGGCAATCCTAATCAATAAATCTCAAGCTGATCCGCCCAATACACCAAGTGTACAAGTGTGATAAAATAATTAAGATAAATTATTTTGTCTCTCACACAACGACTATACCGATGGATTGGTCCGTGTCCATCTAGGTCGTGAGCAACTGTTTGATTAAATACGAGCAACTGATAGTATGATCTTCTGTGTGCCCATGCCCCACCATACTAACTATAACGTATAAAATCCAGGACTATATTTTGCATAATTAATTAAATGCAAATAATTGTTTATTAATTAAATAGGTTAAATGCCATGACCGGGAGTTTTACCGGTACTTAAATCTAGACATTAAGTACACAACTCCAACAATCTCCCACTTGTACTAAGGTCTAGTCATTTCCTCCAAACTCCCGACTCCCATACTCATCACGTGCTTAAGTTATACTTCCCAGAAGTATTATGTGAATGAGCAATCTAGGTTGCCGCTCTGAAGTTATCTTGGTGACTACTGCGTCGTCCCTCTGACGATGACTCGTATCAGGTGGTACTGGCTCTATGTGTTATCATCACTTTTCGAACTTATGACTTCTTCCAGTTCTCCACGCACCGCTATGTACATAGCCTTTGGGTGAACCAAGAATCATATCCAAGTTCAGAAGTCATTCCGGAACCTAACCAAAACTTCCGCTGCCTCTTAGGCTGCTATTCGGTTTATGATAGAGTCCGAGAAGCATCATGCTTATCACTCTTTCACCCTTAGGTTTCACCTCTTCTAAAAGTGAACACATAGCCTGATATCGACTTACACTGGTCTTTCTCCGATTCTTTGATCTGAGAAACTGTAATCTAAGAAGATTTCGTTTTGCCAGTAATCACGTACTTCCAAGTACTTTACAGCATTCGAATATTTCTTATCCAGATTACCTTGATATCCTCCCACTACGCTAACCGCATAGTTGATATCAGGTTCTTGTTCTTTAACATTGCATCTACAAAGCTCTCCACACTCAAAGTGTAGGTTACTGCTTTGTCCATATCCATCTCCTTCATGTGTCCGAAACACATACCCTTAGATAGATGTATTCTGTTCTAGAAAGGCAATAACCTTTCTCAGAATTGTGCATGTTTTAAACAAACCACAATCGTATAAGATATCTTAAGAGAAGTACAAATGTTCTTATCTAGAGATCGAAAGATTTCTAAGAACATGATCCAACTTCATCTTAATCTTATATCTCGATTTATTTAGACAACCTCTATTTTATGTCTGACAACACTTTTACATTGTCGCCAACGATGAAGTGTTATCTACACAAAATTCCGAGAAACACCACCCTCGTTTCCATTACGTCTCTAACACACCTTTCTCGCAAATCTATGCAGATCTAGGGATCGATTTCATGTATACTAGATCCAGAGTTCAAAACTCCTCCAGTCTTATGAACATCTCCGGTTGCTTAACAACCTCCCACTGCAATGGCGTTCCGGTGCATAACAGTAATAACATTAGGTGCAGTTAGTGGAGTGCCGCTACTCGGTTAGGCTGGTTCTCAGTCTTTCCTTCCTCTATTTTAAAGTACTATGTCAGTTAGGGCATTGCAGTTCATCTAACAGTATTTCTCTAAGAACCGGGCGATGAGACCCATCTGGTTCGCAGTACTATTGAACTTACAATTACTTGTTCTTCTAGGATATTCTACAACCACATTGAATGTGACGTTGTATCCAGAGATATCCATAGAACATAGGTAGTTCCGAACGAACTTGTTCTTTTACTATTAGAATACCATTTCTCGTTTTTGACACACCATGTCCACACATCAGTGTATGGTGTAGTCGTTTGAGATTTAATCTCAATCTCTGATTTATGCTATGTGTTATTTAGATAGGTGATAGCCTCCGCGAACAAGTCGCAGGCTTTCAATGGATATACTTTGAAGGTTCCCCATAATGGCTTTGTGTTGAAAACACTCCGCTTTTATAGCACATCAAGTAATCTAATCCATCTTCGAGTATTCTTGAAAGAATGACTCGTACCTTCTCTAATTGCACATACCGCATCAATCATTAATCATTTTCTATACTTGTCCGAATTCCATCCTTTATCCAGAAAGGTTAACTCAGTTGTATCATCTATCAAGATCGATTCTTAGGTCGGGAGGTCCATTCCTCCAACCATAATTGATCAAATCAATTTCGACCTTTTGAATCCCTTTTGAATAGATACTACCAAGTTCAAGAATTCATAAGTATAATGATTAATAAGAGAAATACATCTAATAAGTAAAACAAGTTATACATAACGGTTTGTTGCATCGTGGTAGACTAAGGATTCATAATTCACATATTGCTATCTAATGTACCATAATAGATATCACCATTATTTCTTATCCAAACCATCAAATGATTAAAGAAATAAGATATCCATTAATAATAAAGAAAACCAGAACGAAGTTCTTTTCCAAAATAAAAGGGGTACATAAGCAATAATTGAAATTAAAACTTAAAACAGATAAATGTCTTCCACTGCAACCGCTGCTACCCCAACAGCTTTGCCCATGTAGACTCGAATTCTTCTTCTCTAAGTCGCCGGGTTTTCTGGAACCCCTGCATTTAAAGAAATGCACATACCGTCAGTGGTTCCATATCTACGCACCAGAATTCTGGTAGATAATACCGCTGACTATGTTTTTACGACTAAAGAAAAATTCGTACCTCTGAGAGGACATTCAGACTTCCAGTGTCCAGACTTCTTGCATCGGAAGCACAAGCCCTTTGGCTTGCTAGCCCCCACTTGTGGTCCATTCCTCTTGGCACCACTGGGTTTCATGGCTTGCTTCCTTTTCTTGCCCCTACCTCCAATAGCTTTCAAGCTTTTGGGCCTGGTAGTTACAAGCGCTTGAGACTTGCCCTTCTTGTAGATCCCCTCTGCCGCCTTCAGTTCAGTCATGAGTTGCGCAAGAGTATAAGATAGTTTACCCATATTATAGCTCATACGAAACTGCTCAAACTTAGGGGTCAGAGACTGGAGTATGATGTCGACTTGCATCTCATCATCAATGGAAGCTCCTAGGACCTCAAGTTCATTCAACAAACTCATCATCTTAAGAACGTGCTCCCCAACGGGCGTTCCTTCAGACTGAGTAGTCGACATAAGGACTCTCATGGCTTCTTGCCTTGCCGCACGATCCTGCTCCCCAAACATCTCCTTGAGGTTAGTCATCATATCCCGGGCAGTGTCCATCGGCTCATGTTGGGTTTGGAGTACATTTGACATGGAAGCCAAAATATAGCACCTAGCCATTTCATCAGCCTTTTTCCACTTCCGATATGTTGCCTTTTCCTCATCAGTTGAGGCAGCCGTGGGCTCAGCAGGGCATTTATCAGAGAGTACAAACTTGTACTCTTCAGCAGTCAGGACAATGTCCAAATTTCTTTTCCAATCAATGTAATTGGGACCAGTGAGTTTTTGTTCCTTGAGTATTATAGAAAGTGGATTCATAGCTATTCTCTAAACCTATAAGCACATGTAAACAAACAATCAATTTAATATCCGATGTTATCTCCCTCAAATAACATCATTAAATTACTAATTGCGTCTAAAATCCCATCAGGTAAAGCAAGCCACGTGGTGTGGACGTTTACCCACCCAAATGATTTAGCAATTAGTTTTTCTTCGGTCATACATCAATCATAGCGTAACTTCGTGGGGAAGAATACTATGACGCGTATCTAAGTGTAAACCATCACTCAGCACTAAAGTACATCGCTTGGAATTGCTACGTCACCGCAAGCCACGTGGTGTGGACGTTTACGACAATTTCACAACTCTTCACAATTACTTATAACTGTCTACATCAATTAATCCAAAATCCGTCGGCATAGCAAGCCACGTGGTGTGGACGTTTACTACACCAAGAGATCTTTATAATTGACTCCCAATTACAAGAACCATTCGATTTCTCAAATCAAGACTCGGAGAATCATAAGTGAAACTCGAAGTTTCTAACCAGTGATTCACCATGCGAGCGACCCTATCTCTCATAAATGAGGGAGCCGAGCAGACAAACGACCCACCTATCAAAGAATGGCACGAAAGTCTCTAATTTGTGTCATCCACAAGACCAAGTGGCTCTGGCTCCATTCCACTCCCCGGGGTGAGAATGAGTCGACTTGAAGTCAGTTTCAGAAAGACAAATTAGGCATTGTTTGATAAACTCGATCAATGTTTCTTGTAAGAGGAATTACAAGAATTCTCCTCCAATGACTTGTCTATATGAACTTCGAAAGTCCATAAAAGTCACCAAGAGAACAGTGATGGAGACCATGGGAATGTTTCCATCCCCTCTCCCACTTAGCTTTTTATGATAAAGGGATACGCTATCTAGTGCATAAAAATAAACACATATAGCATGCATGAAAGCAATAAAGCACATAACACATAGTCAAAATAATGCTAGAGAATTATTTTCCCCGACTATCATGGCTTTATCTTCATATGCATCCTCTAGTCTTCAGTCTTCGTTTCTTGAATGCTCCATGTGACGAGAATATTAATTTCCAATATTTAAATCTATTTATTTTCAATTAATCCAAAAGTTACTTAATTCGAAAATTAAGTCAATTGAATATATCAAAAATAAAATTAAATATTATTAATATTTTTATTTATTTATTTTCCTATCTAGTTCTTATTAAATCTTTAGAATAATCTATCCAAATAAAATTTGGAATATTCTAGAAGACATCTATAATAGAACAAGGAAATAAAATAAATTAGGATTCACTACTTTCCAAATTTATTTTTATTCCTAATCCATGAATATTCCCATGAGTAGGAATAATCAAATAGGAAAAATAAATTTTAGTACTAAATTAATTAAATTTCTAATCTATGATTAATTCCATGAAGGAAATAAATCAATAGAAATAAAATTAATTTAAATTAATTCTTTTCCTAATCCATGAGTATTTTTCCTAAAAGGAAAGTACTCAAATAGAAAAAATCCGAATTAATTTTGGAAAGTGAATAAAGGTAGAAGTGGTATGAGTCGGGAGATCCCCATACCACCCCCACCGACCGCCGCCACCACCGGAAGAGGGCACGCCGCCGCCACCCCAGCTGTCCGGCCACCACCACCGGCGGCAGCCCCAGCCGAGGGGCGATCGACCCCTCCCCATGGCTTCGGTCATGGGGTCGATCATGGGGTTGATCGACTCCCCGGTTTTTCGTCCCTTTCGTCTTCGTCACACGTCTTCGTCTTCCGGCAATCGTCTCATCATCGAACCAACGTAATAAAAATTACAATAATTTAAATTACAATTCCGGTATCGATTCTATACATGAAATCGACCCTATACATTTTCCGGAAAATAAAGTACGTAATAATAAATCCTAAATTCGGTCAACCCCCGAATTTTTACTATTACAACATTCAACCACACAAAAACGAATCTCGACATGTCCGAGAGTTTAATAATCATGATAATTAATTAAAAACAATTAATTAAATCCAACCATGATAGCCGGAAATCCTGCAAGGTAGAACAATAATCGAATATGTACATGAACACGAAACCAAACGCTCTGATACCAATTGCTGGGATTCGATGTCCCGGGTTATCAAAAATTGCGGAACCGATAACCCGACCGAAAACCCGTCGCCGGAGTCCGCACGAACACCAACTCATCCGCAGGAGTCCGACCTTTGGAGACTACGCGCCCGAAGACACGCAGCCCGCCCCCAGCCGATTTTCTCCCGCGAGTCGGAAATTACGAACGCGAACACCACGCGAAGAACCGGGCTCGACGAGAGCATCGCCGCGGGATGAACCCGCGGCTAAACCCTAGCCGAACCCCATCGCGGGGTTCGCGATCGCCGTGCATGGCGATCGCCGGGGCTGTTCGGAACAGCTCCTTGGCGGTGAGTCCGGCGGCTCACCGCCGCCATCCGACGGGAGGGGGACCACCAGTCGCGGCGCGAAGCCGCGACGGTCCCCGGCGATCGAACTAGGGTTCGATCGCCCCAGCCGCGGCGTCCAGCCGCGGCCTTCTCCCTTTGCGCGCACCACCGGCGGAGGGAGGCCGGGGGGTTCGATCCGCCGTGGCACCAGCCCACGGCCGAACCCCCAGCGATCGACTTCACGTCGATCGCTCGCCCCGGCGTCCAGCCGGGGCTCCCCTCACGCTCGCGCGCCGGCGGTCGAACCCTAGGGTTCGGCCGCCCCTTCTTCGATCCCGACGGGGATCGCGAGATCCCCGTATCCCGGTCTCGATGTTCCCGGATCGTCTTGTTCATGTACACATCACGATTAAAACAATCACAAATCATAAAAGGGGGTTTATGATTATTACCTCGAATCGTTGTACGGAGAAACGAATTCGGTTGATGACCTTGCGACCTTCCCGCGTATTCCTTGCACCTCGTCCGAACGTCGTGTGGGCGACGATCTATCGAACTCTATGGATCCTCCTCACTCTTCAAGACTTTAGTTGGCATAACTTAGGTTGTGAAAAGTGAAGACCATGTAGTGCTTATATAGGCTACGTAGGGGATCATAAGGAGAATAAATATTGGGCTTCAATATTGAAAATTAAATTGGGTCCAACCCAAATCCATTAATTCTTATCAATATTAATTTTATTTATTTTCCACTATATAAATAAAATTGCACTCCCAATATTATTCCATATTATATCAAATAATATTTCTCCATCTTAGTATTATTTATTCCGTGTATTTAAGATTTAAATATCCATGAATAAATTTATTTATTGCTCAATAAATAATATTCATATCTTGTATCCGAGACTAGTACCGTTCAACCTTTATTATTGTGCGGAACGAATCCACTCATGAGGTTTACACAATAATTCCTTATGAACTCATCTCGGGGATATTATCAACCCTTCCGGGATACACTTTCCCGTCAAGTATTCACGGCATGTCATATATAAAATATAGCGACCCAACTTTACCGGTAATTAACCCAATAATTAAATCGGTTAATTCCTTTGGAAAATCAAAGCCTCTAGTATTAAATATACACACCCGCAATAATATCGGGGATTAAGAATAAAATACTCTGAGATTTAAATTGATTATCCAAGGCAATCCTAATCAATAAATCTCAAGCTGATCCGCCCAATACACCAAGTGTACAAGTGTGATAAAATAATTAAGATAAATTATTTTGTCTCTCACACAACGACTATACCGATGGATTGGTCCGTGTCCATCTAGGTCGTGAGCAACTGTTTGATTAAATACGAGCAACTGATAGTATGATCTTCTGTGTGCCCATGCCCCACCATACTAACTATAACGTATAAAATCCAGGACTATATTTTGCATAATTAATTAAATGCAAATAATTGTTTATTAATTAAATAGGTTAAATGCCATGACCGGGAGTTTTACCGGTACTTAAATCTAGACATTAAGTACACAACTCCAACAAATGCTGCTTCGTACATGAATCCTAATCGCTATGGACTTGGATTTCAAAAAGTGTTTGAATCTATTTATTCTACACCTGAGAAGAAAGATGTGACCTTCGTCAAAGCATCAAATGATCAACCAGAGGATGAACTTAAAACTGAGTCTGGAATATTGAAACGAAAAGAAATTGCTGAAGGGAAAAAGATTGCTAAGTCTCCTGAATCTATACCTCAAAAGTCAGTTTCGACTTCGAACTCTAAATCTGAGACATATCAATTTCCAAGGAATATCGTGAAACATCCTCGTGGTATTCTGCCATATGAGAAAACTTTATTGAAAAAGTTGAACAAAACTCAGAGTGGTAAGCCGAATGTAGGACACTCGCAATCAAAATCCGGTTCTGTCAAGACACCTGTGAAAGTTGAAACTCGTCAACGACGTGAATATGTCTGTCACTACTGTAATGTGCGTGGACACATAAGACCTTTTTGCTACAAACTTAAAGCTGACATGAACTGTGAATTGATGACAAAGAGTGAAGAATCACGAAATTCTCAAAAGCTGAGTGTTGAGAAAAATATGAACACGAGGGTTCAAACTAAGTCACAAAATTTTGATAAGAAGAGAGTTGAGGTTGCTAAGGACATAAAGAAACCCATTTCTAAAAATCTGAAGACTGTGGCTGAGAGAAATGTCCAAAATTTGAATGCCAAAAAGATATGGGTGCCTAAGTCTCAAAAGAGTAAAGTTGAACTTAACTCTAACTCCAAAAATTGTTGGCAACCAAGAGAACTCGTTTTCTGCCATGTCGCACTTAACGCATCTGAGACTGGAACCAAAGGAATTTGGTATTTTGATAGTGGCTGTTCCCGCCATATGACTGGCACGAAAAAGTTTCTGAAAAATTACGAGCCTATGACTGGAGCTCCCGTAGTGTTTGGAGGGGGAGCAAAAGGCGTCGTAAAGGGAAAAGGGACTCTACAAATCAAAGGACTACCTCCTATCAGAAATGTAGTCCATGTAAAAGGACTTGTTGCTAACTTGATTTCCATCAGTCAGCTGTGTGATGAAGGACTGAACGTGAGTTTTGATAAGGAATCGTGCAGAGTTTTTGATGGTGAAGGAAAGTGTATAATGGAAGGTCCACGAGCCAAAAATAATTGCTATACAACTGAGTATAGTTGTTTTTCTGTGACCGTTCCTGATGAAGTGGATTTGTGGCATCAACGACTTGGCCACACCAGCACTCGAAACATGAGCAAATTGGTTAAGGGGGAGATTGTTCGAGGAATCTCTCAACTCCCCAAGATTGAGAAAAGAGTGTGTGGTGACTGTCAGAAGGGTAAGCTGACAAGAACTCCTCATCCGGCACTGCCAATGCTCATGAGTACTTCAGCTCCATTCGAACTGCTACATATGGACGTGATGGGTCCAATGGAGGTCAAAAGTATAGCAAAGAAAGAATATGTGTTGGTTGTAGTTGATGATTTTTCTCGCTACACTTGGACAAGATTTTTGGCTACCAAAGATGAAACTTTTGATGCCTTCAAGGGCATTGTGAAATGGATCAAAACGAATCATGAGGCTAAAGTAAAAAGGATCAGAAGTGATCATGGAACTGAATTTCAAAATGCTAGCTTTAACGAATTCTGTATGATGAAAGGAATTCATCATGAATACTCGGCCCCAAAAACTCCACAACAAAATGGGATTGCCGAACGTAAGAACCGAACACTTCAAGAGATGGCGCGCGTGATGTTAATTTCGAAAAATCTTGCTCGAACTTTTTGGGCAGAAGCCGTCTCTACAGCTGGCTATATTTTGAATCGGATAAGTATTCGATCTGGAACGACCGCAACTGCCTATGAACTGGTAAATGGCAAGAAACCTTCGGTGGCACACTTTCGTGTCTTTGGCTGTACTTGCTATATTTTGAAAGATCGTGATCCTCTAAAGAAATTTGAAGCCAAAGCTGATCGTGGAATTTTTGTTGGCTATAGCCAAAATAGTCATGCCTACCGTGCCTACAATCTTCGGACTCAGAAAGTCATCGAGACTGTGAACATCAACTTTGATGAACAAGACTTTCTTGGAAAAGATGCAGAGGCTGATTGGGTTAAGGAAGGAATTCTTGAAGTTCGAACCTTCTCTCCAACACCCACAACTGTGACTTCTGAAAATGTTACTCCTAATACTTCACCTGAAGTTGGAGAGTCTAGCAACCGAAATGATGACACTTCGGAAACTGAGGATGACGATGATGATCAAGTTGAAAACCCAGATGACGCTACAAGAGAAGCACCTGGTCATATTCAAAAACGTCATCCACCGAACCAAATAATCGGAAGCTTGTATGAGCGAACCACACGCTCAAAGAAACAAATGAATTCTCCGAACGAACTCTACAACATTTGCACTTCTGCAATCTATAATGAAATCAGCATCTCTTGCTTTCTTTCTGAAAATGAGCCGAAAAATTACAAGGAAGCCATGCAAGATGATTTTTGGATCATGGCCATGCAAGAAGAGTTGAATGAGTTCACACGAAATAATGTTTGGTCCTTAGTTCCCCGAACTTCAAATATCAATGTTGTTGGAACTAAATGGATTTTCAAGAATAAAACAGATGAGCATAACCAAGTCGTCAGAAACAAAGCTCGTCTTGTTGCCCAAGGATATGCCCAAGTGGAAGGCATAGATTTTGATGAAACTTTTGCTCCGGTCGCACGAATTGAGTCCATCAGACTCTTGATTGCTATTGCATGCCATCTAGGCATCAAACTTCGACAGATGGACGTCAAAGCTGCTTTCTTAAACGGTGTTCTGGAAGAAGAAGTATACGTTGCCCAACCTAAGGGTTTTGAGGATCCGAAGAAGCCAAATCATGTCTACAAGCTTCACAAAGCTCTATATGGCTTAAAACAAGCGCCTCGCGCCTGGTACGGATGTCTCACGGATTTTCTTCTAAAGTTCGGCTTTGAGCGTGGATCGGTGGACAAAACTTTGTTCATCAACCGAGAAGGAAAACACATGATTGTTGCCCAAATTTACGTTGACGACATTGTCTTCGGAGCTACTTGTTCTAAACTCGTGACTGCCTTCACAGAAGCTATGTCCTCAACATTTCAGATGAGTCTTGAGGGAGAGTTGCATCAATTTCTTGGCCTTCAGATTTCTCAACGACCAAATGGGATATTTGTATCTCAGAGTAAGTATGCTAAAAATATGGTTGAGAGATTTGAGATGCATCATGCCAAGCCAGCTAACACTCCCATGGCAACTACGGAATGCTTGTCTACGTCAACGAAAAGTCGGAGTGTAAACCAAACTCTTTATCGTTCCATGATTGGGAGTTTACTTTATTTAACTGCCACTCGTCCTGACATTATGTTTAGTGTTTGTATGTGTGCCAGGTACCAAGCTGATCCAAAGGAGGACCATCTAAGAGCTGTGAAACGGATTCTCCGCTACATCTCTGGAACTTCTCAGCTAGGCCTGTGGTATGCGCGCGACACTTCATCCAACCTTAACGGCTTTTCTGATGCCGACTGGGCGACGGACACAGACGAACAAAAAAGTACCTCCGGCAGCTGTTGCTTCCTTGGAAATAATCTCGTGTCTTGGCATAGTAGAAAGCAAAATTGTATTGCCCTGTCAACTGCCGAGTCGGAGTATGTTGCAGCTGGAAGTTGCTGCACTCAACTACTTTGGTTGAAACAAATGTTGAATGACTATCTCCTTGAGAGTGCTCCATTAGTGCTGTATTGTGATAACCAGAGTGCTATCAAAATCAGCGAAAATCCTGTCCAGCACTCAAGAACTAAACACATCGACATTCGACATCATTTCATTAGAGATTTGGTTGATCGTGATATAGTCAGTCTACAGCATATTTCAACGGAAAAACAACTCGCTGACATCTTTACCAAACCTCTTGACTTTGAGAGATTTAAGAAACTAAGAAATTCTCTCTGCATGTGTTCTCTCTAAGAGTTCACGGAAAATTTTTGAAGTCTGAAAGAGTAGTTTCTTTACTTCTGAATACGCACTCGGAATCGTCGTGGATTAGTCTAGTCAGACAAACATGGATTCGAGGCCGCTTTTAGTCTTCGGACACAAGAGTATTTATTCCGCTGAATGTGAACATGTGAACATGGCTTAAACTCCTCGCTTCATTTGCATAGATCCATAAAGCCAAGTAACGGAGGACGCCGGTTACCCCGGCTCCCCTCTTCGAAAGGTTGTACATGGACGCTGAATTTTAAGACACTCTCCTATCACACTTTGGAGGACGCAAGTGAACCTTGCTCCCCTCTGACTGCTGTAATGAGTGTCTGTTGCATTTCATTTAAAGCTATAAACTCGTCTGGAGGACGCCGGTTACCCCGGCTCCCCTCTGATTGTAGTAAAGCTAGTTCCTGATCGGAGTGCCTTAAGTGTTCACCTTGCATTCATGAATTAAAATCTCTTGTGCGGCGCTAACTCTGCCAATATGTTTCGACGAAACACGAATGCTTCCTTGTGACTGAGACGAAGGACAAGTAAACATGTCTATCACATACTTCGGTCCATCTCACCGGTTTTTAATATGAGAGATTTTTCATTACCTCAAAGTTACTATCACCTTGTGTGAAATTTTTTGGTTTTTGGAAAATGATGAAATGTGGATTCTTTTCTGGGAAAATATTTGCTCTTCATTGCCTAATATCACCCCTCGAATCTCCACTAAAATGTGTTTGAATGTTTGTGTGTGTTGAACTCTTGATTGACTAACTCGGGATGTGTTGTTTTTGTTTTGGCATTTCTGTAGTTCATATCAAGTGCTACGTGGTTTACCATCTCGGAAGTCTAATTTTGAGTGTAGCAACGGCCATCTCGCAAAATTCAAATGGCAATGTCAAAAGAATGCAAAAACGGAGACATGTGCAAAAATCCGGAAAACGGAGACTCAACAAAAAAAAAAAAACGGAGACTTCGCCATGTCCGGAAAACGGAGACTCATCGTACAAAAATCCGGAGACTCGTGTCTCCATTTTCTTGGCATCACTGGCTGTGCCAAAATTCCGGAGACTCACGGTGCACATAACCGGAGACTCACACTTGTGCCTTAGCCAAATTTTTCAACGTCCAAGAAAAATTGACAACTCAAGTTTCTCAACCAATGGCACTCAACTTCGTTTCTCAACCGATGGTCCTCAACTTCGGTTTTCATGCCATGGTTTGATTATCTCTAAACTTTTCATTTTATTATTATTTTATTATTTATTTTATTATTTATTATTTTTGGAAATTATTATTTTAATAATATTTTCAAAATTAATAAATTTTTGTTCGTCTTTTTGATCTAATTTCCTTCTTGAGAAGAGCTGTTTACAGGTATTGGACTGGGCTTTTTCATTCCGACGGGCGGCCCAAATTTTTCCTATAAATAGGCCTCGATGAAAACCTAATTCATTTACGCTTACATCAGAATTCTCTAACTCTCAAGCTTTCGATCTCTCGACTCTCAACTGCAAGTTCGGCTTCCGAAGTTCTTAGTTCTTAGGTTCTTGTTTTCCGTTGCATCCGGCAACTCTTGCTTTGCGCATCCGGCGCCCTGTCCTTGTTTTAGGAAGTTGAACTCTTTTTCCGTGGTTACCGTTCTCACAGCTGCTAACTGTCGGTTACTCTTTTTCTGAATCTTGAAATGGCGAAAAACTTTGACGACATGATGGCTGATATGACTGTTTATCTTAACGAGCAGTTCGAACATGCTCCTACTCCTGAAGCCAAGAAAGCGGCTTACGAAGAGCTTAAAGCTCACCTTGACAAAGTTGATCGTCGCAAAGCTTTGTCAGCTGAAACTTCCGTTGACTTGACTAGATCTACAACTCCTGAACTCTCGACTGTCCGTCAGCCGGGAAAAGATCCTAAGTCAGGTAAAACAAAGTTCCAGGATGCTTCCTTCCGAATCTACAGTGGAGTCGTCTCCAAGGCTGAATATCATCGGTTACTCGCAGCTGGCGAGATAACCAAGGATGGAAAGAAAGTTGTCAAAATTCCATCAACCGTGACTGTGGCTGCGGGCAAAGTCACTAAGGCTGGAAATCAAAAGACTCCATCTGGGAGTAGTGCTGGCAAGAAACCTGTCGTCAGTGGCAGTGGAGTCAAGTCTCCAACTTCAAAAAATTCTGGTGGTGGGTCAGCTGACAAATCCAAAACCCATAGCTCCCAAAAACCACCTCTGGCACCTCACTCCTCGGGATCAGCTGGATCCCAAGTCCCAACTGATGGCTTCAAATACATAGCTGAATACTCTGAGTGTCCAAAACCTCATTCCCGTGAATTTTTCACGCCAACTGCTGAACGTCGCCATAAGTTGATTGAGAAGTTGCCGATCCATACGGACAGAACTATTCTCAAGGAGGACTATGAAAAACATGGCATCACTGACTTTCTGACCAAAGTCCATATGCTCAAATCTGTGAGCCTTACCTATCGCTACTCCATTCCAGTACTTTATAAGTTTTACGCGAGCTTGTCTCCCGAATTTGCTAATCCGAAGAGTCGTCTGTATGGCTGCTTCATTTTTCGTGAAAAATTATACAAGTTCCGTCCGTTCTCCATCAACGCTTTCTTGGAAAGGTTGGAAATCGATTCCAGATGGACAACACCGTCAGCTGCGGAACGAGCTGATGACCTGACGGTTGGCACGTTTCTTACACAAAAGAAAGTCAAGTCCGAACTGCCTCCGCCGTCAAAGTTGTCTGCTTTCTATGGCATCCTGCATCGTCTTGGGATGTCTAACTGGATTGCAAATCGGGATCCGACTGTCATGGATCCCGAGTTGATGCACCTTATCTTTCGCCTCAGTTGTGGCGAACAAGTGAACTTGGGAAAAATTATTTTCAATGACTTGTGCAAAATTGCCAAGCTTTCAGATGAAACCATTACTAGGCAAGCTGAGTGGCCTACGGAGAAAAAATTCCATCTCACGCATCCTTGTCTGATTTATGGGATGCTTCATGACCAGGGATTTAGTCCGGAAACTGCAGCTGAGAAAAAGATGAAGAAGAACGGGGCTGTCAAGGTCACGGGCAAGTATTTGGCTCCGCACAAAAGAGTTATCGACTTACCTTGGCTTGGACTTTTTGATCGGAACGCACTCCCAGAAATCTTAACTCCGCCATCAACTACTAAGTCTTCCAGAAAGCGCAAGCCTAGGTCTCCAAAAACTAAGTCCCCAACTCCTAAGTGCCAAAAATCACAGTCAACTGCGAAACCACAGCCGACTGCTGCTGTCGCAGAACCTGAAGTTGAGGGTGCTAAGTCTCCGAGAGTTGTTCCCCGTGGTTTCGGTCCGACTTCAAATATTCCATCTTATCAGAATCCTCATCATCCAATTCATAGTCACCGAGCTGTGGTTCCTTCTGTTGGAATTCGATATCCCGGGTTATTTAAATTTGCGGAAACCAATAACCCGATCAAACCCTTCGCCGGAGATCACACGAACACGACACACGTGCCGGGATACGGCCGAAGCGCACAGCGAGGCCCGAAGGCCGCGCACGCCCCAGCCGCACCCCCACAGGTGCGCGCTTGCGATCGATTGGGGTGGGGCTGCTCAGCAGCCCCCGCGGCGAGTCCGGCGACTCGCCGCCGCCTGGAGGTCGACCACCTTCACGGTGGGGAGGGGCGGCACCAGCCCGCGCCCTCCACGATCGATCATGAGGATCGATCGCACGCCCTCGGCTCCAGCCGAGGGTTCGACCCTCTCGCCCCTCCGAAACCCTAGGCGGCGATCCCGCGGTCCGGTGGCTTCGCCACCACCGCGTGATCGTTCGTCTAATCCGGGTTCGACTTTCGGATCTTGTTTTTCGATAATTGATCAATAAACTAGAATTAAATTGCGGAAATTTAATTCACCTTTCGATTCGTTGTGCGGAGAAACGAGATCGTATTGAAGACCTTGAGATCTTCCCACGTATTCCTTGCACTTGTTCGAACGTCGGGTGGGCGACGATCCTCCGAACACTATGGATCTCCTTCTCTCCTTTCTCTCTCTCGAATTGTGTTCTTCAAGTTATGAGAATAGAGAAGACCATGTAGTGCTTTTATAGGCTACGTAGGGGATCTTAAGGAGGTGGAATATTGGGCTTCCAATAATAGTGATTAAATTGAGCCCAAGCCCAAATCTATTAATCCTTACTATTATTAATTAATTCTATTTTCCACTATATAAAATTAATTGCACTCCCAATATTAAACCATATTATATCAAATAATATTTCTCCGGTAGTATTATTTATTCCGTGTATTTAAGATATAAATATCCATGAATAAAATTAATTTATTGCTAATTAATTTATTCATCTCTTATATCCGAGACTAGTACCATTCAACCTTAATTATTATGCGGATTAAATCCACCTGCAGGGTTTACATAATAATTCCTTATGAACTCATCTCGGGGATATTATCAACCCTTCCGGGATACACTTTCCCGTCAAGTATTCACGGCATGTCATATATAAAATATAGTGACCCAACTTAACCGGTAATTAACCCAATAATTAAATCGGTTAATTCCTTTGGTAAATCAAAGTCACTTATATTAAATATACACACCCGCAATAGTTTCGGGGATTAAGAATAAAATACACTGAGACTTAAATCGATTATCGCCGGCAATCCTAATCGATAAATCTCAAACGATCCGCCCAATACACCAAGTGTACAAGTGTGATAAAATAATTAAGATAAATTATTTTCTCTCTCACACAACGACTATACCGATGGATTGGTCCGTGTCCATCTAGGTCGTGAGCTACTGTTCGATTAAATACGAGTAACCGATAGTATGATCTTCTGTGCGCCCATGCAGCACCATACTAACTACAACGTATAAAATCCAGGACTATGATTTGCATATATTTAATTATAAATAATTAAACGCAAATAATTGTTTATTTAATTAAATAGATTAATGGCAATGGATCGTGAGTTTGCGTTACTTAAATCTAGACATTAAGTACACAACTCCAACAATCTCCCACTTGTACTAAGGTCTAGTCATTTCCTCCAAACTCCCGACTCCCATACTCATCACGTGCTTAAGTTGTACTTCCAAGAAGTACTATGTGAATGAGCACTCTAGGTTGCCGCTCTGAAGTTATCTTGGTGACTACAGCGTCGTCTCCCTCGACGATGACTCGTATCAGGTGGTACTTGCACTATGTGTTATCTTACACTTATGGACTAGTGATTTCTTACCATTTGCCATTGCACCGCTATTTACATAGCCTTTGGCAAACTAAGAATCACATCTAAGTCCCAGAGATTATCCCGGAGTTATACCAAAACTTCCGCTGCCTCTGAGGCCGCTATTTGGTTACCCATGGCAGAGTCCGAAAAGCATCGTGCTTATCACTCTTTCATGTTGAAACTCCTTCTCCTTCAATAGTGAAACACATAGCCTGATATCGACTTACACCGGTCCTCATTGGATTAGAAATCTAAGAGAATGTAATCCAAAGGAAATGTTTGTCTGCTCCGTAATCCAGAACATAGTTTCCAGTACTTCGAAAGTACTTAAAATGTTCATTACAGCAGTCAAGTATTCCTTTCCAGGATTACCTTGATATCCTCCCACTATGCTAACCGCATAGCCGATATCAGGTTCTCGTTTTCAACATTGCATTTATCAAGCTTTCCACACTCCAAGTGTAGGAAACCGATTTTTATTGCTTCTATCTCCTTTTGTGTTTCCAAAACACATATCCTTAGATAGATGCATTCCGTCTCTGAAAGGTAACGAACCTTTCTCGGAATCTTGCATGTTAAAACGAACCATAATCGTATAAGATATCTAGAGAAGTACAATGTTCTTTTCTTGAGATCCTAGATCTTAAGAACATGCTCTAACTTCTTCTTTATCTCATATATCGATTTTTCTAGACAACCATCATCTTATGTCTGACAACATCTTTACATTGTTACCAATGATAAAATGCTATCTACATAAAACCTCCGAGAAACACCACCTTGTTTTCCATCACGTTTCCAATACACACAATTCGTCTATGCTTTTGATGAATCCATAAAATGGACTATCTCATCAATTTGCAAGTACCACGAACTCAACGCTTTGTTCCAATCCATAAATGGATCAACTAAGCTTGTACTCTAAATGATCTTGCCTCTTAGCAATAATCCTTATTGCTTTCCAAGAAGGCACATTTAGATCTAGTACTGCCTTTCATGTAGATCCAGGGATCGATTTCATGTATACTAGGTCCAGAGTTCAAAACTCTCCTAGTCTTATGAATATCTCCGGTTGTCACACAACCTCCCACTACAACGGCATTCCGGTGTATAAACAGTAATAACAGTAGGTGCAGTTAGTGGTGTACCGCTACTCGGTTCGGCTGGTTCTAAGTCTTTATCGTTTTCTCTCTTTTCAGAAGTATCACGTCATTTTGAGCTTGTGGTTCATCTAATAGTCTTCCTCTAAGAACCGGGCGTTAGAACTTATAACGTCCTTCTGGTTAATAGTACTATTGAAAACACATCTTTTGTTCTTCTAGGATATTCTACAACCACATTTGAATGTGCCGTTGTTTCCAAGACATATCCATAGAACATAGGTAGTTCCGTTCAACTCATGCTTTTACTATTTCTATAAGAGTTTCATTTCTTATTATCGATACACCAATCCTACAGAAGACTGTATGGTGTAGTCTCTTGGGATCCAATCCCAAGCTCTGATCATAAATCAGAGTCAATCAATTCTGATACTTGTCCGGATCTTATATCTTATATCCATAAAGGATTGCTTAGTCGTATTATCTTCCAAATTAGATTCTTAGGTCGGAAGGTCCACTCCTTCAACTTAATTGATCTTACAATCAATTTTCGACCTTTGAACTTCTCATTTGAATAAATATGACTTAGCATAAGAATCCACGAGTATAAATGATTAAATAAAGAAATCTCTTATTAGTAAAACGAGTTATATATTAAACGGTTCGTTGCATCGTGGTGGACTCAGGATTCATCATTTATATATTGCTAGCTAATGTACCAAAATAGATAATATCATTATTTCTTCTTATAACCATCAAATGATTAAAAGAAATAAAATATCCATTTATTAGAAATCCAGAACAAAGTTCTTTCTAATTTGAAAGGTACATAAAAGCAATAACCCAAAATGAAAATCCTATAAAATGTCCTCCACTGCAACTGCTGCCTCCTCTACAGCATTGCCCATGTAGACTACGATTTCTTCTTTTCTAAGTCGTCGGGTTTCCTGTAACCCTTGCATTTAGAATGCACATACCGTCAGTGGTTCCATATCTACACACCAGGTTCCGGTAGATAATACCACTGACTATGTTTCACGACTAAAGAAAATTTCGTACTTTCTTTGAGAGGATAATCAGACTTCCAGTACCCAGACTGTTTGCATCGAGAATACTTGCCTCATGGCTTTCTCGTCCCATCTAGTGGTCCAAAAGGAACCACTGGGTTTCTTTGCTTTCTTGTCCTTTCCCCCGATTCATGCCTTTAGGTTCGAAACCTTTGGCATTGGCTACAAGAGCTTGCGATTTCCGTCTCAACTCGTCTAAAAGGTCAATCATCTCAAAAACGTTTTTAAGCGTTTCCTCGAAATGACTGGCCTTTATGAGTATCCTCATCGCTTCTTGTCTAGCCGCCTATGTCAATAGGCTCGGGAGGACAAAGCTCACTGAGTGCAACCTTGCACTCTTTAACAGTTTGGGTAATGTCTAGTTCTCTATTCCAATCATTACATTTTGGGACCAATGAGTTTAAAATCCTTACGTATCACATAAAGTGGGTTCAAGGCCATTTCCTAATCTATGAGCACATATAACAACAAACAATCGATTTAATCTCCGATATTATCTCCCTCAAATAATATCATTAAACCACTAATCACATCTAAAATCCCATCAGGTAAGGCAAGCCACGTGGTGTGGACGTTTACCCACCCAAATGATTTAGCAATTAGATTTGCTTCGGTCATACATCACTTATAGCGGAACTTCGTGGGGAAGAATACTATAATGCGTATCTAAGTGTAAACCATTACTCAGTACCAAAGTGAATTACTTGGAATTGCTACATCACCGCAAGCCACGTGGTGTGGACGTTTACGATAACTTCACAACTCTTCATAATTACTTACAACTGTCTACATCAATTAATCCAAAGTCCGTCAGCATAGCAAGCCACGTGGTGTGGACGTTTACTATACTAAGAGACTTTTATAATTGACTCCCAATTACTTGATCCATTTAATCTTGTAAATCAAGACGTGGAGAATCATAAGTGAAACTCGAAGTTTCTAACCAGTGATTCGCCATGCGAACGACCCTATCTCTCATAAATGAGGGAGCCGAGCAGACAAGCGACCCATCTATCAAAGAATGGCACGGAAGTCTCTAATTTGTGTCCTCTACATGACCAAGTGGCTCTGGCTCCATTCCACTCCCCGGGGTGAGAATGAGTCGACTTGAAATCAGCTTTGGAAAGACAAATTAGGCATTGTTTGATAAACTTAATTAATGTTTCTCGTAAAAGGAATTACAAGAATTCTCCTCCAATGACTTATCTATATGAACTTCAGAAGTCCATAAAAGTCACCAAGAGAACAGCAATGGAGACCATGGCAATGTTTCCATTCCCTCTCCCACTTAGCTTTTTATAACAAAGGGATACGCTATCTAATGCATAATTAAATACACATAAGCATAATAACAAACATACATTTCATGCAAGTACGTTCACAAATAATCAAATAATTGCTCAAGTAAAATTATTTCTCGACTATTCGTACCTTGATGAATTCCAGCATGCTTTCCTTGAGTCTTCATTCTACGTCTTGAATACTTTGTCGAGTGACGGAAAAATTCTTTGATTCTCATATTTAATTTATTTTAAATAAAATCCAAGATTCCAATTCAAAATAAATTTGAATCAATCTAATGATTTTAAATGAAATACTCCAATTAAATAAAATCAATTCCATTGATTTCCATATTTAATTCTATTTTAAATAAAATCCAAGATTTTCCAATCCAAAATAAATTTTGAATTAATCTAATGATTTTAAATAAAATACTTAAATTAAATAAAATCAATATTATTAAAATCCATTGATTTCCATATTTAATTCTGTTCTAAATAAAATCCAAGATTTTCCAATCCAAAATAAATTTTGAATTAATCTAATGATTTTAAATAAAATACTTGAATTAAATAAAATCAATATTATTAAAATCCATTGATTTTCCATATTTAATTCTATTCTAAATAAAATCCAAGATTATCCAATCCAAAATAAATTTTGAATTAATCTAATGATTTTAAATAAAATACTTAAATTAAATAAAATCAATATTTTAATAATTTCTCAATCCTATTTAAATTAGATCTCAAGAATCCTAATCAAAATCGAATTTTGATTCTTCTCAAGACTTCTAATCCAAGTAGGTATAGGATATCTAGAGAAACTAGGATTTTCTTTCCTAATTTAACTCTCCATCTAATTCCATTATTTAATTCCATAATTAAGAAATCTAATCCAAATAGAATTTGAATTAACTCCAAAATTAAATTAAATAAAATTAGAAAGATTAAATTATTTCCGGAAAGATCGGATTTACCGGGACGAACCGAAAACGAGACCCACTCGAATCAAAGGTCCATCCCTATCGAACCATGCACAGCCGTGTATCTCACCATGCAAAGCGCATGGCCACACTACATCAATAATTGATCGATCATGCAATCCATATGCACAACTCCATAATCCAAGTGAATCAATTCACTCAGCCATGCAATACGCACATGCATGCCCACCATAATTCACATGGTGTCGTCCAACAACAAAAAACATGTCGGCCGACACCCTTTGCAAATCACAGCAGCAGCGCGCAAAAAAACACGATCGTCTTCTTCGGCGAGGGGGCGCACCAGCAGCAACCTAGTCGATCTCCGGCATGACGTCTCCTTTGACGACCCATGCCATCGACATGCTGCTATCATCGCACGAGCAGCCCGCTCCAGCAGCAGCCCGTCCGAGTACGAAGCCGAAGCCACGACCCACGAGCCGCCGCGCGTAGCGGCTGAACCGCCTGACCTCACGGCAGCGGTCGACCTCCGGCGACCACCACCACTGGTGGTTGATGCCGTCGACCTCCAGCCGCCATACAGCCCGGTCCCGCTACAAGCCCTCGTCCGAACGATTCGGTTCGATTACCGAAAACCCTCGATTTTAATATTTAATTTTTCCGACAAACACAATTCACACAAGAGAGAAAACATAGACGTAGAACAATATAGCACAATAATTTAACAATTTAAATTAATCTATGGCTATAAACAACGATAATCGATTATCGAAACAATTAACGAAAAACGTAACCGTACGCTCTGATACCAATTGTTGGAATTCGATATCCCGGGTTATTTAAATTTGCGGAAACCAATAACCCGATCAAACCCTTCGCCGGAGATCACACGAACACGACACACGTGCCGGGATACGGCCGAAGCGCACAGCGAGGCCCGAAGGCCGCGCACGCCCCAGCCGCACCCCCACGGGTGCGCGCTTGCGATCGATTGGGGTGGGGCTGCTCAGCAGCCCCCGCGGCGAGTCCGGCGACTCGCCGCCGCCTGGAGGTCGACCACCTTCACGGTGGGGAGGGGCGGCACCAGCCCGCGCCCTCCGCGATCGATCATGAGGATCGATCGCACGCCCTCGGCTCCAGCCGAGGGTTCGACCCTCTCGCCCCTCCGAAACCCTAGGCGGCGATCCCGCGGTCCGGTGGCTTCGCCACCACCGCGTGATCGTTCGTCTAATCCGGGTTCGACTTTCGGATCTTGTTTTTCGATAATTGATCAATAAACTAGAATTAAATTGCGGAAATTTAATTCACCTTTCGATTCGTTGTGCGGAGAAACGAGATCGTATTGAAGACCTTGAGATCTTCCCACGTATTCCTTGCACTTGTTCGAACGTCGGGTGGGCGACGATCCTCCGAACACTATGGATCTCCTTCTCTCCTTTCTCTCTCTCGAATTGTGTTCTTCAAGTTATGAGAATAGAGAAGACCATGTAGTGCTTTTATAGGCTACGTAGGGGATCTTAAGGAGGTGGAATATTGGGCTTCCAATAATAGTGATTAAATTGAGCCCAAGCCAAAATCTATTAATCCTTACTATTATTAATTAATTCTATTTTCCACTATATAAAATTAATTGCACTCCCAATATTAAACCATATTATATCAAATAATATTTCTCCGGTAGTATTATTTATTCCGTGTATTTAAGATATAAATATCCATGAATAAAATTAATTTATTGCTAATTAATTTATTCATCTCTTATATCCGAGACTAGTACCATTCAACCTTAATTATTATGCGGATTAAATCCACCTGCAGGGTTTACATAATAATTCCTTATGAACTCATCTCGGGGATATTATCAACCCTTCCGGGATACACTTTCCCGTCAAGTATTCACGGCATGTCATATATAAAATATAGTGACCCAACTTAACCGGTAATTAACCCAATAATTAAATCGGTTAATTCCTTTGGTAAATCAAAGTCACTTATATTAAATATACACACCCGCAATAGTTTCGGGGATTAAGAATAAAATACACTGAGACTTAAATCGATTATCGCCGGCAATCCTAATCGATAAATCTCAAACGATCCGCCCAATACACCAAGTGTACAAGTGTGATAAAATAATTAAGATAAATTATTTTCTCTCTCACACAACGACTATACCGATGGATTGGTCCGTGTCCATCTAGGTCGTGAGCTACTGTTCGATTAAATACGAGTAACCGATAGTATGATCTTCTGTGCGCCCATGCAGCACCATACTAACTACAACGTATAAAATCCAGGACTATGATTTGCATATATTTAATTATAAATAATTAAACGCAAATAATTGTTTATTTAATTAAATAGATTAATGGCAATGGATCGTGAGTTTGCGTTACTTAAATCTAGACATTAAGTACACAATTGAATGAGGACCGGTGTAAGTCGATATCAGGCTATGTGTTTCACTATTGAAGGAGAAGGAGTTTTACATGGAAGAGTGATAAGCACGATGCTTTTCGGACTCTACCATGGGTAACCAAATAAGCGGCCTCAGAGGCAGCGGAAGTTTTGGTATAACTCCGGGATAATCTCTGGGACTTGGATGTGATTCTTAATTTGCCAAAGGCTATGTAAATAGCGGTGCGATGGCAAATGGTAAGAAGTCACAAGTCCATAAGTGTAAAATAACACATAGTGCAAGTACCACCTGATACGAGTCATCGTCGAGGGAGACGACGCTGTAGTCACCAAGATAACTTCAGAGCGGCAACCTAGATTGCTCATTCACATAGTACTTCTTGGAAGTACAACTTAAGCACGTGATGAGTATGGGAGTCGGGAGTTTGGAGGAAATGACTAGACCTTAGTACAAGTGGGAGATTGTTGGAGTTGTGTACTTAATGTCTAGATTTAAGTAACAGAAACTCACGATCCATTGCCATTAATCTATTTAATTAAATAAACAATTATTTGCGTTTAATTATTTATATGCAAATCATAGTCCTGGATTTTATACGTTGTAGTTAGTATGGTGCTGCATGGGCGCACAGAAGATCATACTATCGGTTACTCGTATTTAATCGAACAGTAGCTCACGACCTAGATGGACACGGACCAATCCATCGGTATAGTCGTTGTGCGAGAGAGAAAATAATTTATCTTAATTATTTTATCACACTTGTACACTTGGTGTATTGGGCGGATCGTTTGAGATTTATCGATTAGGATTGCCGGCGATAATCGATTTAAGTCTCAGTGTATTTTATTCTTAATCCCCGAAACTATTGCGGGTGTGTATATTTAATATAAGTGACTTTGATTTACCAAAGGAATTAACCGATTTAATTATTGGGTTAATTACCGGTTAAGTTGGGTCACTATATTTTATATATGACATGCCGTGAATACTTGACGGGAAAGTGTATCCCGGAAGGGTTGATAATGTCCCCGAGATGAGTTCATAAGGAATTATTATGTAAACCCTGCAGGTGGATTCGTTCCGCATAATAATTAAGGTTGAATGGTACTAGTCTCGGATACAAGAGATGAATAAATTAATTACGCAGAACAATATAGCACAATAATTTAACAATTTAAATTAATCTATGGCCATATATATCGAGAATCGATTATCGAAACAATTAACGAAAAACGTAACCGTACGCTCTGATACCAATTGTTGGAATTCGATATCCCGGGTTATTTAAATTTGCGGAAACCAATAACCCGATCAAACCCTTCGCCGGAGATCACACGAACACGACACACGTGCCGGGATACGGCCGAAGCGCACAGCGAGGCCCGAAGGCCGCGCACGCCCCAGCCGCACCCCCACGGGTGCGCGCTTGCGATCGATTGGGGTGGGGCTGCTCAGCAGCCCCCGCGGCGAGTCCGGCGACTCGCCGCCGCCTGGAGGTCGACCACCTTCACGGTGGGGAGGGGCGGCACCAGCCCGCGCCCTCCGCGATCGATCATGAGGATCGATCGCACGCCCTCGGCTCTAGCCGAGGGTTCGACCCTCTCGCCCCTCCGAAACCCTAGGCGGCGATCCCGCGGTCCGGTGGCTTCGCCACCACCGCGTGATCGTTCGTCTAATCCGGGTTCGACTTTAGGATCTTGTTTTTCGATAATTCATCAATAAACTAGAATTAAATTGCGGAAATTTAATTCACCTTTCGATTCGTTGTGCGGAGAAACGAGATCGTATTGAAGACCTTGAGATCTTCCCACGTATTCCTTGCACTTGTTCGAACGTCGGGTGGGCGACGATCCTCCGAACACTATGGATCTCCTTCTCTCCTTTCTCTCTCTAGAATTGTGATCTTCAAGTTATGAGAATAGAGAAGACCATGTAGTGCTTTTATAGGCTACGTAGGGGATCTTAAGGAGGTGGAATATTGGGCTTCCAATAATAGTGATTAAATTGAGCCCAAGCCCAAATCTATTAATCCTTACTATTATTAATTAATTCTATTTTCCACTATATAAAATTAATTGCACTCCCAATATTAAACCATATTAAATCAAATAATATTTCTCCGGTAGTATTATTTATTCCGTGTATTTAAGATAGAAATGTCCATGAATAAATTTAAATTAATTGCGTAATTAATTTATTCATCTCTTGTATCCGAGACTAGTACCATTCAACCTTAATTATTATGCGGAACGAATCCACCTGCAGGGTTTACATAATAATTCCTTATGAACTCATCTCGGGGACATTATCAACCCTTCCGGGATACACTTTCCCGTCAAGTATTCACGGCATGTCATATATAAAATATAGTGACCCAACTTAACCGGTAATTAACCCAATAATTAAATCGGTTAATTCCTTTGGTAAATCAAAGTCACTTATATTAAATATACACACCCGCAATAGTTTCGGGGATTAAGAATAAAATACACTGAGACTTAAATCGATTATCGCCGGCAATCCTAATCGATAAATCTCAAACGATCCGCCCAATACACCAAGTGTACAAGTGTGATAAAATAATTAAGATAAATTATTTTCTCTCTCACACAACGACTATACCGATGGATTGGTCCGTGTCCATCTAGGTCGTGAGCTACTGTTCGATTAAATACGAGTAACCGATAGTATGATCTTCTGTGCGCCCATGCAGCACCATACTAACTACAACGTATAAAATCCAGGACTATGATTTGCATATAAATAATTAAACGCAAATAATTGTTTATTTAATTAAATAGATTAATGGCAATGGATCGTGAGTTTCTGTTACTTAAATCTAGACATTAAGTACACAACTC
Source organism: Euphrasia confusa (assembly GCA_954870475.1). Lineage (NCBI taxonomy): Eukaryota > Viridiplantae > Streptophyta > Magnoliopsida > Lamiales > Orobanchaceae > Euphrasia > Euphrasia confusa. Next base: position 17,844,477 of record OX940960.1, on the reverse strand, counting down.
CAACAATCTCCCACTTGTACTAAGGTCTAGTCATTTCGCCAAACTCCCGACTCCCATACTCATCACGTGCTTAAGTTGTACTTCCAAGAAGTACTATGTGAATGAGCAATCTAGGTTGCCGCTCTGAAGTTATCTTGGTGACTACAGCGTCGTCTCCCTCGACGATGACTCGTATCAGGTGGTACTTGCACTATGTGTTATTTTACACTTATGGACTTGTGACTTCTTACCATTTGCCATCGCACCGCTATTTACATAGCCTTTGGCAAATTAAGAATCACATCCAAGTCCCAGAGATTATCCCGGAGTTATACCAAAACTTCCGCTGCCTCTGAGGCCGCTTATTTGGTTACCCATGGTAGAGTCCGAAAAGCATCGTGCTTATCACTCTTCCATGTAAAACTCCTTCTCCTTCAATAGTGAAACACATAGCCTGATATCGACTTACACCGGTCCTCATTCGATTAGAAATCTAAGAGAATGTAATCCAAAGGAAATGTTTGCCTGCTCCGTAATCCAGAACATAGTTTCCAGTACTTCGAAAGTACTTAAAATGTTCATTACAGCAGTCAAGTATTCCTTTCCAGGATTACCTTGATATCCTCCCACTATGCTAACCGCATAGCCGATATCAGGTTCTCGTTTTCAACATTGCATTTATCAAGCTTTCCACACTCCAAGTGTAGGAAACCGATTTTTATTGCTTCTATCTCCTTTTGTGTTTTCAAAACACACATCCTTAGATAGATGCATTCCGTCTCTGAAAGGTAACGAACCTTTCTCGGAATCTTGCATGTTAAAACGAACCATAATCGTATAAGATATCTAGAGAAGTACAATGTTCTTTTCTTGAGATACTAGATCTTAAGAACATGCTCTAACTTCTTCTTTATCTCATATATCGATTTTTCTAGACAACCATCATTTTATGTCTGACAACATCTCTACATTGTTACCAATGATAAAATGCTATCTACATAAAACCTCCGAGAAACACCACCTTGTTTTCCATCACGTTTCCAATACACACAATTCGTCTATGCTTTGATGAATCCATAAAATGGACTATCTCATCAATTTGCAAGTACCACGAACTCAATGCTTTGTTCCAATCCATAAATGGATCAACTAAGCTTGTACTCTAAATGATCTTGCCTCTTAGCAATAATCTTATTGCTTTCCAAGAAGGCACATTTAGATCTAGTACTGCCTCTATGTAGATCCAGGGATCGATTTCATGTATACTAGGTCCAGAGTCCGAAAACTCTCATAGTGTTATGAATATCTCCGGTTGTCAAACAACCTCCCACTACAACGGCATTCTGGTGTATAAACAGTAATAACAGTAGGTGCAGTTAGTGGTGTACCGCTACTCGGTTCGGCTGGTTCTAAGTCTTTATCGTTTTCTCTCTCTTCAGAAGTATCATGTCATTTTGGGCTTGTGGTTCATCTAATAGTCTTCCTCTAAGAACCGGGCGTTAGAACTTATAACGTCCTTCTGGTTCATAGTACTATTCGAACACACACCTTTTGTTCTTCTAGGATATTCTAAGACATATCCATAGAACATAGGTAGTTCCGTTTAACTCATCTTTTACTATTTCTATAAGAGTTTCATTTCTTATTTCCGACACACCAATCCTACAGAAGACTGTATGGTGTAGTCATTTGGGATCCAATCCCAAGCTCTGATCATAAATCAGAGTTAATCAATTCTAATACTTGTCCGGATCTTATATCTTATATCCATAAAGGATTGCTTAGTCGTATTATCTTCCAAATTAGATTCTTAGGTCGGAAGGTCCACTCCTTCAACTTAATTGATAATCAATTTTCGACCTTTGAACTTCTTATTTGAATAAATATGACTTAGCATAAGAATCCACAAGTATAAATGATTTAATAAAGAAATCTCTTATTAGTAAAACGAGTTATGTAAAACGGTTCGTCGCATCGTGGTGGACTCAGGATTCATCATTTATATATTGCTAGCTAATGTACCACAATAGATAATATCATTATTTCTTCTTATAACCATCAAATGATTAAAAGAAATAAAATATCCATTTATTAGAAATCCAGAACAAAGTTCTTTCTAATTTGAAAGGTACATAAAAGCAATAACCAAAAACGAAATCCTATAATGTCCTCCACTGCAACTGCTGCCTCTTCCACAGCATTGCCCATGTAGACTACGATTTCTTCTTTTCTAAGTCGTCGGGTTTCCTGGAACCCTTGCATTTAGAATGCACATACCGTCAGTGGTTCCATATCTACACACCAGGTTCCGGCAGATAATACCACTGACTATGTTTTACGACTAAAGAAGATTTCGTACTTTCTTTGAGAGGATAATCAGACTTCCAGTACCTAGACTGTTTGCATTGAGAACACTAGCCTATTGGCTTTCTCGCCGCATCTCGTGATCCAAGAATTAGGACCACTGGGTTTCTTTGCTTGCTTTTCCTATCCCCCGGTTTTGCCTTTAGGTTCGAAACCTTTGGCATTGGCTACAAGAGCTTGCGATTTCCGTCTCAACTCGTCCAAAAGGTCAATCATCTCAAAAACGTGTTTAAGCGTTTCCTCGAAGCGACTGGCCTTTATGAGTATCCTCATCGCTTCTTGTCTAGACGCCTATGTCATGTCTAAACATCTCCTTGAGTTTGAACATGATAAAATCAGTTCTTTCCTCAAGAGTCGAGACATTAGTAGGTTCGGGAGAACAAAGCTCACTGAGTACTAACTAGTACTCTTTAACAGTTTAGGTAATGTCTAGATCTCTATTCCAATCATTACTTTCAGGGACCAATGAGTTTAAAATCCTTACGTATCACATAAAGTGGGTTCAAAGCCATATCCTAATCTATGAGCACATATAACAACAAACAATCGATTTAATCTCCGATATTATCTCCCTCAAATAATATCATTAAACCACTAATCACATCTAAAATCCCATCAGGTAAGGCAAGCCACGTGGTGTGGACGTTTACCCACCCAAATGATTTAGCAATTAGATTTGCTTCGGTCATACATCACTTATAGCGGAACCTCGTGGGGAGGAATACTATAATGCGTATCTAAGTGTAAACCATTACTCAGTACCAAAGTGAATTACTTGGAATTGCTACATCACCGCAAGCCACGTGGTGTGGACGTTTACGATAACTTCACAACTCTTCATAATTACTTACAACTGTCTACATCAATTAATCCAAAGTCCGTCAGTATAGCAAGCCACGTGGTGTGGACGTTTACTACACTAAGAGACTTTTATAATTGACTCCCAATTACTTGATCCATTTAATCTTGTAAATCAAGACGTGGAGAATCATAAGTGAAACTCGAAGTTTCTAACCAGTGATTCCCCATGCGAACGACCCTATCTCTCATAAATGAGGGAGCCGAGCAGACAAGCGACCCATCTATCAAAGAATGGCACGGAAGTCTCTAATTTGTGTCCTCTACATGACCAAGTGGCTCTGGCTCCATTCCACTCCCCGGGGTGAGAATGAGTCGACTTGTAGTCAGCTTTGGAAAGACAAATTAGGCATTGTTTGATAAACTTAATCAATGTTTCTCGTAAGAGGAATTACAAGAATTCTCCTCCAATGGCTTATCTATATGAACTTCGAAAGTTCATAAAAGTCACCAAGAGAACAGCAATGGAGACCATGGATATGTTTCCATACCCTCTCCCACTTAGCTTTTTAAAATAAAGGGATACGCTATCTAATGCATAATTAAATACACATAAGCATAATAACAAACATACATTTCATGCAAGTACGTTCACAAATAATCAAATAATTACTCAAGCAAAATTATTTCTCGACTATTCGTACCTTGATGAATTCCAGCATGCTTGCCTTAAGTCTTCATTCACGATCTCGTATACCTACACATGCAAATTCATGGTGCTGTACATGCAATTTGCATGGCTTGGTGCGCACATGCATATCCTTGGTCAGCCCGTTGATGCACATCCCATGTGCTGTTCATGGTTCGACCGGATATGGACCGGGAAAATTCGAGCGGGTCTCGTTTTTGGGTTCGTCCCGGTAAATCCGATCTTTCCGGAAATAATTTAATCTTTCTAATATTATTTAATTTAATTTTGGAATTAATTCAAATTCTATTTGGATTAGATTTCTTAATTATGGAATTAAATAATGGAATTAGATGGAGAGTAAAATTAGGAAAGAAAATCCTAGTTTCTCTAGATATCCTATACCTACTTGGATTAGAAGTCTTGAGAAGAATCAAAATTCGATTTTGATTAGGATTCTTGAGATCTAATTTAAATAGGATTGAGAAATTATTAAAATATTGATTTTATTTAATTTAAGTATTTTATTTAAAATCATTAGATTAATTCAAAATTTATTTTGGATTGGATAATCTTGGTGGCAATGGATCGTGAGTTTCCGTCACTTAAATCTAGACATTAAGTACACAACTCCAACACCTTCGGCGTTGGTTCAAGAATTCTACGTCGACTCCTTAGCTCTGGAAAAGCGTCAAGCCGAACATGTGGATGCTTACAACAGAATGATTGAGGCACAGGAAAAACAGAAAAAATCTTTCAAGAGACTGCAACGGGAGATCCAACAAGGGGGAGGACTTGGAGATGTTGGAGCCCCAGATGCCAGTTTGAAAGATACATTTATTCTGAAGATGGTGCGTGACGCGATTCAGGAAGCTCATTCGCAGCTGTCCAAAAGAAACTTGATTGAAGTTGTGAGCGACGACGGAGAGAAAACTGATGAAGACATTTTTGAAGGTGTTTTGAATGCTCGTGATAAAGGGAAAGGGAAGATTGGTGAAACTACAAATCCAGGGGCGTCGTTCGCGATGCCGTCTGATGGTCTGCGTGATGAAGAGGATGTCAATGTTGTGGATGTTGACGAAGCTGCTGGTGTTGGTTTGAGTGAACAAGAGATATTTGGGGATCCAGACACTGATTCCGATGAAAGCGACTCCAGCTCTGACGATGGCTTCAGTTACGAAGATGATGAAGAAGAGACGCTCGGGAGTCCGGAACGTGATCCAACTCCATCTGGCTCGCCTCAAGACTGAAGTCCAAGATCTCAAGTTCAAGTTCAAGTTTTTCAATTTCTGTTTTTTTGTTTAACTCTTGAACTCGTTTTTCATGTTTTGATTTTGCATGCATACAACATTGAACTTATTCGTCCATGCATGGTTTTCATATTTGCTTAACTCTTGAATTCTTGTTTTGATACTTGAATTATCTATCTAAGTTTTTGATGTTTGTTTTGAAATTTTGTCTAAGTATTTTTATGGTTTTTCATTGATTGTATGATTGATGTTTTTCCATCTTTTTACTTAGTTATTTTTATGGTTTGTTTGGTTGAGGGGGAGATACTTGTATCTCGTTTTTTACTTAACTTTGTTTTTCATGAGTTGTGCCAAAAAGGGGGAGATTGTAAATGTTGATTTTGGCGACAACGTAGTTTTCCTTGTATTTTTTGTCTTTGTTGATTTTCAGGGTTACAGGTTAAGGATCCGAAGTCAACTACCTTGCGCATGGAAATGGAGACTTGAGTCTCCACTTTTGGAATGACATGAAAACGGCGACCAGAGTCGCCGGTTTTGATGCAAGGGTGAATGGACAAGAAAACGGCGACTCCAGTCGCCGAAATGGGTGTGCAAGGAAAACGGCGACAGCAGTCGCCGTTTTTGGTGATATGCAAATGAGCATGGAAAACGGCGACTCGTGTCGCCGCTTTTGGTGAAGTGCGTATGTGCGTGGAAAACGGCGACAGCAGTCGCCGCTTTTGGAGTGTGCATGAAAACGGCGACTCCAGTCGCCGGTTTTGGTGCAATGGACTCTTGGCGTGGAAAACGGCGACACGGGTCGCTGTTTTTGGTTTGTGGCGTGGAAAAATTCCAGCGACACAAGTCGCCGGTTTTGTGGACATGCAATGAAAACGGCGACACTTCCCTTGTCCATTTTTCCGGAGACACTTATGTTATTTTTCGTAGTTCATGTTTCCTTTGCTTTGATTTTAAGACTAAGTACTTACAACGTGATTTCTTTCACCAGGTACTCAGTTCAAGGAAATGAAGAATTGTTCCAAGTTTGCAACTTCAACAATATCGACGACCGTGAAGACGATGAAATTCGAAGCTTCAACACTTAGAGAATTTCACGAGAAATTGAAGATGAAGAATTGAGATCGATGGAGTCAAGATTGAAATTGAAGTTTGATTTTGAAATTGAAGATTCAAGATTCGAAGATTCAAGAATCGAAGATTCAAGATTCCAAGATTCAAGAATCCAAGTTCTACAATGATGATGTCATCCATGGAAAAGTTGTTGGAATTCGATATCCCGGGTTATTTAAATTTGCGGAAACCAATAACCCGAACGAACCCTTCGCCGGAGATCACACGAACACGGACTCATCCGCCGGAGTCCGGCCTTTGGAGACCACGCACCCGAAGGCACGCGGCCCGCCCCCAGCCGAACCCCCGCGAGTACGGGGTTCATGCGATCAACGGATCGCGCCACCGCGATCGATGGGTGGGGCTGCTCCCAGCAGCCCCCGCGGCGAGTCCGGCGACTCGCCGCCGCTTGGAGGATCCCCACCGTCGAGGTGGGGTGGGGTGCGGCTCCAGCCCGCGCCCCCGGCGATCGATCTTGAGATCGATCGCATGCCCGCGGCTAAGCCGCGGGTCTCTCCTCCTCACGCCCCCGAACCCTAGCCGGGCGATCCCATGTGGTCCGGTGGCTTCGCCACCACCACATGATCGTCCGTCTACTCCGGGCTCGATCTTTTGGATCTTGTTTTTCGATAATTGATCAATAAACTAGAAATAAATTGCGGAAATCAATAATTCACCTTTCGATTCGTTGTGCGGAGAAACGAGATCTTATGATGACCTTGAGATCTTCCCACGTATTCCTTGCACTAGCCCGGACGTCGTGTGGGCGACGATCTACCGAACTCCATGGATCCTCCTCTCTACTTTCTCTCTCTAGAATTGTGTTCTTCAAGTTATGAGAATAGAGAAGACCATGTAGTGCTTTTATAGGCTACGTAGGGGATCTTAAGGAGGTGGAATATTGGGCTTCCAATATTAATGATTAAATTGAGCCCAAGCCCAAATCTATTAATCCATTAATATTAATTAATTCTATTTTCCACTATATAAAATTAATTGCACTCCCAATATTAAACCATATTATATCAAATAATATTTCTCCGGTAGTATTATTTATTCCGTGTATTTAAGATATAAATATCCATGAATAAAATTAATTTATTGCTAATTAATTAATTATTCATCTCTTATTTCCGAGACTAGTACCATTCAACCTTAATTATTATGCGGAACGAATCCACCTGCAGGGTTTACATAATAATTCCTTATGAACTCATCTCGGGGATATTATCAACCCTTACGGGATACACTTTCCCGTCAAGTATTCACGGCATGCCATATATAAAATATAGTGACCCAACTTAACCGGTAATTAACCCAATAATTAAATCGGTTAATTCCTTTGGTAAATCAATGTCACTAATATTAAATATACACACCCGCAATAATATCGGGGATTAAGAATAAAATACACTGAGACTTAAATCGATTATCGCCGGCAATCCTAATCGATAAATCTCAAGCAGATCCGCCCAATACACCAAGTGTACAAGTGTGATAAAATAATTAAGATAAATTATTTTCTCTCTCACACAACGACTATACCGATGGATTGGTCCGTGTCCATCTAGGTCGTGAGCTACTGTTCGATTAAATACGAGTAACCGATAGTATGATCTTCTGTGCGCCCATGCAGCACCATACTAACTACAACGTATAAAATCCAGGACTATGATTTGCATATATTTAATTATAAATAATTAAACGCAAATAATTGTTTATTTAATTAAATAGATTAATGGCAATGGATCGTGAGTTTCCGTTACTTAAATCTAGACATTAAGTACACAACTCCAACAAAAGTGACATAGACCAAGCATGCGACGAATGAGAACGTGCCACGTCATCACTCTCACATGTGCGGCTCTACTATAAATACCCATGGATGTTCATTTCTTCATTTGACGATTTTGAGAGAACGAAATCTGATTTTTAGAATCGTAGTCGAGCTTCGAGTTTGTGTAGTAGCTTTTGCGCCGTGTGCCAAGATTAGAGCTAGGAGATTTAGCTTTAGGTACTCGTGTGCTAGTTTGCAAGTTAGTGGGAGTTGTTGCGACACTCGGGAAACTTCTTGTAAACGTTTTGCCTACCATACTCTACAAGTGTAATAGTTTAAGTTTTGTGATCAATGAAATGGAAACTATTACATAACTTTGTCTTCACATTTTATTCTACAACTTGTGTGACTGTTTTACTTTGACGGAAGCTGCTGTCTGTGAGTTCAAGACCAATTTCACGAAAAATTGGTATCCTACGCTGAAGGCGTAATTTCAACACTAAAACCCTAAATCCTAAAAACTAGAACCCTAATATTTAATACACTAAAACCCTAAACCCTAAAACTAAATATTAAACCCTAAAATTCTAAACCCTAAAACCTAAAACAAAAACCCTAAAAACTAAAACCTAAAACCCTAAACTTGAATACAATAAAACCCTAAACCCTAAAACCTAAAATTAAACCCTAAAACGAAGCATATAACCCAAAAACTCAATACCCTAAAATTGAAAACAAAAACCCTAAACCCTAAACCCTAAAAACTAAATCTAAAATCCTAAACCCTAAAAGCTAAATCTAAAACCCTAAACTTTAATACACTAAACCCTAAATCCTAATTCTCTACACACTAAAACATAAAAAAGAAACCCTAAACCCTAAAAAAAACCTAATCTTTAATACACTAAAACCCTAAACCCTAAAACTAAAATTTTAAACCCTAAAACCTTTAAAACCAAAACCCTAAACTTTAATACAATTAAACACTAAACCCTAAAACCTAAAATTAAACCCTAAAATGAAGCATATTAGCCAAAAACTCAAAACCCTAAAATTGAAAACAAAAACCCTAAATCCTAAACCCTAAAAACTAAATCTAAAACCCTAAACTTTAATACACTAAACCCTAAATCCTAATTCTCTAAACACTAAAACATAAAAATGAAACCTTAAACCCTAAAAACAAAAACTCTAATCTTTAATACACAAAAACCCTAAACTCTAAAACTAAATATTAAACCTTAAAATTATAAACCCTAAAACCTAAAACAAAAACCCTAAAAACTAAAACCTAAAACCCTAAACTTGAATACAATAAAACCCTAAACCCTAAACCCTAAAACCTAAAATTAAACCCTAAAACGAAGCATATAACCCAAAAACTCAAAACCCTAAAATTGAAAACAAAAACCCTAAACCCTAAACCCTAAAAACTAAATCTAAAACCCTAAACTTTAATACACTAAACCCTAAATCATAATTCTCTAAACAGTAAAATATAAAAACGAAACCCTAAACCCCAAAAAAAACCCTAATCTTTAATACACTAAAACACGAAACCCTAAAACTAAAATTTTAAACCCTAAAACCTAAAACTAAAACCCTAAACCCAAAAAAATATTACCCTAAACTTGAATACACTAAAATTTTAAACCCTAAAAGTAAACATTAAACCCTAATATTCTAAACCCTAAAACCTAAAACAAAAACCCTAAACCCTAAAAACTAAAACCCTAATCTTGAATACACTAAAACCCTAAACCCTAAAACTAAACATTAAACCCTAATATTCTAAACCCTAAAACCTAAAACAAAAACCCTAAAAACTAAAACCTAAAACCCTAAAACTTAAAATTAAACCCTAAAACTAAGCATATAACCGAAAAACTAAAAACCCTAAAATTTTAAAACAAAATCTAAACACTAAACCTTAAAAACTAAATATAAAACCCTAAACTTTAATACACTAAACCCTAAATCCTAATACTCTAAACACTAAAACCTAAAAATAACCCTAAACCCTAAAAACTAGAACCCTAATATTTAATACACTAAAACCCTAAACCCTAAAACTAAATATTAAACCCTAAAATTCTAAACCCTAAAACCTAAAACAAAAACCCTAAAAACTAAAACCTAAAACCCTAAACTTGAATACAATAAAACCCTAAACCCTAAAACCTAAAATTAAACCCTAAAACGAAGCATATAACCCAAAAACTCAATACCCTAAAATTGAAAACAAAAACCCTAAACCCTAAACCCTAAAAACTAAATCTAAAATCCTAAACCCTAAAAGCTAAATCTAAAACCCTAAACTTTAATACACTAAACCCTAAATCCTAATTCTCTACACACTAAAACATAAAAAAGAAACCCTAAACCCTAAAAAAAACCTAATCTTTAATACACTAAAACCCTAAACCCTAAAACTAAAATTTTAAACCCTAAAACCTTTAAAACCAAAACCCTAAACTTTAATACAATTAAACACTAAACCCTAAAACCTAAAATTAAACCCTAAAATGAAGCATATTAGCCAAAAACTCAAAACCCTAAAATTGAAAACAAAAACCCTAAATCCTAAACCCTAAAAACTAAATCTAAAACCCTAAACTTTAATACACTAAACCCTAAATCCTAATTCTCTAAACACTAAAACATAAAAATGAAACCTTAAACCCTAAAAACAAAAACTCTAATCTTTAATACACAAAAACCCTAAACTCTAAAACTAAATATTAAACCTTAAAATTATAAACCCTAAAACCTAAAACAAAAACCCTAAAAACTAAAACCTAAAACCCTAAACTTGAATACAATAAAACCCTAAACCCTAAACCCTAAAACCTAAAATTAAACCCTAAAACGAAGCATATAACCCAAAAACTCAAAACCCTAAAATTGAAAACAAAAACCCTAAACCCTAAACCCTAAAAACTAAATCTAAAACCCTAAACTTTAATACACTAAACCCTAAATCATAATTCTCTAAACAGTAAAATATAAAAACGAAACCCTAAACCCCAAAAAAAACCCTAATCTTTAATACACTAAAACACGAAACCCTAAAACTAAAATTTTAAACCCTAAAACCTAAAACTAAAACCCTAAACCCAAAAAAATATTACCCTAAACTTGAATACACTAAAATTTTAAACCCTAAAAGTAAACATTAAACCCTAATATTCTAAACCCTAAAACCTAAAACAAAAACCCTAAACCCTAAAAACTAAAACCCTAATCTTGAATACACTAAAACCCTAAACCCTAAAACTAAACATTAAACCCTAATATTCTAAACCCTAAAACCTAAAACAAAAACCCTAAAAACTAAAACCTAAAACCCTAAAACTTAAAATTAAACCCTAAAACTAAGCATATAACCGAAAAACTAAAAACCCTAAAATTTTAAAACAAAATCTAAACACTAAACCTTAAAAACTAAATATAAAACCCTAAACTTTAATACACTAAACCCTAAATCCTAATACTCTAAACACTAAAACCTAAAAATAACCCTAAACCCTAAAAACTTGAACCCTAATCTTTAATACACTAAAACCCTAAACCCTAAAACTAAATATTAAACCCTAAAATTCCAAACCCTAAAACCTAAAACAAAAACCATAAAAACTAAAACCTAAAACCCTAAACTTGAATACAATAAAACCCTAAACCCTAAAACCTAAAATTAAACCCTAAAACGAAGCATATAACCCAAAAACTCAATACCCTAAAATTGAAAACAAAAACCCTAAACCCTAAACCCTAAAAACTAAATCTAAAACCCTAAACCCTAAAAGCTAAATCTAAAACCCTAAACTTTAATACACTAAACCCTAAATCCTAATTCTCTACACACTAAAACATAAAAAAGAAACCCTAAACCCTAAAAAAAACCTAATCTTTAATACACTAAAACCCTAAACCCTAAAACTAAAATTTTAAACCCTAAAACCTAAAACCAAAACCCTAAACTTTAATACAATTAAACACTAAACCCTAAAACCTAAAATGAAACCCTAAAATGAAGCATATTAGCCAAAAACTCAAAACCCTAAAATTGAAAACAAAAACCCTAAATCCTAAACCCTAAAAACTAAATCTAAAACCCTAAACTTTAATACACTAAACCCTAAATCCTAATTCTCTAAACACTAAAACATAAAAATGAAACCTTAAACCCTAAAAACAAAAACTCTAATCTTTAATACACAAAAACCCTAAACTCTAAAACTAAATATTAAACCTTAATATTCTAAACCCTAAAACCTAAAACAAAAACCCTAAACCCTAAAAACTAAAACCCTAATCTTGAGTACACTAAAACCCTAAACCCTAAAACTAAACATTAAACCCTAATATTCTAAACCCTAAAACCTAAAACAAAAACCCTAAAAACTAAAACCTAAAACCCTAAAACTTAAAATTAAACCCTAAAACTAAGCATATAACCGAAAAACTAAAAACCCTAAAATTTTAAAACAAAATCTAAACACTAAACCCTAAAAACTAAATATAAAACCCTAAACTTTAATACACTAAACCCTAAATCCTAATACTCTAAACACTAAAACCTAAAAAAACCCTAAACCCTAAAAACTTGAACCCTAATCTTTAATACACTAAAACCCTAAACCCTAAAACTAAATATTAAACCCTAAAATTCCAAACCCTAAAACCTAAAACAAAAACCATAAAAACTAAAACCTAAAACCCTAAACTTGAATACAATAAAACCCTAAACCCTAAAACCTAAAATTAAACCCTAAAACGAAGCATATAACCCAAAAACTCAATACCCTAAAATTGAAAACAAAAACCCTAAACCCTAAACCCTAAAAACTAAATCTAAAACCCTAAACCCTAAAAACTAAATCTAAAACCCTAAACCCTAAAAACTAAATCTAAAACCCTAAACTTTAATACACTAAACCCTAAATCCTAATTCTCTACACACTAAAACATAAAAAAGAAACCCTAAACCCTAAAAAAAACCTAATCTTTAATACACTAAAACCCTAAACCCTAAAACTAAAATTTTAAACCCTAAAACCTAAAACCAAAACCCTAAACTTTAATACAATTAAACCCTAAACCCTAAAACCTAAAATTAAACCCTAAAATGAAGCATATTAGCCAAAAACTCAAAACCCTAAAATTGAAAACAAAAACCCTAAATCCTAAACCCTAAAAACTAAATCTAAAACCCTAAACTTTAATACACTAAACCCTAAATCCTAATTCTCTAAACACTAAAACATAAAAATGAAACCCTAAACCCTAAAAACAAAAACTCTGATCTTTAATACACAAAAACCCTAAACCCTAAAACTAAATATTAAACCTTAAAATTCTAAACCCTAAAACCTAAAACAAAAACCCTAAACTTGAATACAATAAAACCCTAAACCCTAAAACCTAAAATTAAACCCTAAAACGAAGCATATAACCCAAAAACTCAAAACCCTAAAATTGAAAACAAAAACCCTAAACCCTAAACCCTAAAAACTAAATCTAAAACCCTAAACTTTAATACACTAAACCCTAAATCATAATTCTCTAAACAGTAAAATATAAAAACGAAACCCTAAACCCCAAAAAAAAACCCTAATCTTTAATACACTAAAACACGAAACCCTAAAACTAAAATTTTAAACCCTAAAACCTAAAACTAAAACCCTAAACCCAAAAAAATATTACCCTAAACTTGAATACACTAAAATTTTAAACCCTAAAAGTAAACATTAAACCCTAATATTCTAAACCCTAAAACCTAAAACAAAAACCCTAAACCCTAATCTTGAATACACTAAAACCCTAAACCCTAAAACTAAACATTAAACCCTAATATTCCAAACCCTAAAACCTAAAACAAAAACCATAAAAACTTAAACCTAAAACCCTAAACTTGAATACAATAAAACCCTATACCCTAAAACCTAAAATTAAACCATAAAACGACGCATATAACCCAAAAACTCAAAACCCTAAAATTGAAAACAAAAACCCTAAACCCTAAACCATAAAAACTAAATCTAAAACCCTAAACTTTAATACACTAAACCCTAAATCATAATTCTCTAAACAGTAAAACATAAAAACGAAACCCTAAACCCCAAAAAAAAACCCTAATCTTTAATACACTAAAACCTTAAACCCTAAAACTAAAATTTTAAACCTTAAAACCTAAAACCAAAACCATAAACCCAAAAAATTATAACCCTAAACTTGAATACACTAAAACCTTAAAACCTAAAAGTAAACATTAAACCTTAATATTCTAAACCCTAAAACCTAAAACAAAAACCCTAAACCCTAAAAACTAAAACCCTAATCTTGAATACACTAAAACCCTAAACCCTAAAACTAAACATTAAACCCTAATATTCTAAACCCTAAAACCTAAAACAAAAACCCTAATATTCTAAAACCTAAAACCCTAAACCTTAAAATTAAACCCTAAAACTAAGCATATAACCGAAAAACTCAAAACCCTAAAATTTTAAAACAAAATCTTAACACTAAACCATAAAAACTAAATCTAAAACCCTAAACTTTAATACATTAAACCCTAAATCCTAATACTCTAAACACCAAAACCTAAAAACAAAACCCTAAACCCTAAAAACTAGAACCCTAATCTTTAATACACTAAAACCCTAAAACTAAATATTAAACCCTAAAAGTCTAAACCCTAAAACCTAAAACAAAAACCCTAAAAACTAAAACCTAAAACCCTAAACTTGAATACAATAAAACCCTAAACCCTAAAACCTAAAATTAAACCCTAAAATGAAGCAAATAACCCAAAAACTCAATACCCTAAAATTGAAAACAAAAACCCTAAACCCTAAACCCTAAAAACTAAATCTAAAACCCTAAACCCTAAAAACTAAATCTAAAACCCTAAACTTTAATACACTAAACCCTAAATCCTAATTCTCTACACACTAAAACATAAAAAAGAAACCCTAAACCCTAAAAAAAACCTAATCTTTAATACACTAAAACCCTAAACCCTAAAACTAAAATTTTAAACCCTAAAACCTAAAACCAAAACCCTAAACTTTAATACAATTAAACCCTAAACCCTAAAACCTAAAATTAAACCCTAAAATGAAGCATATTAGCCAAAAACTCAAAACCCTAAAATTGAAAACAAAAACCCTAAATCTTAAACCCTAAAAACTAAATCTAAAACCCTAAACTTTAATACACTAAACCCTAAATCCTAATTCTCTAAACACTAAAACATAAAAATGAAACCCTAAACCCTAAAAACAAAAACTCTGATCTTTAATACACAAAAACCCTAAACCCTAAAACTAAATATTAAACCTTAAAATTCTAAACCCTAAAACCTAAAACAAAAACCCTAAACTTGAATACAATAAAACCCTAAACCCTAAAACCTAAAATTAAACCCTAAAACGAAGCATATAACCCAAAAACTCAAAACCCTAAAATTGAAAACAAAAACCCTAAACCCTAAACCCTAAAAACTAAATCTAAAACCCTAAACTTTAATACACTAAACCCTAAATCATAATTCTCTAAACAGTAAAATATAAAAACGAAACCCTAAACCCCAAAAAAAAACCCTAATCTTTAATACACTAAAACACGAAACCCTAAAACTAAAATTTTAAACCCTAAAACCTAAAACTAAAACCCTAAACCCAAAAAAATATTACCCTAAACTTGAATACACTAAAATTTTAAACCCTAAAAGTAAACATTAAACCCTAATATTCTAAACCCTAAAACCTAAAACAAAAACCCTAAACCCTAAAAACTAAAACCCTAATCTTGAATACACTAAAACCCTAAACCCTAAAACTAAACATTAAACCCTAATATTCCAAACCCTAAAACCTAAAACAAAAACCATAAAAACTTAAACCTAAAACCCTAAACTTGAATACAATAAAACCCTAAACCCTAAAACCTAAAATTAAACCATAAAACGACGCATATAACCCAAAAACTCAAAACCCTAAAATTGAAAACAAAAACCCTAAACCCTAAACCATAAAAACTAAATCTAAAACCCTAAACTTTAATACACTAAACCCTAAATCATAATTCTCTAAACAGTAAAACATAAAAACGAAACCCTAAACCCCAAAAAAAACCCTAATCTTTAATACACTAAAACCCTAAACCCTAAAATTAAATTTTAAACCTTAAAACCTAAAACCAAAACCATAAACCCAAAAAATTATAACCCTAAACTTGAATACACTAAAACCTTAAAACCTAAAAGTAAACATTAAACCTTAATATTCTAAACCCTAAAACCTAAAACAAAAACTCTAAACCCTAAAAACTAAAACCCTAATCTTGAATACACTAAAACCCTAAACCCTAAAACTAAACATTAAACCCTAATATTCTAAACCCTAAAACCTAAAACAAAAACCCTAATATTCTAAAACCTAAAACCCTAAACCTTAAAATTAAACCCTAAAACTAATCATATAACCGAAAAACTCAAAACCCTAAAATTTTAAAACAAAATCTTAACACTAAACCATAAAAACTAAATCTAAAACCCTAAACTTTAATACATTAAACCCTAAATCCTAATACTCTAAACACCAAAACCTAAAAACAAAACCCTAAACCCTAAAAACTAGAACCCTAATCTTTAATACACTAAAACCCTAAAACTAAATATTAAACCCTAAAATTCTAAACCCTAAAACCTAAAACAAAAACCCTAAAAACTAAAACCTAAAACCCTAAACTTGAATACAATAAAACCCTAAACCCTAAAACCTAAAATTAAACCCTAAAATGAAGCATATAACCCAAAAACTCAATACCCTAAAATTGAAAACAAAAACCCTAAACCCTAAACCCTAAAAACTAAATCTAAAACCCTAAACCCTAAAAACTAAATCTAAAACCCTAAACTTTAATACACTAAACCCTAAATCCTAATTCTCTACACACTAAAACATAAAAAAGAAACCCTAAACCCTAAAAAAACCTAATCTTTAATACACTAAAACCCTAAACCCTAAAACTAAAATTTTAAACCCTAAAACCTAAAACCAAAACCCTAAACTTTAATACAATTAAACCCTAAAACCTAAAACCTAAAATTAAACCCTAAAATGAAGCATATTAGCCAAAAACTCAAAACCCTAAAATTGAAAACAAAAACCCTAAATCCTAAACCCTAAAAACTAAATCTAAAACCCTAAACTTTAATACACTAAACCCTAAATCCTAATTCTCTAAACACTAAAACATAAAAATGAAACCCTAAACCCTAAAAACAAAAACTCTGATCTTTAATACACAAAAACCCTAAAACCTAAAACTAAATATTAAACCTTAAAATTCTAAACCCTAAAACCTAAAACAAAAACCCTAAACTTGAATACAATAAAACCCTAAACCCTAAAACCTAAAATTAAACCCTAAAACGAAGCATATAACCCAAAAACTCAAAACCCTAAAATTGAAAACAAAAACCCTAAACCCTAAACCCTAAAAACTAAATCTAAAACCCTAAACTTTAATACACTAAACCCTAAATCATAATTCTCTAAACAGTAAAATATAAAAACGAAACCCTAAACCCCAAAAAAAAACCCTAATCTTTAATACACTAAAACCCTAAACCCTAAAACTAAAATTTTAAACCTTAAAACCTAAAACCAAAACCATAAACCCAAAAAATTATAACCCTAAACTTGAATACACTAAAACCTTAAAACCTAAAAGTAAACATTAAACCTTAATATTCTAAACCCTAAAACCTAAAACAAAAACCCTAAACCCTAAAAACTAAAACCCTAATCTTGAATACACTAAAACCCTAAACCCTAAAACTAAACATTAAACCCTAATATTCTAAACCCTAAAACCTAAAACAAAAACCCTAATATTCTAAAACCTAAAACCCTAAACCTTAAAATTAAACCCTAAAACTAAGCATATAACCGAAAAACTCAAAACCCTAAAATTTTTTAAAAAATCTAAACACTAAACCCTAAAGACTAAATCTAAAACCCTAAACTTTAATACACTAAACCCTAAATCCTAATACTCTAAACACTAAAACCTAAAACAAAACCCTAAACCCTAAAAACTAGAACCCTAATTTTTAATACACTAAAACCCTAAACCCTAAAACTAAATATTAAACCCTAAAATTATAAACCCTAAAACCTAAAACAAAAACCCTAAAAACTAAAACCTAAAACCCTAAACTTGAATACAATAAAACCCTAAACCCTAAAACCTAAAATTAAACCCTAAAACGAAGCATATAACCCAAAAACTCAAAACCCTAAGATTGAAAACAAAAACCCTAAACCCTAAAAACTAAATCTAAAACCCTAAACTTTAATACACTAAACCCTAAATCCTAATTCTCTAAACACTAAAACATAAAAAAGAAACCCTAAACCCTAAAAAAAACCTATACTTTAATACACTAAAACCCTAAACTTTAATACAATAAAATCCTAAACCCTAAAACCTAAAATTAAACCCTAAAACGAAACATATAACCCAAAAACTCAATACCCTAAAATTGAAAACAAAAACCCTAAACCCTAAACCCTAAAAACTAAATCTAAAACCCTAAACCCTAAAAACTAAATCTAAAACCCTAAACCCTAAAAACTAAATCTAAAACCCTAAACTTTAATACACTAAACCCTAAATCCTAATTCTCTACACACTAAAACATAAAAAAGAAACCCTAAACCCTAAAAAAAACCTAATCTTTAATACACTAAAACCCTAAACCCTAAAACTAAAATTTTAAACCCTAAAACCTAAAACCAAAACCCTAAACTTTAATACAATTAAACCCTAAACCCTAAAACCTAAAATTAAACCCTAAAATGAAGCATATTAGCCAAAAACTCAAAACCCTAAAATTGAAAACAAAAACCCTAAATCCTAAACCCTAAAAACTAAATCTAAAACCCTAAACTTTAATACACTAAACCCTAAATCCTAATTCTCTAAACACTAAAACATAAAAATGAAACCCTAAACCCTAAAAACAAAAACTCTGATCTTTAATACACAAAAACCCTAAACCCTAAAACTAAATATTAAACCTTAAAATTCTAAACCCTAAAACCTAAAACAAAAACCCTAAACTTGAATACAATAAAACCCTAAACCCTAAAACCTAAAATTAAACCCTAAAACGAAGCATATAACCCAAAAACTCAAAACCCTAAAATTGAAAACAAAAACCCTAAACCCTAAACCCTAAAAACTAAATCTAAAACCCTAAACTTTAATACACTAAACCCTAAATCATAATTCTCTAAACAGTAAAATATAAAAACGAAACCCTAAACCCCAAAAAAAAACCCTAATCTTTAATACACTAAAACACGAAACCCTAAAACTAAAATTTTAAACCCTAAAACCTAAAACTAAAACCCTAAACCCAAAAAAATATTACCCTAAACTTGAATACACTAAAATTTTAAACCCTAAAAGTAAACATTAAACCCTAATATTCTAAACCCTAAAACCTAAAACAAAAACCCTAAACCCTAATCTTGAATACACTAAAACCCTAAACCCTAAAATTAAACATTAAACCCTAATATTCCAAACCCTAAAACCTAAAACAAAAACCATAAAAACTTAAACCTAAAACCCTAAACTTGAATACAATAAAACCCTATACCCTAAAACCTAAAATTAAACCATAAAACGACGCATATAACCCAAAAACTCAAAACCCTAAAATTGAAAACAAAAACCCTAAACCCTAAACCATAAAAACTAAATCTAAAACCCTAAACTTTAATACACTAAACCCTAAATCATAATTCTCTAAACAGTAAAACATAAAAACGAAACCCTAAACCCCAAAAAAAAAACCTAATCTTTAATACACTAAAACCTTAAACCCTAAAACTAAAATTTTAAACCTTAAAACCTAAAACCAAAACCATAAACCCAAAAAATTATAACCCTAAACTTGAATACACTAAAACCTTAAAACCTAAAAGTAAACATTAAACCTTAATATTCTAAACCCTAAAACCTAAAACAAAAACCCTAAACCCTAAAAACTAAAACCCTAATCTTGAATACACTAAAACCCTAAACCCTAAAACTAAACATTAAACCCTAATATTCTAAACCCTAAAACCTAAAACAAAAACCCTAATATTCTAAAACCTAAAACCCTAAACCTTAAAATTAAACCCTAAAACTAAGCATATAACCGAAAAACTCAAAACCCTAAAATTTTAAAACAAAATCTTAACACTAAACCATAAAAACTAAATCTAAAACCCTAAACTTTAATACATTAAACCCTAAATCCTAATACTCTAAACACCAAAACCTAAAAACAAAACCCTAAACCCTAAAAACTAGAACCCTAATCTTTAATACACTAAAACCCTAAAACTAAATATTAAACCCTAAAATTCTAAACCCTAAAACCTAAAACAAAAACCCTAAAAACTAAAACCTAAAACCCTAAACTTGAATACAATAAAACCCTAAACCCTAAAACCTAAAATTAAACCCTAAAATGAAGCAAATAACCCAAAAACTCAATACCCTAAAATTGAAAACAAAAACCCTAAACCCTAAACCCTAAAAACTAAATCTAAAACCCTAAACCCTAAAAACTAAATCTAAAACCCTAAACTTTAATACACTAAACCCTAAATCCTAATTCTCTACACACTAAAACATAAAAAAGAAACCCTAAACCCTAAAAAAAACCTAATCTTTAATACACTAAAACCCTAAACCCTAAAACTAAAATTTTAAACCCTAAAACCTAAAACCAAAACCCTAAACTTTAATACAATTAAACCCTAAACCCTAAAACCTAAAATTAAACCCTAAAATGAAGCATATTAGCCAAAAACTCAAAACCCTAAAATTGAAAACAAAAACCCTAAATCTTAAACCCTAAAAACTAAATCTAAAACCCTAAACTTTAATACACTAAACCCTAAATCCTAATTCTCTAAACACTAAAACATAAAAATGAAACCCTAAACCCTAAAAACAAAAACTCTGATCTTTAATACACAAAAACCCTAAACCCTAAAACTAAATATTAAACCTTAAAATTCTAAACCCTAAAACCTAAAACAAAAACCCTAAACTTGAATACAATAAAACCCTAAACCCTAAAACCTAAAATTAAACCCTTAAACGAAGCATATAACCCAAAAACTCAAAACCCTAAAATTGAAAACAAAAACCCTAAACCCTAAACCCTAAAAACTAAATCTAAAACCCTAAACTTTAATACACTAAACCCTAAATCATAATTCTCTAAACAGTAAAATATAAAAACGAAACCCTAAACCCCAAAAAAAAACCCTAATCTTTAATACACTAAAACACGAAACCCTAAAACTAAAATTTTAAACCCTAAAACCTAAAACTAAAACCCTAAACCCAAAAAAATATTACCCTAAACTTGAATACACTAAAATTTTAAACCCTAAAAGTAAACATTAAACCCTAATATTCTAAACCCTAAAACCTAAAACAAAAACCCTAAACCCTAAAAACTAAAACCCTAATCTTGAATACACTAAAACCCTAAACCCTAAAACTAAACATTAAACCCTAATATTCCAAACCCTAAAACCTAAAACAAAAACCATAAAAACTTAAACCTAAAACCCTAAACTTGAATACAATAAAACCCTAAACCCTAAAA
Organism: Euphrasia confusa; assembly: GCA_954870475.1. Lineage (NCBI taxonomy): Eukaryota > Viridiplantae > Streptophyta > Magnoliopsida > Lamiales > Orobanchaceae > Euphrasia > Euphrasia confusa. The sequence continues at coordinate 17,822,812 of OX940960.1, read as the reverse complement.
CCTAAAATTAAACCATAAAACGACGCATATAACCCAAAAACTCAAAACCCTAAAATTGAAAACAAAAACCCTAAACCCTAAACCATAAAAACTAAATCTAAAACCCTAAACTTTAATACACTAAACCCTAAATCATAATTCTCTAAACAGTAAAACATAAAAACGAAACCCTAAACCCCAAAAAAAACCCTAATCTTTAATACACTAAAACCCTAAACCCTAAAATTAAATTTTAAACCTTAAAACCTAAAACCAAAACCATAAACCCAAAAAATTATAACCCTAAACTTGAATACACTAAAACCTTAAAACCTAAAAGTAAACATTAAACCTTAATATTCTAAACCCTAAAACCTAAAACAAAAACCCTAAACCCTAAAAACTAAAACCCTAATCTTGAATACACTAAAACCCTAAACCCTAAAACTAAACATTAAACCCTAATATTCTGAACCCTAAAACCTAAAACAAAAACCCTAATATTCTAAAACCTAAAACCCTAAACCTTAAAATTAAACCCTAAAACTAAGCATATAACCGAAAAACTCAAAACCCTAAAATTTTAAAACAAAATCTTAACACTAAACCATAAAAACTAAATCTAAAACCCTAAACTTTAATACATTAAACCCTAAATCCTAATACTCTAAACACCAAAACCTAAAAACAAAACCCTAAACCCTAAAAACTAGAACCCTAATCTTTAATACACTAAAACCCTAAAACTAAATATTAAACCCTAAAATTCTAAACCCTAAAACCTAAAACAAAAACCCTAAAAACTAAAACCTAAAACCCTAAACTTGAATACAATAAAACCCTAAACCCTAAAACCTAAAATTAAACCCTAAAATGAAGCATATAACCCAAAAACTCAATACCCTAAAATTGAAAACAAAAACCCTAAACCCTAAACCCTAAAAACTAAATCTAAAACCCTAAACCCTAAAAACTAAATCTAAAACCCTAAACTTTAATACACTAAACCCTAAATCCTAATTCTCTACACACTAAAACATAAAAAAGAAACCCTAAACCCTAAAAAAACCTAATCTTTAATACACTAAAACCCTAAACCCTAAAACTAAAATTTTAAACCCTAAACCCTAAAACCAAAACCCTAAACTTTAATACAATTAAACCCTAAACCCTAAAACCTAAAATTAAACCCTAAAATGAAGCATATTAGCCAAAAACTCAAAACCCTAAAATTGAAAACAAAAACCCTAAATCCTAAACCCTAAAAACTAAATCTAAAACCCTAAACTTTAATACACTAAACCCTAAATCCTAATTCTCTAAACACTAAAACATAAAAATGAAACCCTAAACCCTAAAAACAAAAACTCTGATCTTTAATACACAAAAACCCTAAACCCTAAAACTAAATATTAAACCTTAAAATTCTAAACCCTAAAACCTAAAACAAAAACCCTAAACTTGAATACAATAAAACCCTAAACCCTAAAACCTAAAATTAAACCCTAAAACGAAGCATATAACCCAAAAACTCAAAACCCTAAAATTGAAAACAAAAACCCTAAACCCTAAACCCTAAAAACTAAATCTAAAACCCTAAACTTTAATACACTAAACCCTAAATCATAATTCTCTAAACAGTAAAATATAAAAACGAAACCCTAAACCCCAAAAAAAAACCCTAATCTTTAATACACTAAAACCCTAAACCCTAAAACTAAAATTTTAAACCTTAAAACCTAAAACCAAAACCATAAACCCAAAAAATTATAACCCTAAACTTGAATACACTAAAACCTTAAAACCTAAAAGTAAACATTAAACCTTAATATTCTAAACCCTAAAACCTAAAACAAAAACCCTAAACCCTAAAAACTAAAACCCTAATCTTGAATACACTAAAACCCTAAACCCTAAAACTAAACATTAAACCCTAATATTCTAAACCCTAAAACCTAAAACAAAAACCCTAATATTCTAAAACCTAAAACCCTAAACCTTAAAATTAAACCCTAAAACTAAGCATATAACCGAAAAACTCAAAACCCTAAAATTTTTTAAAAAATCTAAACACTAAACCCTAAAGACTAAATCTAAAACCCTAAACTTTAATACACTAAACCCTAAATCCTAATACTCTAAACACTAAAACCTAAAACAAAACCCTAAACCCTAAAAACTAGAACCCTAATTTTTAATACACTAAAACCCTAAACCCTAAAACTAAATATTAAACCCTAAAATTATAAACCCTAAAACCTAAAACAAAAACCCTAAAAACTAAAACCTAAAACCCTAAACTTGAATACAATAAAACCCTAAACCCTAAAACCTAAAATTAAACCCTAAAACGAAGCATATAACCCAAAAACTCAAAACCCTAAGATTGAAAACAAAAACCCTAAACCCTAAAAACTAAATCTAAAACCCTAAACTTTAATACACTAAACCCTAAATCCTAATTCTCTAAACACTAAAACATAAAAAAGAAACCCTAAACCCTAAAAAAAACCTATACTTTAATACACTAAAACCCTAAACTTTAATACAATAAAATCCTAAACCCTAAAACCTAAAATTAAACCCTAAAACGAAACATATAACCCAAATACTCAAAACCCTAAAATTGAAAACAAAAACCCTAAACCCTAAAAACTAAATCTAAAACCCTAAACCCTAAAAATTAAATCTAAAACCCTAAACTTTAATACACTAAACCCTAAATCTTAATTCTCTAAACACTAAAACATAAAAACGAAACCCTAAACCCTAAAAACAAAAACCCTAATCTTTAATACACTAAAACCCTAAACCCTAAAACTAAATATTAAACCTTAAATTTCTAAACCCTAAAACCTAAAAAAAAACCCTAAAAACTAAAACCTAAAACCCTAAACTTGAATACAATAAAACCCTAAACCCTAAAACCTAAAATGAAACCCTAAAACGAAGCATATAACCCAAATACTCAAAACCCTAAAATTGAAAACAAAAACCCTAAACCCTAAACCCTAAAAACTAAATCTAAAACCCTTAACTTTAATACACTAAACCCTAAATCCTAATTCTCTAAACACTAAAACATAAAAACGAAACCCTAAACCTTAAAAAAAACCCTAATCTTTAATACACTAAAACCCTAAACCCTAAAAACTAGAACCCTAATATTTAATACACTAAAACCCTAAACCCTAAAACTAAATATTAAACCCTAAAATTCTAAACCCTAAAACCTAAAACAAAAACCCTAAAAACTAAAACCTAAAACCCTAAACTTGAATACAATAAAACCCTAAACCCTAAAACCTAAAATTAAACCCTAAAACGAAGCATATAACCCAAAAACTCAATACCCTAAAATTGAAAACAAAAACCCTAAACCCTAAACCCTAAAAACTAAATCTAAAACCCTAAACCCTAAAAGCTAAATCTAAAACCCTAAACTTTAATACACTTAACCCTAAATCCTAATTCTCTACACACTAAAACATAAAAAAGAAACCCTAAACCCTAAAAAAAACCTAATCTTTAATACACTAAAACCCTAAACCCTAAAACTAAAATTTTAAACCCTAAAACCTAAAACCAAAACCCTAAACTTTAATACAATTAAACCCTAAACCCTAAAACCTAAAATTAAACCCTAAAATGAAGCATATTAGCCAAAAACTCAAAACCCTAAAATTGAAAACAAAAACCCTAAATCCTAAACCCTAAAAACTATATCTAAAACCCTAAACTTTAATACACTAAACCCTAAATCCTAATTCTCTAAACACTAAAACATAAAAATGAAACCCTAAACCCTAAAAACAAAAACTCTAATCTTTAATACACAAAAACCCTAAACTCTAAAACTAAATATTAAACCTTAAAATTCTAAACCCTAAAACCTAAAACAAAAACCCTAAAAACTAAAACCTAAAACCCTAAACTTGAATACAATAAAACCCTAAACCCTAAAACCTAAAATTAAACCCTAAAACGAAGCATATAACCCAAAAACTCAAAACCCTAAAATTGAAAACAAAAACCCTAAACCCTAAACCCTAAAAACTAAATCTAAAACCCTAAACTTTAATACACTAAACCCTAAATCATAATTCTCTAAACAGTAAAATATAAAAACGAAACCCTAAACCCCAAAAAAAAACCTAATCTTTAATACACTAAAACACGAAACCCTAAAACTAAAATTTTAAACCCTAAAACCTAAAACTAAAACCCTAAACCCAAAAAAATATTACCCTAAACTTGAATACACTAAAATTTTAAACCCTAAAAGTAAACATTAACCCCTAATATTCTAAACCCTAAAACCTAAAACAAAAACCCTAAACCCTAAACACTAAAACCCTAATCTTGAATACACTAAAACCCTAAACCCTAAAACTAAACATTAAACCCTAATATTCTAAACCCTAAAACCTAAAACAAAAACCCTAAAAACTAAAACCTAAAACCCTAAAACTTAAAATTAAACCCTAAAACTAAGCATATAACCGAAAAACTAAAAACCCTAAAATTTTAAAACAAAATCTAAACACTAAACCCTAAAAACTAAATATAAAACCCTAAACTTTAATACACTAAACCCTAAATCCTAATACTCTAAACACTAAAACCTAAAAAAAAACCCTAAACCCTAAAAACTTGAACCCTAATCTTTAATACACTAAAACCCTAAACCCTAAAACTAAATATTAAACCTTAAATTTCTAAACCCTAAAACCTAAAAAAAAACCCTAAAAACTAAAACCTAAAACCCTAAACTTGAATACAATAAAACCCTAAACCCTAAAACCTAAAATGAAACCCTAAAACGAAGCATATAACCCAAATACTCAAAACCCTAAAATTGAAAACAAAAACCCTAAACCCTAAACCCTAAAAACTAAATCTAAAACCCTTAACTTTAATACACTAAACCCTAAATCCTAATTCTCTAAACACTAAAACATAAAAACGAAACCCTAAACCTTAAAAAAAAACCTAATCTTTAATACACTAAAACCCTAAACCCTAAAAACTAGAACCCTAATATTTAATACACTAAAACCCTAAACCCTAAAACTAAATATTAAACCCTAAAATTCTAAACCCTAAAACCTAAAACAAAAACCCTAAAAACTAAAACCTAAAACCCTAAACTTGAATACAATAAAACCCTAAACCCTAAAACCTAAAATTAAACCCTAAAACGAAGCATATAACCCAAAAACTCAATACCCTAAAATTGAAAACAAAAACCCTAAACCCTAAACCCTAAAAACTAAATCTAAAACCCTAAACCCTAAAAGCTAAATCTAAAACCCTAAACTTTAATACACTTAACCCTAAATCCTAATTCTCTACACACTAAAACATAAAAAAGAAACCCTAAACCCTAAAAAAAACCTAATCTTTAATACACTAAAACCCTAAACCCTAAAACTAAAATTTTAAACCCTAAAACCTAAAACCAAAACCCTAAACTTTAATACAATTAAACCCTAAACCCTAAAACCTAAAATTAAACCCTAAAATGAAGCATATTAGCCAAAAACTCAAAACCCTAAAATTGAAAACAAAAACCCTAAATCCTAAACCCTAAAAACTATATCTAAAACCCTAAACTTTAATACACTAAACCCTAAATCCTAATTCTCTAAACACTAAAACATAAAAATGAAACCCTAAACCCTAAAAACAAAAACTCTAATCTTTAATACACAAAAACCCTAAACTCTAAAACTAAATATTAAACCTTAAAATTCTAAACCCTAAAACCTAAAACAAAAACCCTAAAAACTAAAACCTAAAACCCTAAACTTGAATACAATAAAACCCTAAACCCTAAAACCTAAAATTAAACCCTAAAACGAAGCATATAACCCAAAAACTCAAAACCCTAAAATTGAAAACAAAAACCCTAAACCCTAAACCCTAAAAACTAAATCTAAAACCCTAAACTTTAATACACTAAACCCTAAATCATAATTCTCTAAACAGTAAAATATAAAAACGAAACCCTAAACCCCAAAAAAAACCCTAATCTTTAATACACTAAAACACGAAACCCTAAAACTAAAATTTTAAACCCTAAAACCTAAAATTAAAACCCTAAACCCAAAAAAATATTACCCTAAACTTGAATACACTAAAATTTTAAACCCTAAAAGTAAACATTAACCCCTAATATTCTAAACCCTAAAACCTAAAACAAAAACCCTAAACCCTAAACACTAAAACCCTAATCTTGAATACACTAAAACCCTAAACCCTAAAACTAAACATTAAACCCTAATATTCTAAACCCTAAAACCTAAAACAAAAACCCTAAAAACTAAAACCTAAAACCCTAAAACTTAAAATTAAACCCTAAAACTAAGCATATAACCGAAAAACTAAAAACCCTAAAATTTTAAAACAAAATCTAAACACTAAACCCTAAAAACTAAATATAAAACCCTAAACTTTAATACACTAAACCCTAAATCCTAATACTCTAAACACTAAAACCTAAAAAAAAACCCTAAACCCTAAAAACTTGAACCCTAATCTTTAATACACTAAAACCCTAAACCCTAAAACTAAATATTAAACCCTAAAATTCCAAACCCTAAAACCTAAAACAAAAACCATAAAAACTAAAACCTAAAACCCTAAACTTGAATACAATAAAACCCTAAACCCTAAAACCTAAAATTAAACCATAAAACGACGCATATAACCCAAAAACTCAAAACCCTAAAATTTAAAACAAAAACCCTAAACCCTAAACCATAAAAACTAAATCTAAAACCCTAAACTTTAATACACTAAACCCTAAATCATAATTCTCTAAACAGTAAAACATAAAAACGAAACCCTAAACCCCAAAAAAACCCTAATCTTTAATACACTAAAACCCTAAACCCTAAAACTAAAATTTTAAACCTTAAAACCTAAAACCAAAACCATAAACCCAAAAAATTATAACCCTAAACTTGAATACACTAAAACCTTAAAACCTAAAAGTAAACATTAAACCTTAATATGCTAAACCCTAAAACCTAAAACAATAACCCTAAACCCTAAAAACTAAAACCCTAATCATGAATACACTAAAACCCTAAACCCTAAAACTAAACATTAAACCCTAATATTCTAAACCCTAAAACCTAAAACAAAAACCCTAATATTCTAAAACCTAAAACCCTAAACCTTAAAATTAAACCCTAAAACTAAGCATATAACCGAAAAACTCAAAACCCTAAAATTTTTAAACAAAATCTTAACACTAAACCATAAAAACTAAATCTAAAATTCTAAACTTTAATACATTAAACCCTAAATCCTAATACTCTAAACACCAAAACCTAAAAACAAAACCCTAAACCCTAAAAACTAGAACCCTAATCTTTAATACACAAAAACCCTAAAACTAAATATTAAACCCTAAAATTCTAAACCCTAAACCCTAAAACAAAAACCCTAAAAACTAAAACCTAAAACCTTAAACTTGAATACAATAAAACCCTAAACCCTAAAACTTAAAATTAAACCCTAAAATGAAGCATATAACCCAAAAACTCAATACCCTAAAATTGAAAACAAAAACCCTAAACCCTAAACCCTAAAAACTAAATCTAAAACCCTAAACCCTAAAAACTAAATCTAAAACCCTAAACTTTAATACACTAAACCCTAAATCCTAATTCTCTACACACTAAAACATAAAAAAGAAACCCTAAACCCTAAAAAAAACCTAATCTTTAATACACTAAAACCCTAAACCCTAAAACTAAAATTTTAAACCCTAAAACCTAAAACCAAAACCCTAAACTTTAATACAATTAAACCCTAAACCCTAAAACCTAAAATTAAACCCTAAAATGAAGCATATTAGCCAAAAACTCAAAACCCTAAAATTGAAAACAAAAACCCTAAATCCTAAACCCTAAAAACTAAATCTAAAACCCTAAACTTTAATACACTAAACCCTAAATCCTAATTCTCTAAACACTAAAACATAAAAATGAAACCCTAAACCCTAAAAACAAAAACTCTGATCTTTAATACACAAAAACCCTAAACCCTAAAACTAAATATTAAACCTTAAAATTCTAAACCCTAAAACCTAAAACAAAAACCCTAAACTTGAATACAATAAAACCCTAAACCCTAAAACCTAAAATTAAACCCTAAAACGAAGCATATAACCCAAAAACTCAATACCCTAAAATTGAAAACAAAAACCCTAAACCCTAAACCCTAAAAACTAAATCTAAAACCCTAAACCCTAAAAGCTAAATCTAAAACCCTAAACTTTAATACACTTAACCCTAAATCCTAATTCTCTACACACTAAAACATAAAAAAGAAACCCTAAACCCTAAAAAAAACCTAATCTTTAATACACTAAAACCCTAAACCCTAAAACTAAAATTTTAAACCCTAAAACCTAAAACCAAAACCCTAAACTTTAATACAATTAAACCCTAAACCCTAAAACCTAAAATTAAACCCTAAAATGAAGCATATTAGCCAAAAACTCAAAACCCTAAAATTGAAAACAAAAACCCTAAATCCTAAACCCTAAAAACTATATCTAAAACCCTAAACTTTAATACACTAAACCCTAAATCCTAATTCTCTAAACACTAAAACATAAAAATGAAACCCTAAACCCTAAAAACAAAAACTCTAATCTTTAATACACAAAAACCCTAAACTCTAAAACTAAATATTAAACCTTAAAATTCTAAACCCTAAAACCTAAAACAAAAACCCTAAAAACTAAAACCTAAAACCCTAAACTTGAATACAATAAAACCCTAAACCCTAAAACCTAAAATTAAACCCTAAAACGAAGCATATAACCCAAAAACTCAAAACCCTAAAATTGAAAACAAAAACCCTAAACCCTAAACCCTAAAAACTAAATCTAAAACCCTAAACTTTAATACACTAAACCCTAAATCATAATTCTCTAAACAGTAAAATATAAAAACGAAACCCTAAACCCCAAAAAAAACCCTAATCTTTAATACACTAAAACACGAAACCCTAAAACTAAAATTTTAAACCCTAAAACCTAAAACTAAAACCCTAAACCCAAAAAAATATTACCCTAAACTTGAATACACTAAAATTTTAAACCCTAAAAGTAAACATTAACCCCTAATATTCTAAACCCTAAAACCTAAAACAAAAACCCTAAACCCTAAACACTAAAACCCTAATCTTGAATACACTAAAACCCTAAACCCTAAAACTAAACATTAAACCCTAATATTCTAAACCCTAAAACCTAAAACAAAAACCCTAAAAACTAAAACCTAAAACCCTAAAACTTAAAATTAAACCCTAAAACTAAGCATATAACCGAAAAACTAAAAACCCTAAAATTTTAAAACAAAATCTAAACACTAAACCCTAAAAACTAAATATAAAACCCTAAACTTTAATACACTAAACCCTAAATCCTAATACTCTAAACACTAAAACCTAAAAAAAAACCCTAAACCCTAAAAACTTGAACCCTAATCTTTAATACACTAAAACCCTAAACCCTAAAACTAAATATTAAACCCTAAAATTCCAAACCCTAAAACCTAAAACAAAAACCATAAAAACTAAAACCTAAAACCCTAAACTTGAATACAATAAAACCCTAAACCCTAAAACCTAAAATTAAACCATAAAACGACGCATATAACCCAAAAACTCAAAACCCTAAAATTTAAAACAAAAACCCTAAACCCTAAACCATAAAAACTAAATCTAAAACCCTAAACTTTAATACACTAAACCCTAAATCATAATTCTCTAAACAGTAAAACATAAAAACGAAACCCTAAACCCCAAAAAAACCCTAATCTTTAATACACTAAAACCCTAAACCCTAAAACTAAAATTTTAAACCTTAAAACCTAAAACCAAAACCATAAACCCAAAAAATTATAACCCTAAACTTGAATACACTAAAACCTTAAAACCTAAAAGTAAACATTAAACCTTAATATGCTAAACCCTAAAACCTAAAACAATAACCCTAAACCCTAAAAACTAAAACCCTAATCATGAATACACTAAAACCCTAAACCCTAAAACTAAACATTAAACCCTAATATTCTAAACCCTAAAACCTAAAACAAAAACCCTAATATTCTAAAACCTAAAACCCTAAACCTTAAAATTAAACCCTAAAACTAAGCATATAACCGAAAAACTCAAAACCCTAAAATTTTTAAACAAAATCTTAACACTAAACCATAAAAACTAAATCTAAAATTCTAAACTTTAATACATTAAACCCTAAATCCTAATACTCTAAACACCAAAACCTAAAAACAAAACCCTAAACCCTAAAAACTAGAACCCTAATCTTTAATACACAAAAACCCTAAAACTAAATATTAAACCCTAAAATTCTAAACCCTAAACCCTAAAACAAAAACCCTAAAAACTAAAACCTAAAACCTTAAACTTGAATACAATAAAACCCTAAACCCTAAAACTTAAAATTAAACCCTAAAATGAAGCATATAACCCAAAAACTCAATACCCTAAAATTGAAAACAAAAACCCTAAACCCTAAACCCTAAAAACTAAATCTAAAACCCTAAACCCTAAAAACTAAATCTAAAACCCTAAACTTTAATACACTAAACCCTAAATCCTAATTCTCTACACACTAAAACATAAAAAAGAAACCCTAAACCCTAAAAAAAACCTAATCTTTAATACACTAAAACCCTAAACCCTAAAACTAAAATTTTAAACCCTAAAACCTAAAACCAAAACCCTAAACTTTAATACAATTAAACCCTAAACCCTAAAACCTAAAATTAAACCCTAAAATGAAGCATATTAGCCAAAAACTCAAAACCCTAAAATTGAAAACAAAAACCCTAAATCCTAAACCCTAAAAACTAAATCTAAAACCCTAAACTTTAATACACTAAACCCTAAATCCTAATTCTCTAAACACTAAAACATAAAAATGAAACCCTAAACCCTAAAAACAAAAACTCTGATCTTTAATACACAAAAACCCTAAACCCTAAAACTAAATATTAAACCTTAAAATTCTAAACCCTAAAACCTAAAACAAAAACCCTAAACTTGAATACAATAAAACCCTAAACCCTAAAACCTAAAATTAAACCCTAAAACGAAGCATATAACCCAAAAACTCAAAACCCTAAAATTGAAAACAAAAACCCTAAACCCTAAACCCTAAAAACTAAATCTAAACCCTAAACTTTAATACACTAAACCCTAAATCATAATTCTCTAAACAGTAAAATATAAAAACGAAACCCTAAACCCCCAAAAAAAAACCCTAATCTTTAATACACTAAAACACGAAACCCTAAAACTAAAATTTTAAACCCTAAAACCTAAAACTAAAACCCTAAACCCAAAAAAATATTACCCTAAACTTGAATACACTAAAATTTTAAACCCTAAAAGTAAACATTAAACCCTAATATTCTAAACCCTAAAACCTAAAACAAAAACCCTAAACCCTAAAAACTAAAACCCTAATCTTGAATACACTAAAACCCTAAACCCTAAAACTAAACATTAAACCCTAATATTCCAAACCCTAAAACCTAAAACAAAAACCATAAAAACTTAAACCTAAAACCCTAAACTTGAATACAATAAAACCCTAAACCCTAAAACCTAAAATTAAACCATAAAACGACGCATATAACCCAAAAACTCAAAACCCTAAAATTGAAAACAAAAACCCTAAACCCTAAACCATAAAAACTAAATCTAAAACCCTAAACTTTAATACACTAAACCCTAAATCATAATTCTCTAAACAGTAAAACATAAAAACGAAACCCTAAACCCCAAAAAAAAACCCTAATTTTTAATACACTAAAACCCTAAACCCTAAAACTAAAATTTTAAACCTTAAAACCTAAAACCAAAACCATAAACCCAAAAAATTATAACCCTAAACTTGAATACACTAAAACCTTAAAACCTAAAAGTAAACATTAAACCTTAATATTCTAAACCCTAAAACCTAAAACAAAAACCCTAAACCCTAAAAACTAAAACCCTAATCTTGAATACACTAAAACCCTAAACCCTAAAACTAAACATTAAACCCTAATATTCTAAACCCTAAAACCTAAAACAAAAACCCTAATATTCTAAAACCTGAAACCCTAAACCTTAAAATTAAACCCTAAAACTAAGCATATAACCGAAAAACTCAAAACCCTAAAATTTTAAAACAAAATCTTAACACTAAACCATAAAAACTAAATCTAAAACCCCAAACTTTAATACATTAAACCCTAAATCCTAATACTCTAAACACCAAAACCTAAAAACAAAACCCTAAACCCTAAAAACTAGAACCCTAATCTTTAATACACTAAAACCCTAAAACTAAATATTAAACCCTAAAATTCTAAACCCTAAAACCTAAAACAAAAACCCTAAAAACTAAAACCTAAAACCCTAAACTTGAATACAATAAAACCATAAACCCTAAAACCTAAAATTAAACCCTAAAATGAAGCATATAACCCAAAAACTCAATACCCTAAAATTGAAAACAAAAACCCTAAACCCTAAACCCTAAAAACTAAATCTAAAACCCTAAACCCTAAAAACTAAATCTAAAACCCTAAACTTTAATACACTAAACCCTAAATCCTAATTCTCTACACACTAAAACATAAAAAAGAAACCCTAAACCCTAAAAAAAACCTAATCTTTAATACACTAAAACCCTAAACCCTAAAACTAAAATTTTAAACCCTAAAACCTAAAACCAAAACCCTAAACTTTAATACAATTAAACCCTAAACCCTAAAACCTAAAATTAAACCCTAAAATGAAGCATATTAGCCAAAAACTCAAAACCCTAAAATTGAAAACAAAAACCCTAAATCCTAAACCCTAAAAACTAAATCTAAAACCCTAAACTTTAATACACTAAACCCTAAATCCTAATTCTCTACACACTAAAACATAAAAAAGAAACCCTAAACCCTAAAAAAAACCTAATCTTTAATACACTAAAACCCTAAACCCTAAAACTAAAATTTTAAACCCTAAAACCTAAAACCAAAACCCTAAACTTTAATACAATTAAACCCTAAACCCTAAAACCTAAAATTAAACCCTAAAATGAAGCATATTAGCCAAAAACTCAAAACCCTAAAATTGAAAACAAAAACCCTAAATCCTAAACCTTAAAAACTAAATCTAAAACCCTAAACTTTAATACACTAAACCCTAAATCCTAATTCTCTAAACACTAAAACATAAAAATGAAACCCTAAACCCTAAAAACAAAAACTCTGATCTTTAATACACAAAAACCCTAAACCCTAAAACTAAATATTAAACCTTAAAATTCTAAACCCTAAAACCTAAAACAAAAACCCTAAACTTGAATACAATAAAACCCTAAACCCTAAAACCTAAAATTAAACCCTAAAACGAAGCATATAACCCAAAAACTCAAAACCCTAAAATTGAAAACAAAAACCCTAAACCCTAAACCCTAAAAACTAAATCTAAAACCCTAAACTTTAATACACTAAACCCTAAATCATAATTCTCTAAACAGTAAAATATAAAAACGAAACCCTAAACCCCAAAAAAAAACCCTAATCTTTAATACACTAAAACACGAAACCCTAAAACGAAAATTTTAAACCCTAAAACCTAAAACTAAAACCCTAAACCCAAAAAAATATTACCCTAAACTTGAATACACTAAAATTTTAAACCCTAAAAGTAAACATTAAACCCTAATATTCTAAACCATAAAACCTAAAACAAAAACCCTAAACCCTAAAAACTAAAACCCTAATCTTGAATACACTAAAACCCTAAACCCTAAAACTAAACATTAAACCCTAATATTCTAAACCCTAAAAACTAAAACCTAAAACCCTAAAACTTAAAATTAAACCCTAAAACTAAGCATATAACCGAAAAACTAAAACCCTAAAATTTTAAAACAAAATCTAAACACTAAACCCTAAAAACTAAATATAAAACCTTAATCTTGAATACACTAAAACCCTAAACCCTAAAACTAAACATTAAACCCTAATATTCTAAACCCTAAAACCTAAAACAAAAACCCTAATATTCTAAAACCTGAAACCCTAAACCTTAAAATTAAACCCTAAAACTAAGCATATAACCGAAAAACTCAAAACCCTAAAATTTTAAAACAAAATCTTAACACTAAACCATAAAAACTAAATCTAAAACCCTAAACTTTAATACATTAAACCCTAAATCCTAATACTCTAAACACCAAAACCTAAAAACAAAACCCTAAACCCTAAAAACTAGAACCCTAATCTTTAATACACTAAAACCCTAAAACTAAATATTAAACCCTAAAATTCTAAACCCTAAAACCTAAAACAAAAACCCTAAAAACTAAAACCTAAAACCCTAAACTTGAATACAATAAAACCATAAACCCTAAAACCTAAAATTAAACCCTAAAATGAAGCATATAACCCAAAAACTCAATACCCTAAAATTGAAAACAAAAACCCTAAACCCTAAACCCTAAAAACTAAATCTAAAACCCTAAACCCTAAAAACTAAATCTAAAACCCTAAACTTTAATACACTAAACCCTAAATCCTAATTCTCTACACACTAAAACATAAAAAAGAAACCCTAAACCCTAAAAAAAACCTAATCTTTAATACACTAAAACCCTAAACCCTAAAACTAAAATTTTAAACCCTAAAACCTAAAACCAAAACCCTAAACTTTAATACAATTAAACCCTAAACCCTAAAACCTAAAATTAAACCCTAAAATGAAGCATATTAGCCAAAAACTCAAAACCCTAAAATTGAAAACAAAAACCCTAAATCCTAAACCCTAAAAACTAAATCTAAAACCCTAAACTTTAATACACTAAACCCTAAATCCTAATTCTCTACACACTAAAACATAAAAAAGAAACCCTAAACCCTAAAAAAAACCTAATCTTTAATACACTAAAACCCTAAACCCTAAAACTAAAATTTTAAACCCTAAAACCTAAAACCAAAACCCTAAACTTTAATACAATTAAACCCTAAACCCTAAAACCTAAAATTAAACCCTAAAATGAAGCATATTAGCCAAAAACTCAAAACCCTAAAATTGAAAACAAAAACCCTAAATCCTAAACCCTAAAAACTAAATCTAAAACCCTAAACTTTAATACACTAAACCCTAAATCCTAATTCTCTAAACACTAAAACATAAAAATGAAACCCTAAACCCTAAAAACAAAAACTCTGATCTTTAATACACAAAAACCCTAAACCCTAAAACTAAATATTAAACCTTAAAATTCTAAACCCTAAAACCTAAAACAAAAACCCTAAACTTGAATACAATAAAACCCTAAACCCTAAAACCTAAAATTAAACCCTAAAACGAAGCATATAACCCAAAAACTCAAAACCCTAAAATTGAAAACAAAAACCCTAAACCCTAAACCCTAAAAACTAAATCTAAAACCCTAAACTTTAATACACTAAACCCTAAATCATAATTCTCTAAACAGTAAAATATAAAAACGAAACCCTAAACCCCAAAAAAAAACCCTAATCTTTAATACACTAAAACACGAAACCCTAAAACGAAAATTTTAAACCCTAAAACCTAAAACTAAAACCCTAAACCCAAAAAAATATTACCCTAAACTTGAATACACTAAAATTTTAAACCCTAAAAGTAAACATTAAACCCTAATATTCTAAACCATAAAACCTAAAACAAAAACCCTAAACCCTAAAAACTAAAACCCTAATCTTGAATACACTAAAACCCTAAACCCTAAAACTAAACATTAAACCCTAATATTCTAAACCCTAAAAACTAAAACCTAAAACCCTAAAACTTAAAATTAAACCCTAAAACTAAGCATATAACCGAAAAACTAAAACCCTAAAATTTTAAAACAAAATCTAAACACTAAACCCTAAAAACTAAATATAAAACCTTAAACTTTAATACACTAAACCCTAAATCCTAATACTCTAAACACTAAAACCTAAAAAAAAAACCTAAACCCTAAAAACTTGAACCCTAATCTTTAATACACTAAAACCCTAAACCTTAAAACTAAATATTAAACCCTAAAATTCCAAACCCTAAAACCTAAAACAAAAACCATAAAAACTAAAACCTAAAACCCTAAACTTGAATACAATAAAACCCTAAACCCTAAAACCTAAAATTAAACCATAAAACGACGCATATAACCCAAAAACTCAAAACCCTAAAATTGAAAACAAAAACCCAAAACCCTAAACCATAAAAACTAAATCTAAAACCCTAAACTTTAATACACTAAACCCTAAATCATAATTCTCTAAACAGTAAAACATAAAAACGAAACCCTAAACCCCAAAAAAAAAACCCTAATCTTTAATACACTAAAACACTAAACCCTAAAACTAAAATTTTAAACCTTAAAACCTAAAACCAAAACCATAAACCCAAAAAATTATAACCCTAAACTTGAATACACTAAAACCTTAAAACCTAAAAGTAAACATTAAACCTTAATATTCTAAACCCTAAAACCTAAAACAAAAACCCTAAACCCTAAAAACTAAAACCCTAATCTTGAATACACTAAAACCCTAAACCCTAAAACTAAACATTAAACCCTAATATTCTAAACCCTAAAACCTAAAACAAAAACCCTAATATTCTAAAACCTAAAACCCTAAACCTTAAAATTAAACCCTAAAACTAAGCATATAACCGAAAAACTCAAAACCCTAAAATTTTTTAAAAAATCTAAACACTAAACCCTAAAGACTAAATCTAAAACCCTAAACTTTAATACACTAAACCCTAAATCCTAATACTCTAAACACTAAAACCTAAAACAAAACCCTAAATCCTAAAAACTAGAACCCTAATCTTTAATACACTAAAACCCTAAACCCTAAAACTAAATATTAAACCCTAAAATTATAAACCCTAAAACCTAAAACAAAAACCCTAAAAACTAAAACCTAAAACCCTAAACTTAAATACAATAAAACCCTAAACCCTAAAACCTAAAATTAAACCCTAAAACGAAGCATATAACCAAAAAACTCAAAACCCTAAGATTGAAAACAAAAACCCTAAACCCTAAAAACTAAATCTAAAACCCTAAACTTTAATACACTAAACCCTAAATCCTAATTCTCTAAACACTAAAACATAAAATAGAAACCCTAAACCCTAAAAAAAACCTATACTTTAATACACTAAAACCCTAAACCCTAAAACTAAAATTTTAAACCCTAAAACCTAAAACCAAAACCCTAACCTTGAATACAATAAAACCCTAAACACTAAAACCTAAAATTAAACCCTAAAACGAAGCATATTACCCAAAAACTCAAAACCCTAAAATTGAAAACAAGATCCCTAAACCCTAAACCCTAAAAACTAAATCTAAAACCCTAAACTTTAATACACTAAACCCTAAATCTTAATTCTCTAAACACTAAAACATAAAAACGAAACCCTAAACCTTAAAAACAAAAACCCTAATCTTTAATACACTAAAACCCTAAACCCTAAAACTAAATATTAAACCTTAAAATTCTAAACCCTAAAACCTAAAACAAAAACCCTAAAAACTAAAACCTAAAACCC
This sequence comes from Euphrasia confusa, assembly GCA_954870475.1. Lineage (NCBI taxonomy): Eukaryota > Viridiplantae > Streptophyta > Magnoliopsida > Lamiales > Orobanchaceae > Euphrasia > Euphrasia confusa. Next base: position 17,805,193 of record OX940960.1, on the reverse strand, counting down.
TAAACTTGAATACAATAAAACCCTAAACCCTAAAACCTAAAATTAAACCCTAAACGAAGCATATAACCCAAATACTCAAAACCCTAAAATTGAAAACAAAAACCCTAAACCCTAAACCCTAAAAACTAAATCTAAAACCCTAAACCCTAAAAATTAAATCTAAAACCCTAAACTTTAATACACTAACCCCTAAATCTTAATTCTCTAAACACTAAAACATAAAAACGAAACCCTAAACCCTAAAAACAAAAACCCTAATCTTTAATACACTAAAACCCTAAACCCTAAAACTAAATATTAAACCTTAAATTTCTAAACCCTAAAACCTAAAACAAAAACCCTAAAAACTAAAACCTAAAACCCTAAACTTGAATACAATAAAACCCTAAACCCTAAAACCTAAAATGAAACCCTAAAACGAAGCATATAACCCAAATACTCAAAACCCTAAAATTGAAAACAAAAACCCTAAACCCTAAACCCTAAAAACTAAATCTAAAACCCTTAACTTTAATACACTAAACCATAAATCCTAATTCTCTAAACACTAAAACATAAAAACGAAACCCTAAACCTTAAAAAAAACCCTAATCTTTAATACACTAAAACCCTAAACCCTAAAAACTAGAACCCTAATCTTTAATACACTAAAACTCTAAACCCTAAAACTAAATATTAAACCCTAAAATTCTAAACCCTAAAACCTAAAACAAAAACCCTAAAAACTAAAACCTAAAACCCTAAACTTGAATACAATAAAACCCTAAACCCTAAAACCTAAAATTAAACCCTAAAACGAAGCATATAACCCAAAAACTCAATACCCTAAAATTGAAAACAAAAACCCTAAACCCTAAACCCTAAAAACTAAATCTAAAACCCTAAACCCTAAAAGCTAAATCTAAAACCCTAAACATTAATACACTAAACCCTAAATCCTAATTCTCTACACACTAAAACATAAAAAAAGAAACCCTAAACCCTAAAAAAACCTAATCTTTAATACACTAAAACCCTAAACCCTAAAACTAAAATTTTAAACCCTAAAACCTAAAACCAAAACCCTAAACTTTAATACAATTAAACCCTAAACCCTAAAACCTAAAATTAAACCCTAAAATGAAGCATATTAGCCAAAAACTCAAAACCCTAAAATTGAAAACAAAAACCCTAAATCCTAAACCCTAAAAACTAAATCTAAAACCCTAAACTTTAATACACTAAACCCTAAATCCTAATTCTCTAAACACTAAAACATAAAAATGAAACCCTAAACCCTAAAAACAAAAACTCTGATCTTTAATACACAAAAACCCTAAACCCTAAAACTAAATATTAAACCTTAAAATTCTAAACCCTAAAACCTAAAACAAAAACCCTAAACTTGAATACAATAAAACCCTAAACCCTAAAACCTAAAAAACGAAGCATATAACCCAAAAACTCAAAACCCTAAAATTGAAAACAAAAACCCTAAACCCTAAACCCTAAAAACTAAATCTAAAACCCTAAACTTTAATACACTAAACCCTAAATCATAATTCTCTAAACAGTAAAATATAAAAACGAAACCCTAAACCCCAAAAAAAAACCCTAATCTTTAATACACTAAAACACGAAACCCTAAAACTAAAATTTTAAACCCTAAAACCTAAAACTAAAACCCTAAACCCAAAAAAATATTACCCTAAACTTGAATACACTAAAATTTTAAACCCTAAAAGTAAACATTAAACCCTAATATTCTAAACCCTAAAACCTAAAACAAAAACCCTAAACCCTAAACACTAAAACCCTAATCTTGAATACACTAAAACCCAAAACCCTAAAACTGAACATTAAACCCTAATATTCCAAACCCTAAAACCTAAAACAAAAACCATAAAAACTAAAACCCAAAACCCTAAACTTGAATACAATAAAACCCTAAACCCTAAAACTTAAAATTAAACCATAAAACGACGCATATAACCCAAAAACTCAAAACCCTAAAATTGAAAACAAAAACCCTAAACCCTAAACCATAAAAACTAAATCTAAAACCCTAAACTTTAATACACTAAACCCTAAATCATAATTCTCTAAACAGTAAAACATAAAAACGAAACCCTAAACCCCAAAAAAAAACCCTAATCTTTAATACACTAAAACCCTAAACCCTAAAACTAAAATTTTAAACCTTAAAACCTAAAACCAAAACCATAAACCCAAAAAATTATAACCCTAAACTTGAATACACTAAAACCTTAAAACCTAAAAGTAAACATTAAACCTTAATATTCTAAACCCTAAAACCTAAAACAAAAACCCTAAACCCTAAAAACTAAAACCCTAATCTTGAATACACTAAAACCCTAAACCCTAAAACTAAACATTAAACCCTAATATTCTAAACCCTAAAACCTAAAACAAAAACCCTAATATTCTAAAACCTAAAACCCTAAACCTTAAAATTAAACCCTAAAACTAAGCATATAACCGAAAAACTCAAAACCCTAAAATTTTTTAAAAAATCTAAACACTAAACCCTAAAGACTAAATCTAAAACCCTAAACTTTAATACACTAAACCCTAAATCCTAATACTCTAAACACTAAAACCTAAAACAAAACCCTAAACACTAAAAACTAGAACCCTAATCTTTAATACACTAAAACCCTAAACCCTAAAACTAAATATTAAACCCTAAAATTATAAACCCTAAAACCTAAAACAAAAACCCTAAAAACTAAAACCTAAAACCCTAAACTTAAATACAATAAAACCCTAAACCCTAAAACCTAAAATTAAACCCTAAAACGAAGCATATAACCAAAAAACTCAAAACCCTAAGATTGAAAACAAAAACCCTAAACCCTAAAAACTAAATCTAAAACCCTAAACTTTAATACACTAAACCCTAAATCCTAATTCTCTAAACACTAAAACATAAAATAGAAACCCTAAACCCTAAAAAAAACCTATACTTTAATACACTAAAACCCTAAACCCTAAAACTAAAATTTTAAACCCTAAAACCTAAAACCAAAACCCTAACCTTGAATACAATAACACCCTAAACCCTAAAACCTAAAATTAAACCCTAAAACGAAGCATATTACCCAAAAACTCAAAACCCTAAAATTGAAAACAAGATCCCTAAACCCTAAACCCTAAAAACTAAATCTAAAACCCTAAACTTTAATACACTAAACCCTAAATCTTAATTCTCTAAACACTAAAACATAAAAACGAAACCCTAAACCTTAAAAACAAAAACCCTAATCTTTAATACACTAAAACCCTAAACCCTAAAACTAAATATTAAACCTTAAAATTCTAAACCCTAAAACCTAAAACAAAAACCCTAAAAACTAAAACCTAAAACCCTAAACTTGAATACAATAAAACCCTAAACCCTAAAACCTAAAATTAAACCCTAAACGAAGCATATAACCCAAATACTCAAAACCCTAAAATTGAAAACAAAAACCCTAAACCCTAAACCCTAAAAACTAAATCTAAAACCCTAAACCCTAAAAATTAAATCTAAAACCCTAAACTTTAATACACTAAACCCTAAATCTTAATTCTCTAAACACTAAAACATAAAAACGAAACCCTAAACCCTAAAAACAAAAACCCTAATCTTTAATACACTAAAACCCTAAACCCTAAAACTAAATATTAAACCTTAAATTTCTAAACCCTAAAACCTAAAACAAAAACCCTAAAAACTAAAACCTAAAACCCTAAACTTGAATACAATAAAACCCTAAACCCTAAAACCTAAAATGAAACCCTAAAACGAAGCATATAACCCAAATACTCAAAACCCTAAAATTGAAAACAAAAACCCTAAACCCTAAACCCTAAAAACTAAATCTAAAACCCTTAACTTTAATACACTAAACCCTAAATCCTAATTCTCTAAACACTAAAACATAAAAACGAAACCCTAAACCTTAAAAAAAACCCTAATCTTTAATACACTAAAACCCTAAACCCTAAAAACTAGAACCCTAATCTTTAATACACTAAAACCCTAAACCCTAAAACTAAATATTAAACCCTAAAATTCTAAACCCTAAAACCTAAAACAAAAACCCTAAAAACTAAAACCTAAAACCCTAAACTTGAATACAATAAAATCCTAAACCCTAAAACCTAAAATTAAACCCTAAAACGAAGCATATAACCCAAAAACTCAATACCCTAAAATTGAAAACAAAAACCCTAAACCCTAAACCCTAAAAGCTAAATCTAAAACCCTAAACATTAATACACTAAACCCTAAATCCTAATTCTCTACACACTAAAACATAAAAAAGAAACCCTAAACCCTAAAAAAACCTAATCTTTAATACACTAAAACCCTAAACCCTAAAACTAAAATTTTAAACCCTAAAACCTAAAACCAAAACCCTAAACTTTAATACAATTAAACCCTAAACCCTAAAACCTAAAATTAAACCCTAAAATGAAGCATATTAGCCAAAAACTCAAAACCCTAAAATTGAAAACAAAAACCCTAAATCCTAAACCCTAAAAACTAAATCTAAAACCCTAAACTTTAATACACTAAACCCTAAATCCTAATTCTCTAAACACTAAAACATAAAAATGAAACCCTAAACCCTAAAAACAAAAACTCTTATCTTTAATACACAAAAACCCTAAACCCTAAAACTAAATATTAAACCTTAAAATTCTAAACCCTAAAACCTAAAACAAAAACCCTAAACTTGAATACAATAAAACCCTAAACCCTAAAACCTAAAAAACGAAGCATATAACCCAAAAACTCAAAACCCTAAAATTGAAAACAAAAACCCTAAACCCTAAACCCTAAAAACTAAATCTAAAACCCTAAACTTTAATACACTAAACCCTAAATCATAATTCTCTAAACAGTAAAATATAAAAACGAAACCCTAAACCCCAAAAAAAAACCCTAATCTTTAATACACTAAAACACGAAACCCTAAAACTAAAATTTTAAACCCTAAAACCTAAAACTAAAACCCTAACCCCAAAAAAATATTACCCTAAACTTGAATACACTAAAATTTTAAACCCTAAAAGTAAACATTAAACCCTAATATTCTAAACCCTAAAACCTAAAACAAAAACCCTAAACCCTAAACACTAAAACCCTAATCTTGAATACACTAAAACCCTAAACCCTAAAACTGAACATTAAACCCTAATATTCCAAACCCTAAAACCTAAAACAAAAACCATAAAAACTAAAACCTAAAACCCTAAACTTGAATACAATAAAACCCTAAACCCTAAAACCTAAAATTAAACCATAAAACGACGCATATAACCCAAAAACTCAAAACCCTAAAATTGAAAACAAAAACCCTAAACCCTAAACCATAAAAACTAAATCTAAAACCCTAAACTTTAATACACTAAACCCTAAATCATAATTCTCTAAACAGTAAAACATAAAAACGAAACCCTAAACCCCAAAAAAAAAACCTAATCTTTAATACACTAAAACCCTAAACCCTAAAACTAAAATTTTAAACCTTAAAACCTAAAACCAAAACCATAAACCCAAAAAATTATAACCCTAAACTTGAATACACTAAAACCTTAAAACCTAAAAGTAAACATTAAACCTTAATATTCTAAACCCTAAAACCTAAAACAAAAACCCTAAACCCTAAAAACTAAAACCCTAATCTTGAATACACTAAAACCCTAAACCCTAAAACTAAACATTAAACCCTAATATTCTAAACCCTAAAACCTAAAACAAAAACCCTAATATTCTAAAACCTAAAACCCTAAACCTTAAAATTAAACCCTAAAACTAAGCATATAACCGAAAAACTCAAAACCCTAAAATTTTAAAACAAAATCTTAACACTAAACCATAAAAACTAAATCTAAAACCCTAAACTTTAATACATTAAACCCTAAATCCTAATACTCTAAACACCAAAACCTAAAAACAAAACCCTAAACCCTAAAAACTAGAACCCTAATCTTTAATACACTAAAACCCTAAAACTAAATATTAAACCCTAAAATTCTAAACCCTAAAACCTAAAACAAAAACCCTAAAAACTAAAACCTAAAACCCTAAACTTGAATACAATAAAACCCTAAACCCTAAAACCTAAAATTAAACCATAAAACGACGCATATAACCCAAAAACTCAAAACCCTAAAATTGAAAACAAAAACCCTAAACCCTAAACCATAAAAACTAAATCTAAAACCCTAAACTTTAATACACTAAACCCTAAATCATAATTCTCTAAACAGTAAAATATAAAAACGAAACCCTAAACCCCAAAAAAAAACCCTAATCTTTAATACACTAAAACACGAAACCCTAAAACGAAAATTTTAAACCCTAAAACCTAAAACTAAAACCCTAAACCCAAAAAAATATTACCCTAAACTTGAATACACTAAAATTTTAAACCCTAAAAGTAAACATTAAACCCTAATATTCTAAACCCTAAAACCTAAAACAAAAACCCTAAACCCTAAAAACTAAAACCCTAATCTTGAATACACTAAAACCCTAAACCCTAAAACTAAACATTAAACCCTAATATTCTAAACCCTAAAACCTAAAACAAAAACCCTAAAAACTAAAACCTAAAACCCTAAAACTTAAAATTAAACCCTAAAACTAAGCATATAACCGAAAAACTAAAACCCTAAAATTTTAAAACAAAATCTAAACACTAAACCCTAAAAACTAAATATAAAACCTTAAACTTTAATACACTAAACCCTAAATCCTAATACTCTAAACACTAAAACCTAAAAAAAAACCCTAAACCCTAAAAACTTGAACCCTAATCTTTAATACACTAAAACCCTAAACCTTAAAACTAAATATTAAACCCTAAAATTCCAAACCCTAAAACCTAAAACAAAAACCATAAAAACTAAAACCTAAAACCCTAAACTTGAATACAATAAAACCCTAAAACCTAAAACCTAAAATTAAACCATAAAACGACGCATATAACCCAAAAACTCAAAACCCTAAAATTGAAAACAAAAACCCAAAACCCTAAACCATAAAAACTAAATCTAAAACCCTAAACTTTAATACACTAAACCCTAAATCATAATTCTCTAAACAGTAAAACATAAAAACGAAACCCTAAACCCCAAAAAAAAACCCTAATCTTTAATACACTAAAACCCTAAACCCTAAAACTAAAATTTTAAACCTTAAAACCTAAAACCAAAACCATAAACCCAAAAAATTATAACCCTAAACTTGAATACACTAAAACCTTAAAACCTAAAAGTAAACATTAAACCTTAATATTCTAAACCCTAAAACCTAAAACAAAAACCCTAAACCCTAAAAACTAAAACCCTAATCTTGAATACACTAAAACCCTAAACCCTAAAACTAAACATTAAACCCTAATATTCTAAACCCTAAAACCTAAAACAAAAACCCTAATATTCTAAAACCTAAAACCCTAAACCTTAAAATTAAACCCTAAAACTAAGCATATAACCGAAAAACTCAAAACCCTAAAATTTTTTAAAAAATCTAAACACTAAACCCTAAAGACTAAATCTAAAACCCTAAACTTTAATACACTAAACCCTAAATCCTAATACTCTAAACACTAAAACCTAAAACAAAACCCTAAACACTAAAAACTAGAACCCTAATCTTTAATACACTAAAACCCTAAACCCTAAAACTAAATATTAAACCCTAAAATTATAAACCCTAAAACCTAAAACAAAAACCCTAAAAACTAAAACCTAAAACCCTAAACTTAAATACAATAAAACCCTAAACCCTAAAACCTAAAATTAAACCCTAAAACGAAGCATATAACCAAAAAACTCAAAACCCTAAGATTGAAAACAAAAACCCTAAACCCTAAAAACTAAATCTAAAACCCTAAACTTTAATACACTAAACCCTAAATCCTAATTCTCTAAACACTAAAACATAAAATAGAAACCCTAAACCCTAAAAAAAACCTATACTTTAATACACTAAAACCCTAAACCCTAAAACTAAAATTTTAAACCCTAAAACCTAAAACCAAAACCCTAACCTTGAATACAATAACACCCTAAACCCTAAAACCTAAAATTAAACCCTAAAACGAAGCATATTACCCAAAAACTCAAAACCCTAAAATTGAAAACAAGATCCCTAAACCCTAAACCCTAAAAACTAAATCTAAAACCCTAAACTTTAATACACTAAACCCAAAATCTTAATTCTCTAAACACTAAAACATAAAAACGAAACCCTAAACCTTAAAAACAAAAACCCTAATCTTTAATACACTAAAACCCTAAACCCTAAAACTAAATATTAAACCTTAAAATTCTAAACCCTAAAACCTAAAACAAAAACCCTAAAAACTAAAACCTAAAACCCTAAACTTGAATACAATAAAACCCTAAACCCTAAAACCTAAAATTAAACCCTAAACGAAGCATATAACCCAAATACTCAAAACCCTAAAATTGAAAACAAAAACCCTAAACCCTAAACCCTAAAAACTAAATCTAAAACCCTAAACCCTAAAAATTAAATCTAAAACCCTAAACTTTAATACACTAAACCCTAAATCTTAATTCTCTAAACACTAAAACATAAAAACGAAACCCTAAACCCTAAAAACAAAAACCCTAATCTTTAATACACTAAAACCCTAAACCCTAAAACTAAATATTAAACCTTAAATTTCTAAACCCTAAAACCTAAAACAAAAACCCTAAAAACTAAAACCTAAAACCCTAAACTTGAATACAATAAAACCCTAAACCCTAAAACCTAAAATGAAACCCTAAAACGAAGCATATAACCCAAATACTCAAAACCCTAAAATTGAAAACAAAAACCCTAAACCCTAAACCCTAAAAACTAAATCTAAAACCCTTAACTTTAATACACTAAACCCTAAATCCTAATTCTCTAAACACTAAAACATAAAAACGAAACCCTAAACCTTAAAAAAAACCCTAATCTTTAATACACTAAAACCCTAAACCCTAAAAACTAGAACCCTAATCTTTAATACACTAAAACCCTAAACCCTAAAACTAAATATTAAACCCTAAAATTCTAAACCCTAAAACCTAAAACAAAAACCCTAAAAACTAAAACCTAAAACCCTAAACTTGAATACAATAAAATCCTAAACCCTAAAACCTAAAATTAAACCCTAAAACGAAGCATATAACCCAAAAACTCAATACCCTAAAATTGAAAACAAAAACCCTAAACCCTAAACCCTAAAAGCTAAATCTAAAACCCTAAACATTAATACACTAAACCCTAAATCCTAATTCTCTACACACTAAAACATAAAAAAGAAACCCTAAACCCTAAAAAAACCTAATCTTTAATACACTAAAACCCTAAACCCTAAAACTAAAATTTTAAACCCTAAAACCTAAAACCAAAACCCTAAACTTTAATACAATTAAACCCTAAACCCTAAAACCTAAAATTAAACCCTAAAATGAAGCATATTAGCCAAAAACTCAAAACCCTAAAATTGAAAACAAAAACCCTAAATCCTAAACCCTAAAAACTAAATCTAAAACCCTAAACTTTAATACACTAAACCCTAAATCCTAATTCTCTAAACACTAAAACATAAAAATGAAACCCTAAACCCTAAAAACAAAAACTCTTATCTTTAATACACAAAAACCCTAAACCCTAAAACTAAATATTAAACCTTAAAATTCTAAACCCTAAAACCTAAAACAAAAACCCTAAACTTGAATACAATAAAACCCTAAACCCTAAAACCTAAAAAACGAAGCATATAACCCAAAAACTCAAAACCCTAAAATTGAAAACAAAAACCCTAAACCCTAAACCCTAAAAACTAAATCTAAAACCCTAAACTTTAATACACTAAACCCTAAATCATAATTCTCTAAACAGTAAAATATAAAAACGAAACCCTAAACCCCAAAAAAAAACCCTAATCTTTAATACACTAAAACACGAAACCCTAAAACTAAAATTTTAAACCCTAAAACCTAAAACTAAAACCCTAAACCCAAAAAAATATTACCCTAAACTTGAATACACTAAAATTTTAAACCCTAAAAGTAAACATTAAACCCTAATATTCTAAACCCTAAAACCTAAAACAAAAACCCTAAACCCTAAACACTAAAACCCTAATCTTGAATACACTAAAACCCTAAACCCTAAAACTGAACATTAAACCCTAATATTCCAAACCCTAAAACCTAAAACAAAAACCATAAAAACTAAAACCTAAAACCCTAAACTTGAATACAATAAAACCCTAAACCCTAAAACCTAAAATTAAACCATAAAACGACGCATATAACCCAAAAACTCAAAACCCTAAAATTGAAAACAAAAACCCTAAACCCTAAACCATAAAAACTAAATCTAAAACCCTAAACTTTAATACACTAAACCCTAAATCATAATTCTCTAAACAGTAAAACATAAAAACGAAACCCTAAACCCCAAAAAAAAACCCTAATCTTTAATACACTAAAACCCTAAACCCTAAAACTAAAATTTTAAACCTTAAAACCTAAAACCAAAACCATAAACCCAAAAAATTATAACCCTAAACTTGAATACACTAAAACCTTAAAACCTAAAAGTAAACATTAAACCTTAATATTCTAAACCCTAAAACCTAAAACAAAAACCCTAAACCCTAAAAACTAAAACCCTAATCTTGAATACACTAAAACCCTAAACCCTAAAACTAAACATTAAACCCTAATATTCTAAACCCTAAAACCTAAAACAAAAACCCTAATATTCTAAAACCTAAAACCCTAAACCTTAAAATTAAACCCTAAAACTAAGCATATAACCGAAAAACTCAAAACCCTAAAATTTTAAAACAAAATCTTAACACTAAACCATAAAAACTAAATCTAAAACCCTAAACTTTAATACATTAAACCCTAAATCCTAATACTCTAAACACCAAAACCTAAAAACAAAACCCTAAACCCTAAAAACTAGAACCCTAATCTTTAATACACTAAAACCCTAAAACTAAATATTAAACCCTAAAATTCTAAACCCTAAAACCTAAAACAAAAACCCTAAAAACTAAAACCTAAAACCCTAAACTTGAATACAATAAAACCCTAAACCCTAAAACCTAAAATTAAACCATAAAACGACGCATATAACCCAAAAACTCAAAACCCTAAAATTGAAAACAAAAACCCTAAACCCTAAACCATAAAAACTAAATCTAAAACCCTAAACTTTAATACACTAAACCCTAAATCATAATTCTCTAAACAGTAAAATATAAAAACGAAACCCTAAACCCCAAAAAAAAACCCTAATCTTTAATACACTTAAACACGAAACCCTAAAACGAAAATTTTAAACCCTAAAACCTAAAACTAAAACCCTAAACCCAAAAAAATATTACCCTAAACTTGAATACACTAAAATTTTAAACCCTAAAAGTAAACATTAAACCCTAATATTCTAAACCCTAAAACCTAAAACAAAAACCCTAAACCCTAAAAACTAAAACCCTAATCTTGAATACACTAAAACCCTAAACCCTAAAACTAAACATTAAACCCTAATATTCTAAACCCTAAAACCTAAAACAAAAACCCTAAAAACTAAAACCTAAAACCCTAAAACTTAAAATTAAACCCTAAAACTAAGCATATAACCGAAAAACTAAAACCCTAAAATTTTAAAACAAAATCTAAACACTAAACCCTAAAAACTAAATATAAAACCTTAAACTTTAATACACTAAACCCTAAATCCTAATACTCTAAACACTAAAACCTAAAAAAAAACCCTAAACCCTAAAAACTTGAACCCTAATCTTTAATACACTAAAACCCTAAACCTTAAAACTAAATATTAAACCCTAAAATTCCAAACCCTAAAACCTAAAACAAAAACCATAAAAACTAAAACCTAAAACCCTAAACTTGAATACAATAAAACCCTAAACCCTAAAACCTAAAATTAAACCATAAAACGACGCATATAACCCAAAAACTCAAAACCCTAAAATTGAAAACAAAAACCCAAAACCCTAAACCATAAAAACTAAATCTAAAACCCTAAACTTTAATACACTAAACCCTAAATCATAATTCTCTAAACAGTAAAACATAAAAACGAAACCCTAAACCCCAAAAAAAAACCCTAATCTTTAATACACTAAAACCCTAAACCCTAAAACTAAAATTTTAAACCTTAAAACCTAAAACCAAAACCATAAACCCAAAAAATTATAACCCTAAACTTGAATACACTAAAACCTTAAAACCTAAAAGTAAACATTAAACCTTAATATTCTAAACCCTAAAACCTAAAACAAAAACCCTAAACCCTAAAAACTAAAACCCTAATCTTGAATACACTAAAACCCTAAACCCTAAAACTAAACATTAAACCCTAATATTCTAAACCCTAAAACCTAAAACAAAAACCCTAATATTCTAAAACCTAAAACCCTAAACCTTAAAATTAAACCCTAAAACTAAGCATATAACCGAAAAACTCAAAACCCTAAAATTTTTTAAAAAATCTAAACACTAAACCCTAAAGACTAAATCTAAAACCCTAAACTTTAATACACTAAACCCTAAATCCTAATACTCTAAACACTAAAACCTAAAACAAAACCCTAAACCCTAAAAACTAGAACCCTAATCTTTAATACACTAAAACCCTAAACCCTAAAACTAAATATTAAACCCTAAAATTATAAACCCTAAAACCTAAAACAAAAACCCTAAAAACTAAAACCTAAAACCCTAAACTTAAATACAATAAAACCCTAAACCCTAAAACCTAAAATTAAACCCTAAAACGAAGCATATAACCAAAAAACTCAAAACCCTAAGATTGAAAACAAAAACCCTAAACCCTAAAAACTAAATCTAAAACCCTAAACTTTAATACACTAAACCCTAAATCCTAATTCTCTAAACACTAAAACATAAAATAGAAACCCTAAACCCTAAAAAAAACCTATACTTTAATACACTAAAACCCTAAACCCTAAAACTAAAATTTTAAACCCTAAAACCTAAAACCAAAACCCTAACCTTGAATACAATAAAACCCTAAACCCTAAAACCTAAAATTAAACCCTAAAACGAAGCATATTACCCAAAAACTCAAAACCCTAAAATTGAAAACAAGATCCCTAAACCCTAAACCCTAAAAACTAAATCTAAAACCCTAAACTTTAATACACTAAACCCTAAATCTTAATTCTCTAAACACTAAAACATAAAAACGAAACCCTAAACCTTAAAAACAAAAACCCTAATCTTTAATACACTAAAACCCTAAACCCTAAAACTAAATATTAAACCTTAAAATTCTAAACCCTAAAACCTAAAACAAAAACCCTAAAAACTAAAACCTAAAAACCTAAACTTGAATACAATAAAACCCTAAACCCTAAAACCTAAAATTAAACCCTAAACGAAGCATATAACCCAAATACTCAAAACCCTAAAATTGAAAACAAAAACCCTAAACCCTAAACCCTAAAAACTAAATCTAAAACCCTAAACCCTAAAAATAAAATCTAAAACCCTAAACTTTAATACACTAAACCCTAAATCTTAATTCTCTAAACACTAAAACATAAAAACGAAACCCTAAACCCTAAAAACAAAAACCCTAATCTTTAATACACTAAAACCCTAAACCCTAAAACTAAATATTAAACCTTAAATTTCTAAACCCTAAAACCTAAAACAAAAACCCTAAAAACTAAAACCTAAAACCCTAAACTTGAATACAATAACACCCTAAACCCTAAAACCTAAAATGAAACCCTAAAACGAAGCATATAACCCAAATACTCAAAACCCTAAAATTGAAAACAAAAACCCTAAACCCTAAACCCTAAAAACTAAATCTAAAACCCTTAACTTTAATACACTAAACCCTAAATCCTAATTCTCTAAACACTAAAACATAAAAACGAAACCCTAAACCTTAAAAAAAAACCTAATCTTTAATACACTAAAACCCTAAACCCTAAAAACTAGAACACTAATCTTTAATACACTAAAACCCTAAACCCTAAAACTAAATATTAAACCCTAAAATTCTAAACCCTAAAACCTAAAACAAAAACCCTAAAAACTAAAACCTAAAACCCTAAACTTGAATACAATAAAACCCTAAACCCTAAAACCTAAAATTAAACCCTAAAACGAAGCATATAACCCAAAAACTCAATACCCTAAAATTGAAAACAAAAACCCTAAACCCTAAACCCTAAAAACTAAATCTAAAACCCTAAACCCTAAAAGCTAAATCTAAAACCCTAAACATTAATACACTAAACCCTAAATCCTAATTCTCTACACACTAAAACATAAAAAAGAAACCCTAAACCCTAAAAAAACCTAATCTTTAATACACTAAAACCCTAAACCCTAAAACTAAAATTTTAAACCCTAAAACCTAAAACCAAAACCCTAAACTTTAATACAATTAAACCCTAAACCCTAAAACCTAAAATTAAACCCTAAAATGAAGCATATTAGCCAAAAACTCAAAACCCTAAAATTGAAAACAAAAACCCTAAATCCTAAACCCTAAAAACTAAATCTAAAACCCTAAACTTTAATACACTAAACCCTAAATCCTAATTCTCTAAAAACTAAAACATAAAAATGAAACCCTAAACCCTAAAAACAAAAACTCTGATCTTTAATACACAAAAACCCTAAACCCTAAAACTAAATATTAAACCTTAAAATTCTAAACCCTAAAACCTAAAACAAAAACCCTAAACTTGAATACAATAAAACCCTAAACCCTAAAACCTAAAAAACGAAGCATATAACCCAAAAACTCAAAACCCTAAAAATTGAAAACAAAAACCCTAAACCCTAAACCCTAAAAACTAAATCTAAAACCCTAAACTTTAATACACTAAACCCTAAATCATAATTCTCTAAACAGTAAAATATAAAAACGAAACCCTAAACCCCAAAAAAAAAACCTAATCTTTAATACACTAAAACACGAAACCCTAAAACTAAAATTTTAAACCCTAAAACCTAAAACTAAAACCCTAAACCCAAAAAAATATTACCCTAAACTTGAATACACTAAAATTTTAAACCCTAAAAGTAAACATTAAACCCTAATATTCTAAACCCTAAAACCTAAAACAAAAACCCTAAACCCTAAACACTAAAACCCTAATCTTGAATACACTAAAACCCTAAACCCTAAAACTGAACATTAAACCCTAATATTCCAAACCCTAAAACCTAAAACAAAAACCATAAAAACTAAAACCTAAAACCCTAAACTTGAATACAATAAAACCCTAAACCCTAAAACCTAAAATTAAACCATAAAACGACGCATATAACCCAAAAACTCAAAACCCTAAAATTGAAAACAAAAACCCTAAACCCTAAACCATAAAAACTAAATCTAAAACCCTAAACTTTAATACACTAAACCGTAAATCATAATTCTCTAAACAGTAAAACATAAAAACGAAACCCTAAACCCCAAAAAAAAACCCTAATCTTTAATACACTAAAACCCTAAACCCTAAAACTAAAATTTTAAACCTTAAAACCTAAAACCAAAACCATAAACCCAAAAAATTATAACCCTAAACTTGAATACACTAAAACCTTAAAACCTAAAAGTAAACATTAAACCTTAATATTCTAAACCCTAAAACCTAAAACAAAAACCCTAAACCCTAAAAACTAAAACCCTAATCTTGAATACACTAAAACCCTAAACCCTAAAACTAAACATTAAACCCTAATATTCTAAACCCTAAAACCTAAAACAAAAACCCTAATATTCTAAAACCTAAAACCCTAAACCTTAAAATTAAACCCTAAAACTAAGCATATAACCGAAAAACTCAAAACCCTAAAATTTTAAAACAAAATCTTAACACTAAACCATAAAAACTAAATCTAAAACCCTAAACTTTAATACATTAAACCCTAAATCCTAATACTCTAAACACCAAAACCTAAAAACAAAACTCTAAACCCTAAAAACTAGAACCCTAATCTTTAATACACTAAAACCCTAAAACTAAATATTAAACCCTAAAATTCTAAACCCTAAAACCTAAAACAAAAACCCTAAAAACTAAAACCTAAAACCCTAAACTTGAATACAATAAAACCCTAAACCCTAAAACCTAAAATTAAACCCTAAAATGAAGCATATAACCCAAAAACTCAATACCCTAAAATTGAAAACAAAAACCCTAAACCCTAAACCCTAAAAACTAAATCTAAAACCCTAAACCCTAAAAACTAAATCTAAAACCCTAAACTTTAATACACTAAACCCTAAATCCTAATTCTCTACACACTAAAACATAAAAAAGAAACCCTAAACCCTAAAAAAAACCTAATCTTTAATACACTAAAACCCTAAACCCTAAAACTAAAATTTTAAACCCTAAAACCTAAAACCAAAACCCTAAACTTTAATACAATTAAACCCTAAACCCTAAAACCTAAAATTAAACCCTAAAATGAAGCATATTAGCCAAAAACTCAAAACCCTAAAATTGAAAACAAAAACCCTAAATCCTAAACCCTAAAAACTAAATCTAAAACCCTAAACTTTAATACACTAAACCCTAAATCCTAATTCTCTAAACACTAAAACATAAAAATGAAACCCTAAACCCCAAAAAAAAACCCTAATCTTTAATAAACTAAAACACGAAACCCTAAAACTAAAATTTTAAACCCTAAAACCTAAAACTAAAACCCTAAACCCAAAAAAATATTACCCTAAACTTGAATACACTAAAATTTTAAACCCTAAAAGTAAACATTAAACCCTAATATTCTAAACCCTAAAACCTAAAACAAAAACCCTAAACCCTAAACACTAAAACCCTAATCTTGAATACACTAAAACCCTAAACCCTAAAACTAAACATTAAACCCTAATATTCCAAACCCTAAAACCTAAAACAAAAACCATAAAAACTAAAACCTAAAACCCTAAACTTAAATACAATAAAACCCTAAACCCTAAAACCTAAAATTAAACCCTAAAACGAAGCATATAACCAAAAAACTCAAAACCCTAAGATTGAAAACAAAAACCCTAAACCCTAAAAACTAAATCTAAAACCCTAAACTTTAATACACTAAACCCTAAATCCTAATTCTCTAAACACTAAAACATAAAATAGAAACCCTAAACCCTAAAAAAAACCTATACTTTAATACACTAAAACCCTAAACCCTAAAACTAAAATTTTAAACCCTAAAACCTAAAACCAAAACCCTAACCTTGAATACAATAAAACCCTAAACCCTAAAACCTAAAATTAAACCCTAAAACGAAGCATATTACCCAAAAACTCAAAACCCTAAAATTGAAAACAAGATCCCTAAACCCTAAACCCTAAAAACTAAATCTAAAACCCTAAACTTTAATACACTAAACCCTAAATCTTAATTCTCTAAACACTAAAACATAAAAACGAAACCCTAAACCTTAAAAACAAAAACCCTAATCTTTAATACACTAAAACCCTAAACCCTAAAACTAAATATTAAACCTTAAAATTCTAAACCCTAAAACCTAAAACAAAAACCCTAAAAACTAAAACCTAAAACCCTAAACTTGAATACAATAAAACCCTAAACCCTAAAACCTAAAATTAAACCCTAAACGAAGCATATAACCCAAATACTCAAAACCCTAAAATTGAAAACAAAAACCCTAAACCCTAAACCCTAAAAACTAAATCTAAAACCCTAAACCCTAAAAATAAAATCTAAAACCCTAAACTTTAATACACTAAACCCTAAATCTTAATTCTCTAAACACTAAAACATAAAAACGAAACCCTAAACCCTAAAAACAAAAACCCTAATCTTTAATACACTAAAACCCTAAACCCTAAAACTAAATATTAAACCTTAAATTTCTAAACCCTAAAACCTAAAACAAAAACCCTAAAAACTAAAACCTAAAACCCTAAACTTGAATACAATAACACCCTAAACCCTAAAACCTAAAATGAAACCCTAAAACGAAGCATATAACCCAAATACTCAAAACCCTAAAATTGAAAACAAAAACCCTAAACCCTAAACCCTAAAAACTAAATCTAAAACCCTTAACTTTAATACACTAAACCCTAAATCCTAATTCTCTAAACACTAAAACATAAAAACGAAACCCTAAACCTTAAAAAAACCCTAATCTTTAATACACTAAAACCCTAAACCCTAAAAACTAGAACCCTAATCTTTAATACACTAAAACCCTAAACCCTAAAACTAAATATTAAACCCTAAAATTCTAAACCCTAAAACCTAAAACAAAAACCCTAAAAACTAAAACCTAAAACCCTAAACTTGAATACAATAAAACCCTAAACCCTAAAACCTAAAATTAAACCCTAAAACGAAGCATATAACCCAAAAACTCAATACCCTAAAATTGAAAACAAAAACCCTAAACCCTAAACCCTAAAAACTAAATCTAAAACCCTAAACCCTAAAAGCTAAATCTAAAACCCTAAACATTAATACACTAAACCCTAAATCCTAATTCTCTACACACTAAAACATAAAAAAGAAACCCTAAACCCTAAAAAAACCTAATCTTTAATACACTAAAACCCTAAACCCTAAAACTAAAATTTTAAACCCTAAAACCTAAAACCAAAACCCTAAACTTTAATACAATTAAACCCTAAACCCTAAAACCTAAAATTAAACCCTAAAATGAAGCATATTAGCCAAAAACTCAAAACCCTAAAATTGAAAACAAAAACCCTAAATCCTAAACCCTAAAAACTAAATCTAAAACCCTAAACTTTAATACACTAAACCCTAAATCCTAATTCTCTAAAAACTAAAACATAAAAATGAAACCCTAAACCCTAAAAACAAAAACTCTGATCTTTAATACACAAAAACCCTAAACCCTAAAACTAAATATTAAACCTTAAAATTCTAAACCCTAAAACCTAAAACAAAAACCCTAAACT
This sequence comes from Euphrasia confusa, assembly GCA_954870475.1. Taxonomy (NCBI): domain Eukaryota; kingdom Viridiplantae; phylum Streptophyta; class Magnoliopsida; order Lamiales; family Orobanchaceae; genus Euphrasia; species Euphrasia confusa. The sequence continues at coordinate 17,786,189 of OX940960.1, read as the reverse complement.
TGAATACAATAAAACCCTAAACCCTAAAACCTAAAAAACGAAGCATATAACCCAAAAACTCAAAACCCTAAAAATTGAAAACCAAAACCCTAAACCCTAAACCCTAAAAACTAAATCTAAAACCCTAAACTTTAATACACTAAACCCTAAATCATAATTCTCTAAACAGTAAAATATAAAAACGAAACCCTAATCCCCAAAAAAAAAACCTAATCTTTAATACACTAAAACACGAAACCCTAAAACTAAAATTTTAAACCCTAAAACCTAAAACTAAAACCCTAAACCCAAAAAAATATTACCCTAAACTTGAATACACTAAAATTTTAAACCCTAAAAGTAAACATTAAACCCTAATATTCTAAACCCTAAAACCTAAAACAAAAACCCTAAACCCTAAACACTAAAACCCTAATCTTGAATACACTAAAACCCTAAACCCTAAAACTGAACATTAAACCCTAATATTCCAAACCCTAAAATCTAAAACAAAAACCATAAAAACTAAAACCTAAAACCCTAAACTTGAATACAATAAAACCCTAAACCCTAAAACCTAAAATTAAACCATAAAACGACGCATATAACCCAAAAACTCAAAACCCTAAAATTGAAAACAAAAACCCTAAACCCTAAACCATAAAAACTAAATCTAAAACCCTAAACTTTAATACACTAAACCCTAAATCATAATTCTCTAAACAGTAAAACATAAAAACGAAACCCTAAACCCCAAAAAAAAACCCTAATCTTTAATACACTAAAACCCTAAACCCTAAAACTAAAATTTTAAACCTTAAAACCTAAAACCAAAACCATAAACCCAAAAAATTATAACCCTAAACTTGAATACACTAAAACCTTAAAACCTAAAAGTAAACATTAAACCTTAATATTCTAAACCCTAAAACCTAAAACAAAAACCCTAAACCCTAAAAACTAAAACCCTAATCTTGAATACACTAAAACCCTAAACCCTAAAACTAAACATTAAACCCTAATATTCTAAACCCTAAAACCTAAAACAAAAACCCTAATATTCTAAAACCTAAAACCCTAAACCTTAAAATTAAACCCTAAAACTAAGCATATAACCGAAAAACTCAAAACCCTAAAATTTTAAAACAAAATCTTAACACTAAACCATAAAAACTAAATCTAAAACCCTAAACTTTAATACATTAAACCCTAAATCCTAATACTCTAAACACCAAAACCTAAAAACAAAACCCTAAACCCTAAAAACTAGAACCCTAATCTTTAATACACTAAAACCCTAAAACTAAATATTAAACCCTAAAATTCTAAACCCTAAAACCTAAAACAAAAACCCTAAAAACTAAAACCTAAAACCCTAAACTTGAATACAATAAAACCCTAAACCCTAAAACCTAAAATTAAACCCTAAAATGAAGCATATAACCCAAAAACTCAATACCCTAAAATTGAAAACAAAAACCCTAAACCCTAAACCCTAAAAACTAAATCTAAAACCCTAAACCCTAAAAACTAAATCTAAAACCCTAAACTTTAATACACTAAACCCTAAATCCTAATTCTCTACACACTAAAACATAAAAAAGAAACCCTAAACCCTAAAAAAAACCTAATCTTTAATACACTAAAACCCTAAACCCTAAAACTAAAATTTTAAACCCTAAAACCTAAAACCAAAACCCTAAACTTTAATACAATTAAACCCTAAACCCTAAAACCTAAAATTAAACCCTAAAATGAAGCATATTAGCCAAAAACTCAAAACCCTAAAATTGAAAACAAAAACCCTAAATCCTAAACCCTAAAAACTAAATCTAAAACCCTAAACTTTAATACACTAAACCCTAAATCCTAATTCTCTAAACACTAAAACATAAAAATGAAACCCTAAACCCCAAAAAAAAACCCTAATCTTTAATAAACTAAAACACGAAACCCTAAAACTAAAATTTTAAACCCTAAAACCTAAAACTAAAACCCTAAACCCAAAAAAATATTACCCTAAACTTGAATACACTAAAATTTTAAACCCTAAAAGTAAACATTAAACCCTAATATTCTAAACCCTAAAACCTAAAACAAAAACCCTAAACCCTAAACACTAAAACCCTAATCTTGAATACACTAAAACCCTAAACCCTAAAACTAAACATTAAACCCTAATATTCCAAACCCTAAAACCTAAAACAAAAACCATAAAAACTAAAACCTAAAACCCTAAACTTGAATACAATAAAACCCTAAACCCTAAAACCTAAAATTAAACCATAAAACGACGCATATAACCCAAAAACTCAAAACCCTAAAATTGAAAACAAAAACCCTAAACCCTAAACCATAAAAACTAAATCTAAAACCCTAAACTTTAATACACTAAACCCTAAATCATAATTCTCTAAACAGTAAAACATAAAAACGAAACCCTAAACCCCAAAAAAAAACCCTAATCTTTAATACACTAAAACCCTAAACCCTAAAACTAAAATTTTAAACCTTAAAACCTAAAACCAAAACCATAAACCCAAAAAATTATAACCCTAAACTTGAATACACTAAAACCTTAAAACCTAAAAGTAAACATTAAACATTAATATTCTAAACCCTAAAACCTAAAACAAAAACCCTAAACCCTAAAAACTAAAACCCTAATCTTGAATACACTAAAACCCTAAACCCTAAAACTAAACATTAAACGCTAATATTCTAAACCCTAAAACCTAAAACAAAAACCCTAATATTCTAAAACCTAAAACCCTAAACCTTAAAATTAAACCCTAAAACTAAGCATATAACCGAAAAACTCAAAACCCTAAAATTTTAAAACAAAATCTTAACACTAAACCATAAAAACTAAATCTAAAACCCTAAACTTTAATACATTAAACCCTAAATCCTAATACTCTAAACACCAAAACCTAAAAACAAAACCCTAAACCCTAAAAACTAGAACCCTAATCTTTAATACACTAAAACCCTAAAACTAAATATTAAACCCTAAAATTCTAAACCCTAAAACCTAAAACAAAAACCCTAAAAACTAAAACCTAAAACCCTAAACTTGAATACAATAAAACCCTAAACCCTAAAACCTAAAATTAAACCCTAAAATGAAGCATATAACCCAAAAACTCAATACCCTAAAATTGAAAACAAAAACCCTAAACCCTAAACCCTAAAAACTAAATCTAAAACCCTAAACCCTAAAAACTAAATCTAAAACCCTAAACTTTAATACACTAAACCCTAAATCCTAATTCTCTACACACTAAAACATAAAAAAGAAACCCTAAACCCTAAAAAAACCTAATCTTTAATACACTAAAACCCTGAACCCTAAAACTAAAATTTTAAACCCTAAAACCTAAAACCAAAACCCTAAACTTTAATACAATTAAACCCTAAACCCTAAAACCTAAAATTAAACCCTAAAATGAAGCATATTAGCCAAAAACTCAAAACCCTAAAATTGAAAACAAAAACCCTAAATCCTAAACCCTAAAAACTAAATCTAAAACCCTAAACTTTAATACACTAAACCCTAAATCCTAATTCTCTAAACACTAAAACATAAAAATGAAACCCTAAACCCCAAAAAAAAACCCTAATCTTTAATAAACTAAAACACGAAACCCTAAAACTAAAATTTTAAACCCTAAAACCTAAAACTAAAACCCTAAACCCAAAAAAATATTACCCTAAACTTGAATACACTAAAATTTTAAACCCTAAAAGTAAACATTAAACCCTAATATTCTAAACCCTAAAACCTAAAACAAAAACCCTAAACCCTAAACACTAAAACCCTAATCTTGAATACACTAAAACCCTAAACCCTAAAACTAAACATTAAACCCTAATATTCCAAACCCTAAAACCTAAAACAAAAACCATAAAAACTAAAACCTAAAACCCTAAACTTGAATACAATAAAACCCTAAACCCTAAAACCTAAAATTAAACCATAAAACGACGCATATAACCCAAAAACTCAAAACCCTAAAATTGAAAACAAAAACCCTAAACCCTAAACCATAAAAACTAAATCTAAAACCCTAAACTTTAATACACTAAACCCTAAATCATAATTCTCTAAACAGTAAAACATAAAAACGAAACCCTAAACCCCAAAAAAAAACCCTAATCTTTAATACACTAAAACCCTAAACCCTAAAACTAAAATTTTAAACCTTAAAACCTAAAACCAAAACCATAAACCCAAAAAATTATAACCCTAAACTTGAATACACTAAAACCTTAAAACCTAAAAGTAAACATTAAACATTAATATTCTAAACCCTAAAACCTAAAACAAAAACCCTAAACCCTAAAAACTAAAACCCTAATCTTGAATACACTAAAACCCTAAACCCTAAAACTAAACATTAAACGCTAATATTCTAAACCCTAAAACCTAAAACAAAAACCCTAATATTCTAAAACCTAAAACCCTAAACCTTAAAATTAAACCCTAAAACTAAGCATATAACCGAAAAACTCAAAACCCTAAAATTTTAAAACAAAATCTTAACACTAAACCATAAAAACTAAATCTAAAACCCTAAACTTTAATACATTAAACCCTAAATCCTAATACTCTAAACACCAAAACCTAAAAACAAAACCCTAAACCCTAAAAACTAGAACCCTAATCTTTAATACACTAAAACCCTAAAACTAAATATTAAACCCTAAAATTCTAAACCCTAAAACCTAAAACAAAAACCCTAAAAACTAAAACCTAAAACCCTAAACTTGAATACAATAAAACCCTAAACCCTAAAACCTAAAATTAAACCCTAAAATGAAGCATATAACCCAAAAACTCAATACCCTAAAATTGAAAACAAAAACCCTAAACCCTAAACCCTAAAAACTAAATCTAAAACCCTAAACCCTAAAAACTAAATCTAAAACCCTAAACTTTAATACACTAAACCCTAAATCCTAATTCTCTACACACTAAAACATAAAAAAGAAACCCTAAACCCTAAAAAAACCTAATCTTTAATACACTAAAACCCTGAACCCTAAAACTAAAATTTTAAACCCTAAAACCTAAAACCAAAACCCTAAACTTTAATACAATTAAACCCTAAACCCTAAAACCTAAAATTAAACCCTAAAATGAAGCATATTAGCCAAAAACTCAAAACCCTAAAATTGAAAACAAAAACCCTAAATCCTAAACCCTAAAAACTAAATCTAAAACCCTAAACTTTAATACACTAAACCCTAAATCCTAATTCTCTAAACACTAAAACATAAAAATGAAACCCTAAACCCCAAAAAAAAACCCTAATCTTTAATACACTAAAACACGAAACCCTAAAACTAAAATTTTAAACCCTAAAACCTAAAACTAAAACCCTAAACCCAAAAAAATATTACCCTAAACTTGAATACACTAAAATTTTAAACCCTAAAAGTAAACATTAAACCCTAATATTCTAAACCCTAAAACCTAAAACAAAAACCCTAAACCCTAAACACTAAAACCCTAATCTTGAATACACTAAAACCCTAAACCCTAAAACTAAACATTAAACCCTAATATTCCAAACCCTAAAACCTAAAACAAAAACCATAAAAACTAAAACCTAAAACCCTAAACTTGAATACAATAAAACCCTAAACCCTAAAACCTAAAATTAAACCATAAAACGACGCATATAACCCAAAAACTCAAAACCCTAAAATTGAAAACAAAAACCCTAAACCCTAAACCATAAAAACTAAATCTAAAACCCTAAACTTTAATACACTAAACCCTAAATCATAATTCTCTAAACAGTAAAACATAAAAACGAAACCCTAAACCCCAAAAAAAAACCCTAATCTTTAATACACTAAAACCCTAAACCCTAAAACTAAAATTTTAAACCTTAAAACCTAAAACCAAAACCATAAACCCAAAAAATTATAACCCTAAACTTGAATACACTAAAACCTTAAAACCTAAAAGTAAACATTAAACCTTAATATTCTAAACCCTAAAACCTAAAACAAAAACCCTAAACCCTAAAAACTAAAACCCTAATCTTGAATACACTAAAACCCTAAACCCTAAAACTAAACATTAAACGCTAATATTCTAAACCCTAAAACCTAAAACAAAAACCCTAATATTCTAAAACCTAAAACCCTAAACCTTAAAATTAAACCCTAAAACTAAGCATATAACCGAAAAACTCAAAACCCTAAAATTTTAAAACAAAATCTTAACACTAAACCATAAAAACTAAATCTAAAACCCTAAACTTTAATACATTAAACCCTAAATCCTAATACTCTAAACACCAAAACCTAAAAACAAAACCCTAAACCCTAAAAACTAGAACCCTAATCTTTAATACACTAAAACCCTAAAACTAAATATTAAACCCTAAAATTCTAAACCCTAAAACCTAAAACAAAAACCCTAAAAACTAAAACCTAAAACCCTAAACTTGAATACAATAAAACCCTAAACCCTAAAACCTAAAATTAAACCCTAAAATGAAGCATATAACCCAAAAACTAAATACCCTAAAATTGAAAACAAAAACCCTAAACCCTAAACCCTAAAAACTAAATCTAAAACCCTAAACCCTAAAAACTAAATCTAAAACCCTAAACTTTAATACACTAAACCCTAAATCCTAATTCTCTACACACTAAAACATAAAAAAGAAACCCTAAACCCTAAAAAAAACCTAATCTTTAATACACTAAAACCCTAAACCCTAAAACTAAAATTTTAAACCCTAAAACCTAAAACCAAAACCCTAAACTTTAATACAATTAAACCCTAAACCCTAAAACCTAAAATTAAACCCTAAAATGAAGCATATTAGCCAAAAACTCAAAACCCTAAAATTGAAAACAAAAACCCTAAATCCTAAACCCTAAAAACTAAATCTAAAACCCTAAACTTTAATACACTAAACCCTAAATCCTAATTCTCTAAACACTAAAACATAAAAATGAAACCCTAAACCCTAAAAACAAAAACTTTGATCTTTAATACACAAAAACCCTAAACCCTAAAACTAAATATTAAACCTTAAAATTCTAAACCCTAAAACCTAAAACAAAAACCCTAAACTTGAATACAATAAAACCCTAAACCCTAAAACCTAAAATTAAACCCTAAAACGAAGCATATAACCCAAAAACTCAAAACCCTAAAATTGAAAACAAAAACCCTAAACCCTAAACCCTAAAAACTAAATCTAAAACCCTAAACTTTAATACACTAAACCCTAAATCATAATTCTCTAAAAAGTAAAATATAAAAACGAAACCCTAAACCCCCCAAAAAAACCCTAATCTTTAATACACTAAAACACGAAACCCTAAAACTAAAATTTTAAACCCTAAAACCTAAAACTAAAACCCTAAACCCAAAAAAATATTACCCTAAACTTGAATACACTAAAATTTTAAACCCTAAAAGTAAACATTAAACCCTAATATTCTAAACCCTAAAACCTAAAACAAAAACCCTAAACCCTAAAAACTAAAACCCTAATCTTGAATAAACTAAAACCCTAAACCCTAAAACTAAACATTAAACCCTAATATTCTAAACCCTAAAACCTAAAACAAAAACCCTAAAAACTAAAACCTAAAACATTAAAACTTAAAATTAAACCCTAAAACTAAGCATATAACCGAAAAACTAAAACCCTAAAATTTTAAAACAAAATCTAAACACTAAACCCTAAAAACTAAATATAAAACCCTAAACTTTAATACACTAAACCCTAAATCCTAATACTCTAAACACTAAAACCTAAAAAAAACCCTAAACCCTAAAACTTGAACCCTAATCTTTAATACACTAAAACCCTAAACCCTAAAACTAAATATTAAACCCTAAAATTCCAAACCCTAAAACCTAAAACAAAAACCATAAAAACTAAAACCTAAAACCCTAAACTTGAATACAATAAAACCCTAAACCCCAAAACCTAAAATTAAACCATAAAACGACGCATATAACCCAAAAACTCAAAACCCTAAAATTGAAAACAAAAACCCAAAACCCTAAACCATAAAAACTAAATCTAAAACCCTAAACTTTAATACACTAAACCCTAAATCATAATTCTCTAAACAGTAAAACATAAAAACGAAACCCTAAACCCAAAAAAAAACTCTAATCTTTAATACACTAAAACCCTAAACCCTAAAACTAAAATTTTAAACCTTAAAACCTAACACCAAAACCATAAACCCAAAAATTTATAACCCTAAACTTGAATACACTAAAACCTTAAAACCTAAAAGTAAACATTAAACCTTAATATTCTAAACCCTAAAACCTAAAACAAAAACCCTAAACCCTAAAAACTAAAACCCTAATCTTGAATACACTAAAACCCTAAACCCTAAAACTAAACATTAAACCCTAATATTCTAAACCCTAAAACCTAAAACAAAAACCCTAATATTCTAAAACCTAAAACCCTAAACCTTAAAATTAAACCCTAAAACTAAGCATATAACCGAAAAACTCAAAACCCTAAAATTTTTTAAAAAATCTAAACACTAAACCCTAAAGACTAAATCTAAAACCCTAAACTTTAATAAACTAAACCCTAAATCCTAATACTCTAAACACTAAAACCTAAAACAAAACCCTAAACCCTAAAAACTAGAACCCTAATCTTTAATACACTAAAACCCTAAACCTTAAAACTAAATATTAAACCCTAAAATTCTAAACCCTAAAACCTAAAACAAAAACCCTAAAAACTAAAACCTAAAACCCTAAACTTGAATACAATAAAACCCTAAACCCTAAAACCTAAAATTAAACCCTAAAACGAAGCATATAACCCAAAAACTCAAAACCCTAAGATTGAAAACAAAAACCCTAAACCCTAAAAACTAAATCTAAAACCCTAAACTTTAATACACTAAACCCTAAATCCTAATTCTCTAAACACTAAAACATAAAAAAGAAACCCTAAACCCTAAAAAAACATATACTTTAATACACTAAAACCCTAAACCCTAAAACTAAAATTTTAAACCCTAAAACCTAAAACCAAAACCCTAAACTTTAATACAATTAAACCCTAAACCCTAAAACCTAAAATTAAACCCTAAAATGAAGCATATTAGCCAAAAACTCAAAACCCTAAAATTGAAAACAAAAACCCTAAATCCTAAACCCTAAAAACTAAATCTAAAACCCTAAACTTTAATACACTAAACCCTAAATCCTAATTCTCTAAACACTAAAACATAAAAATGAAACCCTAAACCCTAAAAACAAAAACTCTAATCTTTAATACACAAAAACCCTAAACCCTAAAACTGTTGGGATTCGATGTCCCGGGCTATCAAAAATTGCGGAACCGATAACCCGATCAAAAACCCTAGATCGCCGGAGATTGGAACACCGACTCATCCGCAGGAGTCCGACCTTTGGAGACTACGCGCCCGAAGACACGCAGCCCGCCCCCAGCCGAAGTCCCCCGCGAATCGGAAACCACGAACGCGAACCACCTCACGAGCCGGGGCCCGACCGAACGCCCAGCGAGGCCCGAAGGCCGCGTGCGCCCAGCCGAGCCCCCGCGAGGGGCTCGCGATCGTCTACGGACGATCGCTGGGGATGCACGAGGCATCCCCGGGGCTGCTCGTAGCAGCCCCGCAGCGAGACGCATGACTCGCTGCTCGCGAGGGCCGAGCCCCGCACGCATCCGCTGCGGGCGAACCCGCAGCACGTACAAGGTCGCTGCGGGTGACCCCGCAGCTTACCCGCGATCGATCCGAGGATCGATCGCACCCCTCGGCTCCAGCCGAGGGCTCCTCGCGCCACGCGCCTCCGACGAGGGGGCCGGCGGATCCTCCCGCCGTGGCACCAGCCCACGGCGGATCCCCGACGATCGAACCCTAGGTTCGATTGTGTGCCCCGGCGTCCAGCCGGGGCTCCCCTCTCGTCGCGCGTCCTCGGCGGTCGAACCCTAGGGTTCGTCCGCCCTTCTCGATCCTCGCCGGGGATCTCGAATCCCCGTCCCCGAGGTTCGTCGTTTTCCCGGATCGTGCGTTCATGTATATATCACAATCAATATGCACAAATAATCATGAAGGGGGTTTATGATTATTACCTCGATTCGTTGTACGGAGAAACGAATCCAATTGACGACCTTGCGATCTTCCTACGTATTCCTCGCACTTCGTCCGAACGTCGTGTGGGCGACGATCTATCGAACTCTATGGATCTCCTTCACTCTCCAAGACTTTATGATTGGCGTAGGTCAATTATTATGTGTTGTGAAAAGTGAAGACCATGTAGTGCTTATATAGGCTACGTAGGGGATCATAAGGAGATTAAATATTGGGCTTCTAAATATTGATGATTAAATTGGGTCCAAACCCAAATCCATTAATCCTTATCAATATTAAATTTTATTTATTTTCCACTATATAAATAAAATTGCACTCCCAATATTAATCCATATTATATCAAATAATATTTCTCCGATTAGTATTATTTATTCCGTGTATTTAAGATTTAAATATCCATGAATAAATTTATTTATTGCTCAATAAATAATATTCATATCTTATATCCGAGACTAGTACCGTTCAACCTTTATTATTGTGCGGAACGAATCCACTCATGAGGTTTACACAATAATTCCTTATGAACTCATCTCGGGGATATTATCAACCCTTCCGGGATACACTTTCCCGTCAAGTATTCACGGCATGTCATATATAAAATATAGCGACCCAATTTTACCGGTAATTAACCCAATAATAAAATCGGTTAATTCCTTTGGAAAATCAAAGTCTCTAATATTAAATATACACACCCGCAATAATATCGGGGATTAAGAATAAAATACTCCGAGATTTAAATTGATTATCCAAGGCAATCCTAATCAATAAATCTCAAGCTGATCCGCCCAATACACCAAGTGTACAAGTGTGATAAAATAATTAAGATAAATTATTTTCTCTCTCACACAACGACTATACCGATGGATTGGTCCGTGTCCATCTAGGTCGTGAGCAACTGTTCGATTAAATACGAGTAACCGATAGTATGATCTTCTGTGCGCCCATGCACACCATACTAACTACAACGTATAAAATCCAGGACTATGTTTTGCATAATTAATTAATAATAATTAAATGCAAATAATTGTTTATTAATTAAATAGGTTAAATGCTATGACCGGGAGTTTACCGATACTTAAATCTAGACATTAAGTACACAACTCCAACAATCTCCCACTTGTACTAAGGTCTAGTCATTTCCTCCAAACTCCCGACTCCCATACTCATCACGTGCTTAAGTTATACTTCTTAGAAGTATTGTGTGAATGAGCAATCTAGGTTGCCGCTCTGAAGTTATCTTGGTGACTACTGCGTCGTCTCCCTTGACGATGACTCGTATCAGGTGGTACTGGCTCTATGTGTTATCATCACCTTTTGAACTTATGACTTCTTCCAGTTCTCCATGCATCGCTATGTACATAGCCTTTGGTGAACCAAGAATCATATCCAAGTTCAGAGGTCATTCCGGAACCTAACCAAAACTTCCGCTGCCTCTGAGGCTGCTATTCGGTTTATGATATAGTCCGAGAAGCATCACGCTTATCACTCTTTCATCCTTAGGTTCCACCTCTTCTAAAAGTGAACACATAGCCTGATATCGACTTACACTGGTCTTTCTCTGATTTTGGATCTGAGAAATTGTAATCTAAGAAGATTTCGTCTTGCTTAGTAATCCAGTACTTCCAAGTACTTTTACAGCATTCGAATATTTCTTATCCAGATTACTTTGATATCCTCCCACTACGCTAACCACATAGTTGATATCAGGTTCTTGTTTTTCAACGTTGCATCTACAAAGCTCTCTACACTCGAAGTGTAGGAAACTGCTTTGTCTATATCTATCTCCTTTATGCGTTCAAAACACATATCTTTAGATAGATGTATTCTGTTCCCGAAAGGCAATAACCTTTCTCAGAATTGTGCATGTTTAAAACAAACCATAATCGTATTAAGATATCTTAAGAGAAGTACAAATGTTCTTATCTAGAGATCGAAAGATCTCTAAGAACATGATCCAACTTCGCCTTAATCTTATATCTCTATTTATTTAGACAACCTCTATTTTATGTCTGACAACCCTTTTACATTGTTGCCAACGATGAAGTGTTATCTACACAAAATTCCGAGAAACACCACCTTTGTTTCCATTACGTCTCTAACACACCTCTCTCGCAAGTATGCAGAACTAGGGATCGATTTCATGTCTACTAGATCCAGAGTTCAAAAACTCCTCCAGTCTTATGAACATCTCTGGTTGGTTAACAACCTCCCACTGCAATGGCGTTCCGGTGTATAACAGTAACAACATTAGGTGCAGTTAGTGGTGTACTACTCGGTCAGGCTGGTTCTCAGTCTTTCCCTTTCCTCATTTGAAGTGCATTGTCAATTAGGGCATTGCAGTTCATCTAATAGCTTTCTTCTAAGAACTGGGCGAGGACACCCCTCTGGTTCGTAGTACTATTGAACATACAATTTCTTGTTCTTCTAGGACATTTCTACAACCACATAGAATGTGTTGTTGTATCCAGAAATATCCATAGAACATAGGTAGTTCCGAACAAACTTGTTCTTTTACCATTAGAATCCCATTTATTATTTCTGACACCCCATGTCTACACATCAGTGTATGGTGTAGTCGCTTGAGACTTAATCTCAATCTTTGATTTATGCTATGTGTTATTCAGATAGGTGTTAGCCTCCGCGAACAAGTCGCAGGCTCCCAATGGATATACTTTGAAGGATCCCCATAATGGCTTTGTGTTGAAAACACTCCGCCTTTATGGCACATCAAGTATTCTAATCCATCTTCGAGTATTCTTGAAAGAACGACTCGTACCTCTCTAATTACACATGTCACGGCATTAATCATTAATCATTTTCAATACTTGTTTGAATTCCATCCTTTATCCAGAAAGGTTAACTCAGTTGTATCATCTTTCAAGATCGATTCCTAGGTCGGGAGGTCCATTCCTCCAACTATAATTGATCAAATCAATTTCGACCTTTTGAATCCCTTTTGAATAGATACTGCCAAGTTCAAGAATTCACAAGTATAATGATTAATAAGAGAAATACATCTAATAAGTAAAACAAGTTATACATAACGGTTTGTTGCATCGTGGTAGACTAAGGATTCATCATTCACATATTGCTATCTAATGTACCAGAATAGATATCACCATTATTTCTTATCCAAACCATCAAATGATTAAAGAAATAAAATATCCATTAATAATAAAGAAAACCAGAACAATAGTTCTTTTTCAAAATAAAGGGGTACATAAAGCAATAACTGAAATGAAATCCTAAAACAGATAAATGTCTTCCACTGCAACCGCTGCTACCCCAACAGCTTCGCCCATGTAGACTCGAACTCTTCTTCTCTAAGTCGCCGGGTTTTCTGGAACCCCTGCATTTAGAATAATGCACATACCGTCAGTGGTTCCATATCTACACACGAGAATTCTGGTAGATAATACCGCTGACTATGTTTTTACGACTAAAGAAAAATTCGTACCTCTGAGAGGACATTCAGACTTCCAGTGTCCAGACTTGTTGCATCGGAAGCACTTGCCCCTTGGCTTACTAGCCCCCACTCGTGGTCCATTTCTCTTGGCACCACTGGGTTTCATGGCTTGCTTCCTTTTCTTGCCCCTACCTCCAATAGCTTTCAAGCTTTTGGACTTGGTAGCCACAAGCGCTTGAGACTTGACCTTCTTGTAGATCCCCTCTGCCGCCTTCAGTTCAGTCAGGAGTTGCGCAAGGCTATAAGATAGTTTACCCATATTATAGCTCATACGAAACTGCTCAAACTTAGGGGTCAGAGACTGGAGTATGATGTCGACTTGCGTCTCATCATCAATGGAAGCTCCTAGGACCTCAAGTTCATTCAACAAACTCATCATCTTAAGAACGTGCTCCCCAACGGGCGTTCCTTCAGACTGAGTAGTCGACATGAGGACTCTCATGGCTTCTTGCCTTGCCGCACGATCCTGCTTCCCAAACATCTCCTTGAGGTTAGTCATCATATCCCGGGCAGTGTCCATCGGCTCATGTTGGGTTTGGAGTACATTTGACATGGAAGCCAAAATATAGCACCTAGCCATTTCATCAGCCTTTTTCCACTTCCGATATGTTGCCTTTTCCTCATCAGTTGAGGCAGCCGTGGGCTCAGCAGGGCATTTATCAGAGAGTACAAACTTGTACTCTTCAGCAGTCAGGACAATGTCCAAATTTCTCTTCCAATCAATGTAATTGGGACCAGTGAGTTTATGTTCCTTGAGTATCACAGAAAGTGGATTCATAGCTATTCTCTAAACCTATAAGCACATGTGAACAAACAATCAATTTAATGTCCGATATTATCTCCCTCAAATAATATCATTAAATTACTAATTGCGTCTAAAATCCCATCAGGTAAGGCAAGCCACGTGGTGTGGACGTTTACCCACCCAAATGATTTAGCAATTAGATTTTATCTGGTCATACATCAATCATAGCGTAACTTCGTGGGGAAGAATACTATAACGCGTATCTAAGTGTAAACCATCACTCAGCACTAAAGTACATCGCTTGGATTTGCTACGTCACCGCAAGCCACGTGGTGTGGACGTTTACGACAATTTCACAACTCTTCACAATCACTTATAACTGTCTACATCAATTAATCCAAAATCCGTTAGCATAGCAAGCCACGTGGTGTGGACGTTTACTACACCAAGAGATTTTTATAATCGACTCCCAATTACAAGAATCCATTCGATTTCGTAAATCAAGACTCGGAGAATCATAAGTGAAACTCGAAGTTTCTAACCAGTGATCCACCATGCGAGCGACCCTATCTCTCATAAATGAGGGAGCCGAGCAGACAATCGACCCATCTATCAAAGAATGGTACGAAGGTCTCTAATTTGTGTCATCCACATGACCAAGTGGCTCTGGCTCCATTCCACTCCCCGGGGTGAGAATGAGTCGACTTGAAGTCAGTTTCAGAAAGACAAATTAGGCATTGTTTGATAAACTTGATCAATGTTTCTTGTAAGAGGAATTACAAGAATTCTCCTCCAATGACTTATCTATATGAACTTCGAAAGTCCATAAAAGTCACCAAGAGAACAGTGATGGAGACCATGGGAATGTTTCCATCCCCTCTCCCACTTAGCTTTTTATGATAAAGGGATACGCTATCTAGTGCATAAAATAAACACATATAGCATGCATGTAAGCAATAAAGCACATAGATCACATAGTCAAAATAATGCTAGAGAAATTATTTTTCCCGACTATCATGGCTTTATCTTCATATGCATCTTCTAGTCTTCAGTCTTCGTTTCTTGAATGCTCCATGTGACGAGAATATTAATCTCCAATATTTAAATCTATTTATTTTCAATTAATCCAAAAGTTACTTAATTCGAAAATTAAGTCAATTGAATATATCAAAAATAAAATTAAATACTATTAATATTTTTATTTATTTATTTTCCTATCTAGTTCTATTAAATCTCTAGAATAATCTATCCAAGTAAAATTGGAATATTCTAGAAGACATCTATAATAGAACAAGGAAATAAAATAAATTAGGACTCATTACTTTCCAAATTTATTTTTTATTCCTAATCCATGAATATTCCCATGAGAAGGAATAATCAAATAGGAAAAATAAATTTAGTACTAAATTAATTAAATTCCTAATCTTTGAATAATTCCATAAAGGAAATAAATCAATAGGAATAAAATTAATTCAAATTAATTCTTTTCCTAATCCATGAGAGTTTCCAAAAGGAGAACACTCAAATAGGAAAAATCCGAATTAATTAGGAAAGTAATATCTTGGTAGGAATAGCATGGGATAGGGAGACCCCACGCCATCCCCACCATGATCGACCACCACACGGGAGGAGCGCCGCCGCCCAGCCACCAGCCACCACCGTCGCCGGCAGCAGCCCTAGCCGAGGGCGATCGACCCCTCCTTTGGGTCGATTGCTTGGGATCGATAAAGGGGTTCGATCGATCCCCGGTAGTTCGTCCTCTACGTCTTCGTCACACGTCTTCGTCTTCCGGCGATCGTCTCGACATCGAACCAACGTAAAATAAATTACAAAATTTAAATTACAATTCCGGTATCGATTCTATACATGAAATCGACCCTATACATTTTCCGGAAAAAAAAAGAGCGTAATAATAATTCCTAAATTCGGTCAACCCCCGAATTTTTACTATTACAAACATTCAACCACACAAAAACGAATCTCGACATGTCCGAGAGTTTAATAAATAATCATGATAATTAATTAAGCAATAATTAAATTAACCATGATAGCCGGAAATCCTACAAGGTAGAACAATAATCGAACATATACATGAACACGAAACCAAACGCTCTGATACCAATTGCTGGGATTCGATGTCCCGGGCTATCAAAAATTGCGGAACCAATAACCCGATCAAAACCCTAGATCGCCGGATATTGGATCCCCGACTCATCCGCAGGAGTCCGACCTTTGGAGACTACGCGCCCGAAGACACGCAGCCCGCCCCCAGCCGAAGTCCCCCGCGAATCGGAAACCACGAACGCGAACCACCTCACGAGCCAGGGCCCGACCGAACGCCCAGCGAGGCCCGAAGGCCGCGTGCGCCCAGCCGAGCCCCCGCGAGGGGCTCGCGATCGTCTACGGACGATCGCTGGGGATGCACGAGGCATCCCCGGGGCTGCTCGTAGCAGCCCCGCAGCGAGTCGCATGACTCGCTGCTCGCGAGGGCCGAGCCCCGCACGCATCCGCTGCGGGCGAACCCGCAGCACGTACGGGGTCGCTGCGGGTGACCCCGCAGCTTACCCGCGATCGATCCGAGGATCGATCGCACCCCTCGGCTCCAGCCGAGGGCTCCTCGCGCCACGCGCCTCTGACGAGGGGGCCGGCGGATCCTCCCGCCGTGGCACCAGCCCACGGCGGATCCCCGACGATCGAACCCTAGGTTCGATCGTGTGCCCCGGCGTCCAGCCGGGGCTCCCCTCTCGTCGCGCGTCCTCGGCGGTCGAACCCTAGGGTTCGTCCGCCCTTCTCGATCCTCGCCGGGGATCTCGAATCCCCGTCCCCGAGGTTCGTCGTTTTCCCGGATCGTGCGTTCATGTATATATCACAATCAATATGCACAAATAATCATGAAGGGGGTTTATGATTATTACCTCGATTCGTTGTACGGAGAAACGAATCCAATTGACGACCTTGCGATCTTCCTACGTATTCCTCGCACTTCGTCCGAACGTCGTGTGGGCGACGATCTATCGAACTCTATGGATCTCCTTCACTCTCCAAGACTTTATGATTGGCGTAGGTCAATTATTATGTGTTGTGAAAAGTGAAGACCATGTAGTGCTTATATAGGCTACGTAGGGGATCATAAGGAGATTAAATATTGGGCTTCTAAATATTGATGATTAAATTGGGTCCAAACCCAAATCCATTAATCCTTATCAATATTAAATTTTATTTATTTTCCACTATATAAATAAAATTGCACTCCCAATATTAATCCATATTATATCAAATAATATTTCTCCGATTAGTATTATTTATTCCGTGTATTTAAGATTTAAATATCCATGAATAAATTTATTTATTGCTCAATAAATAATATTCATATCTTATATCCGAGACTAGTACCGTTCAACCTTTATTATTGTGCGGAACGAATCCACTCATGAGGTTTACACAATAATTCCTTATGAACTCATCTCAGGGATATTATCAACCCTTCCGGGATACACTTTCCCGTCAAGTATTCACGGCATGTCATATATAAAATATAGCGACCCAATTTTACCGGTAATTAACCCAATAATAAAATCGGATAATTCCTTTGGAAAATCAAAGTCTCTAATATTAAATATACACACCCGCAATAATATCGGGGATTAAGAATAAAATACTCCGAGATTTAAATTGATTATCCAAGTCAATCCTAATCAATAAATCTCAAGCTGATCCGCCCAATACATCAAGTGTACAAGTGTGATAAAATAATTAAGATAAATTATTTTCTCTCTCACACAACGACTATACCGATGGATTGGTCCGTGTCCATCTAGTTCGTGAGCAACTGTTCGATTAAATACGAGTAACCGATAGTATGATCTTCTGTGCGCCCATGCACACCATACTAACTACAACGTATAAAATCCAGGACTATGTTTTGCATAATTAATTAATAATAATTAAATGCAAATAATTGTTTATTAATTAAATAGGTTAAATGCTATGACCGGGAGTTTACCGATACCTAAATCTAGACATTAAGTACACAACTCCAACAAAAACTAAATATTAAACCTTAAAATTCTAAACCCTAAAACCTAAAACAAAAACCCTAAAAACTAAAACCTAAAACCCTAAATTTGAATACAATAAAACCCTATACCCTAAAACCTAAAATTAAACCCTAAAACGAAGCATATAACCCAAAAACTCAAAACCCTAAAATTGAAAACAAAAACCCTAAACCCTAAACCCTAAAAACTAAATCTAAAACCCTAAAATTTAATAAACTAAACCCTAAATCATAATTCTCTAAACAGTAAAATATAAAAACGAAACCCTAAACCCCAAAAAAAAACCCTAATCTTTAATACACTAAAACACGAAACCCTAAAACTAAAATTTTAAACCCTAAAACCTAAAACTAGAACCCTAAACCCAAAAAAATATTACCCTAAACTTGAATACACTAAAATCTTAAACCCTAAAAGTAAACATTAAACCCTAATATTCTAAACCCTAAAACCTAAAACAAAAACCCTAAACCCTAAAAACTAAAACCCTAATCTTGAATACACTAAAACCCTAAACCCTAAAACTAAACATTAAACCCTAATATTCTAAACCCTAAAACCTAAAACAAAAACCCTAAAAACTAAAACCTAAAACCCTAAAACTTAAAATTAAACCCTAAAACTAAGCATATAACCGAAAAACTAAAAACCCTAAAATTTTAAAACAAAATCTAAACACTAAACCCTAAAAACTAAATATAAAACCATAAACTTTAATACACTAAACCCTAAATCCTAATACTCTAAACACTAAAACCTAAAAAAAAACCCTAAACCCTAAAAACTTGAACCCTAATCTTTAATACACTAAAACCCTAAACCCTAAAACTAAATATTAAACCCTAAAATTCCAAACCCTAAAACCTAAAACAAAAACCATAAAAACTAAAACCTAAAACCCTAAACTTGAATACAATAAAACCCTAAACCCTAAAACCTAAAATTAAACCATAAACCGACGCATATAACCCAAAAACTCAAAACCCTAAAATTGAAAACAAAAACCCTAAACCCTAAACCATAAAAACTAAATTTAAAACCCTAAACTTTAATACACTAAACCCTAAATCATAATTCTCTAAACTGTAAAACATAAAAACGAAACCCTAAACCCCAAAAAAAAACCCTAATCTTTAATACACTAAAACCCTAAACCCTAAAACTAAAATTTTAAACCTTAAAACCTAAAACCAAAACCATAAACCCAAAAAATTATAACCCTAAACTTGAATACACTAAAACCTTAAAACCTAAAAGTAAACATTAAACCTTAATATTCTAAACCCTAAAACCTAAAACAAAAACCCTAAACCCTAAAAACTAAAACCCTAATCTTGAATACACTAAAACCCTAAACCCTAAAACTAAACATTAAACCCTAATATTCTAAACCCTAAAACCTAAAACAAAAACCCTAATATTCTAAAACCTAAAACCCTAAACCTTAAAATTAAACCCTAAAACTAAGCATATAACCGAAAAACTCAAAACCCTAAAATTTTTTAAAAAATCTAAACACTAAACCCCAAAGACTAAATCTAAAACCCTAAACTTTAATACACTAAACCCTAAATCCTAATACTCTAAACACTAAAACCTAAAACAAAACCCTAAACCCTAAAAACTAGAACCCTAATCTTTAATACACTAAAACCCTAAACCCTAAAACTAAATATTAAACCCTAAAATTATAAACCCTAAAACCTAAAACAAAAACCCTAAAAACTAAAACCTAAAACCCTAAACTTGAATACAATAAAACCCTAAACCCTAAAACCTAAAATTAAACCCTAAAACGAAGCATATTACCCAAAAACTCAAAACCCTAAAATTGAAAACAAGATCCCTAAACCCTAAACCCTAAAAACTAAATCCAAAACCCTAAACTTTAATACACTAAACCCTAAATCTTAATTCTCTAAACACTAAAACATAAAAACGAAACCCTAAACCTTAAAAACAAAAACCCTAATCTTTAATACACTAAAACCCTAAACCCTAAAACTAAATATTAAACCTTAAAATTCTAAACCCTAAAACCTAAAACAAAAACCCTAAAAACTAAAACCTAAAACCCTAAACTTGAATACAATAAAACCCTAAACCCTAAAACCTAAAATTAAACCCTAAAACGAAGCATATAACCCAAATACTCAAAACCCTAAAATTGAAAACAAAAACCCTAAACCCTAAACCCTAAAAACTAAATCTAAAACCCTAAACCCTAAAAACTAAATCTAAAACCCTAAACTTTAATACACTAAACCCTAAATCCTAATTCTCTAAACACTAAAACATAAAAAAGAAACCCTAAACCCTAAAAAAACCTAATCTTTAATACACTAAAACCCTAAACCCTAAAACTAAAATTTTAAACCCTAAAACCTAAAACCAAAACCCTAAACTTTAATACAATTAAACCCTAAACCCTAAAACCTAAAATTAAACCCTAAAATGAAGCATATTAGCCAAAAACTCAAAACCCTAAAATTGAAAACAAAAACCCTAAATCCTAAACCCTAAAAACTAAATCTAAAACCCTAAACTTTAATACACTAAACCCTAAATCCTAATTCTCTAAACACTAAAACATAAAAATGAAACCCTAAACCCTAAAAACAAAAACTCTAATCTTTAATACACTAAAACCCTAAACCCTAAAACTAAAATTTTAAACCTTAACACCTAAAACCAAAACCATAAACCCAAAAAATTATAACCCTAAACTTGAATACACTAAAACCTTAAAACCTAAAAGTAAACATTAAACCTTAATATTCTAAACCCTAAAACCTAAAACAAAAACCCTAAACCCTAAAAACTAAAACCCTAATCTTGAATACACTAAAACCCTAAACCCTAAAACTAAACATTAAACCCTAATATTCTAAACCCTAAAACCTAAAACAAAAACCCTAATATTCTAAAACCTAAAACCCTAAACCTTAAAATTAAACCCTAAAACTAAGCATATAACCGAAAAACTCAAAACCCTAAAATTTTTTAAAAAATCTAAACACTAAACCCTAAAGACTAAATCTAAAACCCTAAACTTTAATACACTAAACCCTAAATCCTAATACTCTAAACACTAAAACCTAAAACAAAACCCTAAACCCTAAAAACTAGAACCCTAATCTTTAATACACTAAAACCCTAAACCCTAAAACTAAATATTAAACCCTAAAATTATAAACCCTAAAACCTAAAACAAAAACCCTAAAAACTAAAACCTAAAACCCTAAACTTGAATACAATAAAACCCTAAACCCTAAAACCTAAAATTAAACCCTAAAACGAAGCATATAACCCAAAAACTCAAAACCCTAAGATTGAAAACAAAAACCCTAAACCCTAAAAACTAAAACCCTAATCTTGAATACACTAAAACCCTAAACCCTAAAACTAAACATTAAACCCTAATATTCTAAACCCTAAAACCTAAAACAAAAACCCTAATGTTCTAAAACCTAAAACCCTAAACCTTAAAATTAAACCCTAAAACTAAGCATATAACCGAAAAACTCAAAACCCTAAAATTTTTTAAAAAATCTAAACACTAAACCCCAAAGACTAAATCTAAAACCCTAAACTTTAATACACTAAACCCTAAATCCTAATACTCTAAACACTAAAACCTAAAACAAAACCCTAAACCCTAAAAACTAGAACCCTAATCTTTAATACACTAAAACCCTAAACCCTAAAACTAAATATTAAACCCTAAAATTATAAACCCTAAAACCTAAAACAAAAACCCTAAAAACTAAAACCTAAAACCCTAAACTTGAATACAATAAAACCCTAAACCCTAAAACCTAAAATTAAACCCTAAAACGAAGCATATTACCCAAAAACTCAAAACCCTAAAATTGAAAACAAGATCCCTAAACCCTAAACCCTAAAAACTAAATCCAAAACCCTAAACTTTAATACACTAAACCCTAAATCTTAATTCTCTAAACACTAAAACATAAAAACGAAACCCTAAACCTTAAAAACAAAAACCCTAATCTTTAATACACTAAAACCCTAAACCCTAAAACTAAATATTAAACCTTAAAATTCTAAACCCTAAAACCTAAAACAAAAACCCTAAAAACTAAAACCTAAAACCCTAAACTTGAATACAATAAAACCCTAAACCCTAAAACCTAAAATTAAACCCTAAAACGAAGCATATAACCCAAATACTCAAAACCCTAAAATTGAAAACAAAAACCCTAAACCCTAAACCCTAAAAACTAAATCTAAAACCCTAAACCCTAAAAACTAAATCTAAAACCCTAAACTTTAATACACTAAACCCTAAATCCTAATTCTCTAAACACTAAAACATAAAAAAGAAACCCTAAACCCTAAAAAAACCTAATCTTTAATACACTAAAACCCTAAACCCTAAAACTAAAATTTTAAACCCTAAAACCTAAAACCAAAACCCTAAACTTTAATACAATTAAACCCTAAACCCTAAAACCTAAAATTAAACCCTAAAATGAAGCATATTAGCCAAAAACTCAAAACCCTAAAATTGAAAACAAAAACCCTAAATCCTAAACCCTAAAAACTAAATCTAAAACCCTAAACTTTAATACACTAAACCCTAAATCCTAATTCTCTAAACACTAAAACATAAAAATGAAACCCTAAACCCTAAAAACAAAAACTCTAATCTTTAATACACTAAAACCCTAAACCCTAAAACTAAAATTTTAAACCTTAACACCTAAAACCAAAACCATAAACCCAAAAAATTATAACCCTAAACTTGAATACACTAAAACCTTAAAACCTAAAAGTAAACATTAAACCTTAATATTCTAAACCCTAAAACCTAAAACAAAAACCCTAAACCCTAAAAACTAAAACCCTAATCTTGAATACACTAAAACCCTAAACCCTAAAACTAAACATTAAACCCTAATATTCTAAACCCTAAAACCTAAAACAAAAACCCTAATATTCTAAAACCTAAAACCCTAAACCTTAAAATTAAACCCTAAAACTAAGCATATAACCGAAAAACTCAAAACCCTAAAATTTTTTAAAAAATCTAAACACTAAACCCTAAAGACTAAATCTAAAACCCTAAACTTTAATACACTAAACCCTAAATCCTAATACTCTAAACACTAAAACCTAAAACAAAACCCTAAACCCTAAAAACTAGAACCCTAATCTTTAATACACTAAAACCCTAAACCCTAAAACTAAATATTAAACCCTAAAATTATAAACCCTAAAACCTAAAACAAAAACCCTAAAAACTAAAACCTAAAACCCTAAACTTGAATACAATAAAACCCTAAACCCTAAAACCTAAAATTAAACCCTAAAACGAAGCATATAACCCAAAAACTCAAAACCCTAAGATTGAAAACAAAAACCCTAAACCCTAAAAACTAAATCTAAAACCCTAAACTTTAATACACTAAAACCCTAAACCCTAAAACTAAAATTTTAAACCCTAAAACCTAAAACCAAAACCCTAACCTTGAATACAATAAAACCCTAAACCCTAAAACCTAAAATTAAACCCTAAAACGAAGCATATTACCCAAAAACTCAAAACCCTAAAATTGAAAACAAGATCCCTAAACCCTAAACCCTAAAAACTAAATCCAAAACCCTAAACTTTAATACACTAAACCCTAAATCTTAATTCTCTAAACATTAAAACATAAAAACGAAACCCTAAACCTTAAAAACAAAAACCCTAATCTTTAATACACTAAAACCCTAAACCCTAAAACTAAATATTAAACCTTAAAATTCTAAACCCTAAAACCTAAAACGAAAACCCTAAAAACTAAAACCTAAAACCCTAAACTTGAATACAATAAAACCCTAAACCCTAAAACCTAAAATTAAACCCTAAAACGAAGCATATAACCCAAATACTCAAAACCCTAAAATTGAAAACAAAAACCCTAAACCCTAAACCCTAAAAACTAAATCTAAAACCCTAAACCCTAAAAACTAAATCTAAAACCCTAAACTTTAATACACTAAACCCTAAATCCTAATTCTCTAAACACTAAAACATAAAAAAGAAACCCTAAACCCTAAAAAAAACCTAATCTTTAATACACTAAAACCCTAAACCCTAAAACTAAAATTTTAAACCCTAAAACCTAAAACCAAAACCCTAAACTTTAATACAATTAAACCCTAAACCCTAAAACCTAAAATTAAACCCTAAAATGAAGCATATTAGCCAAAAACTCAAAACCCTAAAATTGAAAACAAAAACCCTAAATCCTAAACCCTAAAAACTAAATCTAAAACCCTAAACTTTAATACACTAAACCCTAAATCCTAATTCTCTAAACACTAAAACATAAAAATGAAACCCTAAACCCTAAAAACAAAAACTCTAATCTTTAATACACTAAAACCCTAAACCCTAAAACTAAATATTAAACCTTAAAATTCTAAACCCTAAAACCTAAAACAAAAACACTAAAAACTAAAACCTAAAACACTAAACTTGAATACAATAAAACCCTAAACCCTAAAACCTAAAATTAAACCCTAAAACGAAGCATATAACCCAAAAACTCAAAACCCTAAAATTGAAAACAAAAACCCTAAACCCTAAACCCTAAAAACTAAATCTAAAACCCTAAACTTTAATACACTAAACCCTAAATCATAATTCTCTAAACAGTAAAATATAAAAACGAAACCCTAAACCCCAAAAAAAAACCCTAATCATTAATACACTAAAACACGAAACCCTTAAACTAAAATTTTAAACCCTAAAACCTAAAACTAAAACCCTAAACCCAAAAAAATATTACCCTAAACTTGAATACACTAAAATCTTAAACCCTAAAAGTAAACATTAAACCCTAATATTCGAAACCCTAAAACCTAAAACAAAAACCCTAAACCCTAAAAACTAAAACCCTAATCTTGAATACACTAAAACCCTAAACCCTAAAACTAAACATTAAACCCTAATATTCTAAACCCTAAAACCTAAAACAAAAACCCTAAAAACTAAAACCTAAAACCCTAAACCTTAAAATTAAACCCTAAAACTAAGCATATAACCGAAAAACTCAAAACCCTAAAATTTTAAAACAAAATCTTAACACTAAACCCTAAAAACTAAATCTAAAACCCTAAACTTTAATACATTAAACCCTAAATCCTAATACTTGTTGGGATTCGATGTCCCGGGCTATCAAAAATTGCGGAACCGATAACCCGATCAAAAACCCTAGATCGCCGGAGATTGGAACACCGACTCATCCGCAGGAGTCCGACCTTTGGAGACTACGCGCCCGAAGACACGCAGCCCGCCCCCAGCCGAAGTCCCCCGCGAATCGGAAACCACGAACGCGAACCACCTCACGAGCCGGGGCCCGACCGAACGCCCAGCGAGGCCCGAAGGCCGCGTGCGCCCAGCCGAGCCCCCGCGAGGGGCTCGCGATCGTCTACGGACGATCGCTGGGGATGCACGAGGCATCCCCGGGGCTGCTCGTAGCAGCCCCGCAGCGAGTCGCATGACTCGCTGCTCGCGAGGGCCGAGCCCCGCACGCATTCGCTGCGGGCGAACCCGCAGCACGTACGGGGTCGCTGCGGGTGACCCCGCAGCTTACCCACGATCGATCCGAGGATCGATCGCACCCCTCGGCTCCAGCCGAGGGCTCCTCGCGCCACGCGCCTCCGACGAGGGGGCCGGCGGATCCTCCCGCCGTGGCACCAGCCCACGGCGGATCCCCGACGATCGAACCCTAGGTTCGATCGTGTGCCCCGGCGTCCAGCCGGGGCTCCCCTCTCGTCGCGCGTCCTCGGCGGTCGAACCCTAGGGTTCGTCCGCCCTTCTCGATCCTCGCCGGGGATCTCGAATCCCCGTCCCCGAGGTTCGTCGTTTTCCCGGATCGTGCGTTCATGTATATATCACAATCAATATGCACAAATAATCATAAAGGGGGTTTATGATTATTACCTCGATTCGTTGTACGGAGAAACGAATCCAATTGACGACCTTGCGATCTTCCTACGTATTCCTCGCACTTCGTCCGAACGTCGTGTGGGCGACGATCTATCGAACTCTATGGATCTCCTTCACTCTCCAAGACTTTATGATTGGCGTAGGTCAATTATTATGTGTTGTGAAAAGTGAAGACCATGTAGTGCTTATATAGGCTACGTAGGGGATCATAAGGAGATTAAATATTGGGCTTCTAAATATTGAAGATTAAATTGGGTCCAAACCCAAATCCATTAATCCTTATCAATATTAAATTTTATTTATTTTCCACTATATAAATAAAATTGCACTCCCAATATTAATCCATATTATATCAAATAATATTTCTCCGATTAGTATTATTTATTCCGTGTATTTAAGATTTAAATATCCATGAATAAATTTATTTATTGCTCAATAAATAATATTCTTATCTTATATCCGAGACTAGTACCGTTCAACCTTTATTATTGTGCGGAACGAATCCACTCATGAGGTTTACACAATAATTCCTTATGAACTCATCTCGGGGATATTATCAACCCTTCCGGGATACACTTTCCCGTCAAGTATTCACGGCATGTCATATATAAAATATAGCGACCCAATTTTACCGGTAATTAACCCAATAATAAAATCGGTTAATTCCTTTGGAAAATCAAAGTCTCTAATATTAAATATACACACCCGCAATAATATCGGGGATTAAGAATAAAATACTCCGAGATTTAAATTGATTATCCAAAGCAATCCTAATCAATAAATCTCAAGCTGATCCGCCCAATACACCAAGTGTACAAGTGTGATAAAATAATTAAGATAAATTATTTTCTCTCTCACACAACGACTATACCGATGGATTGGTCCGTGTCCATCTAGGTCGTGAGCAACTGTTCGATTAAATACGAGTAACCGATAGTATGATCTTCTGTGCGCCCATGCACACCATACTAACTACAACGTATAAAATCCAGGACTATGTTTTGCATAATTAATTAATAATAATTAAATGCAAATAATTGTTTATTAATTAAATAGGTTAAATGCTATGACCGGGAGTTTACCGATACTTAAATCTAGACATTAAGTACACAACTCCAACAATCTCCCACTTGTACTAAGGTCTAGTCATTTCCTCCAAACTCCCGACTCCCATACTCATCACGTGCTTAAGTTATACTTCTTAGAAGTATTGTGTGAATGAGCAATCTAGGTTGCCGCTCTGAAGTTATCTTGGTGACTACTGCGTCGTCTCCCTTGACGATGACTCGTATCAGGTGGTACTGGCTCTATGTGTTATCATCACCTTTTGAACTTATGACTTCTTCCAGTTCTCCATGCATCGCTATGTACATAGCCTTTGGTGAACCAAGAATCATATCCAAGTTCAGAGGTCATTCCGGAACCTAACCAAAACTTCCGCTGCCTCTGAGGCTGCTATTCGGTTTATGATATAGTCCGAGAAGCATCACGCTTATCACTCTTTCATCCTTAGGTTCTACCTCTTCTAAAAGTGAACACATAGCCTGATATCGACTTACACTGGTCTTTCTCTGATTTTGGATCTGAGAAATTGTAATCTAAGAAGATTTCGTCTTGCTTAGTAATCCAGTACTTCCAAGTACTTTTACAGCATTCGAATATTTCTTATCCAGATTACTTTGATATCCTCCCACTACGCTAACCACATAGTTGATATCAGGTTCTTGTTTTTCAACGTTGCATCTACAAAGCTCTCTACACTCGAAGTGTAGGAAACTGCTTTGTCTATATCTATCTCCTTTATGCGTTCAAAACACATATCTTTAGATAGATGTATTCTGTTCCCGAAAGGCAATTACCTTTCTCAGAATTGTGCATGTTTAAAACAAACCATAATCGTATTAAGATATCTTAAGAGAAGTACAAATGTTCTTATCTAGAGATCGAAAGATCTCTAAGAACATGATCCAACTTCGCCTTAATCTTATATCTCGATTTATTTAGACAACCTCTATTTTATGTCTGACAACCCTTTTACATTGTTGCCAACGATGAAGTGTTATCTACACAAAATTCTGAGAAACACCACCTTTGTTTCCATTACGTCTCTAACACACCTCTCTCGCAAGTATGCAGAACTAGGGATCGATTTCATGTCTACTAGATCCAGAGTTCAAAAACTCCTCCAGTCTTATGAACATCTCTGGTTGGTTAACAACCTCCCACTGCAATGGCGTTCCGGTGTATAACAGTAACAACATTAGGTGCAGTTAGTGGTGTACTACTACTCGGTCAGGCTGGTTCTCAGTCTTTCCCTTTCCTCATTTGAAGTGCATTGTCAATTAGGGCATTGCAGTTCATCTAATAGCTTTCTTCTAAGAACCGGGCGAGGACACCCCTCTGGTTCGTAGTACTATTGAACATACAATTTCTTGTTCTTCTAGGACATTTCTACAACCACATAGAATGTGTTGTTGTATCCAGAAATATCCATAGAACATAGGTAGTTCCGAACAAACTTGTTCTTTTACCATTAGAATCCCATTTCTTATTTCTGACACACCATGTCTACACATCAGTGTATGGTGTAGTCGCTTGAGACTTAATCTCAATCTTTGATTTATGCTATGTGTTATTCAGATAGGTGTTAGCCTCCGCGAACAAGTCGCAGGCTCCCAATGGATATACTTTGAAGATCCCCATAATGGCTTTGTGTTGAAAACACTCCGCCTTTATGGCACATCAAGTATTCTAATCCATCTTCGAGTATTCTTGAAAGAATGACTCGTACCTCTCTAATTACACATGTCACGGCATTAATCATTAATCATTTTCAATACTTGTCCGAATTCCATCCTTTATCCAGAAAGGTTAACTCAGTTGTATCATCTTTCAAGATCGATTCCTAGGTCGGGAGGTCCATTCCTCCAACTATAATTGATCAAATCAATTTCGACCTTTTGAATCCCTTTTGAATAGATACTGCCAAGTTCAAGAATTCACAAGTATAATGATTAATAAGAGAAATACATCTAATAAGTAAAACAAGTTATACATAACGGTTTGTTGCATCGTGGTAGACTAAGGATTCATCATTCACATATTGCTATCTAATGTACCAGAATAGATATCACCATTATTTCTTATCCAAACCATCAAATGATTAAAGAAATAAAATATTCATTAATAATAAAGAAAACCAGAACAATAGTTCTTTTTCAAAATAAAGGGGTACATAAAGCAATAACTGAAATGAAATCCTAAAACAGATAAATGTCTTCCACTGCAACCGCTGCTACCCCAACAGCTTCGCCCATGTAGACTCGAACTCTTCTTCTCTAAGTCGCCGGGTTTTCTGGAACCCCTGCATTTAGAATAATGCACATACCGTCAGTGGTTCCATATCTACACACCAGAATTCTGGTAGATAATACCGCTGACTATGTTTTTACGACTAAAGAAAAATTCGTACTTCTGAGAGGACATTCAGACTTCCAGTGTCCAGACTTGTTGCATCGGAAGCACTTGCCCCTTGGCTTACTAGCCCCCACTCGTGGTCCATTCCTCTTGGCACCACTGGGTTTCATGGCTTGCATCCTTTTCTTGCCCCTACCTCCAATAGCTTTCAAGCTTTTGGACTTGGTAGCCACAAGCGCTTGAGACTTGCCCTTCTTGTAGATCCCCTCTGCCGCCTTCAGTTCAGTCAGGAGTTGCGCAAGGCTATAAGATAGTTTACCCATATTATAGCTCATACGAAACTGCTCAAACTTAGGGGTCAGAGACTGGAGTATGATGTCGACTTGCGTCTCATCATCAATGGAAGCTCCTAGGACCTCAAGTTCATTCAACAAACTCATCATCTTAAGAACGTGCTCCCCAACGGGCGTTCCTTCAGACTGAGTAGTCGACATGAGGACTCTCATGGCTTCTTGCCTTGCCGCACGATCCTTCTCCCCAAACATCTCCTTGAGGTTAGTCATCATATCCCGGGCAGTGTCCATCGGCTCATGTTGGGTTTGGAGTACATTTGACATGGAAGCCAAAATATAGCACCTAGCCATTTCATCAGCCTTTTTCCACTTCCGATATGTTGCCTTTTCCTCATCAGTTGAGGCAGCCGTGGGCTCAGCAGGGCATTTATCAGAGAGTACAAACTTGTACTCTTCAGCAGTCAGGACAATGTCCAAATTTCTCTTCCAATCAATGTAATTGGGACCAGTGAGTTTATGTTCCTTGAGTATCACATAAAGTGGATTCATAGCTATTCTCTAAACCTATAAGCACATGTAAACAAACAATCAATTTAATGTCCGATATTATCTCCCTCAAATAATATCATTAAATTACTAATTGCGTCTAAAATCCTATCAGGTAAGGCAAGCCACGTGGTGTGGACGTTTACCCACCCAAATGATTTAGCAAATAGATTTTCTTTGGTCATACATCAATCATAGCGTAACTTCGTGGGGAAGAATACTATAACGCGTATCTAAGTGTAAACCATCACTCAGCACTAAAGTACATCGCTTGGAATTGCTACGTCACCGCAAGCCACGTGGTGTGGACGTTTACGACAATTTCACAACTCTTCACAATCACTTATAACTGTCTACATCAATTAATCCAAAATCCGTTAGCATAGCAAGCCACGTGGTGTGGACGTTTACTACACCAAGAGATTTTTATAATCGACTCCCAATTACAAGAATCCATTCGATTTCGTAAATCAAGACTCGGAGAATCATAAGTGAAACTCGAAGTTTCTAACCAGTGATCCACCATGCGAGCGACCCTATCTCTCATAAATGAGGGAGCCGAGCAGACAATCGACCCATCTATCAAAGAATGGTACGAAGGTCTCTAATTTTTGTCATCCACATGACCAAGTGGCTCTGGCTCCATTCCACTCCCCGGGGTGAGAATGAGTCGACTTGAAGTTAGTTTCAGAAAGACAAATTAGGCATTGTTTGATAAACTTGATCAATGTTTCTTGTAAGAGAAATTACAAGAATTCTTGTAACATCCCATTTTTCATAATATAAACTAAAGAGGATTTCCTTACTTTTCAAAATAAATTTTAGTATTTAAAATAAACAAATGTCAAAACGACTTTTCAAAATAAAATCTTTAACTAAAATAATAACCCTCAATAGTCAAATTTAAATAAAATACTAAAGTGCGAAGTTTCAAAAGCGGAAAGCATAAAAGAAAATAATGTTTTTGAAATAAACGCTGCTACTACTATCGCCGTCACATCCCCGTCTCGCTCCGATTTCGCTTAACCTGAAAAGATGGGGTTTTAAAAAGGGGTGAGTTATCAACAACTCAGTAGGGATAACAGTTCATATAACCATACGATACAGTGTTCACCGGATGATTCATAACTTAGACCATCTTGAACTTGATAGACGGTGGGATAAACCCAAGGACATGAATTTCCGAACGATTAAACGTTCCCGTCACATGACTTGCTTGATTTATTACCGTGAACACGTCACACGTCTACGTGAACACGCCCATGAATTTCGTCGCGCGACTAATATGTGCACATAACATGAATAGAATATAAAGTCCTCGATATCAAACAATTACCTGCGTACCATACACTGATATGAACTGTATTTGAAAAGGTTTTAGAAATACCCCTACCTTGACAATGCAGAACTTGACTTGACAATAATGATGCGTGAATGTATGCTCGTGCAATCCTAATCCTCAGTACTCGTAAATCCTATATAATAGCGATTATCATTAATATATAGGCTTGATCGATCAAATCAAAAGTTAACGCACTGTGATTGAAATGAGGGCAGAAGTTGAACTGGAATATTGGGGTAGACCACGCTAAGTGGGTTTAGACTCAAACACAATAATTACACGATTAGAGTACAATACTAAAAGAAAACTATAAGCCTGCTGGTACCAGAAACCTTTTCTCCTTGCCTGCCTATAGAAAATCCCAACTTTACTTTAAACTCTCCATAGAAATCAAACAAAGGAACACGTGCTTAAGTCCAAATATAAAAAGAAACCCACTTCACCACTAATGAAAAGCTCCAATGAATCAATACAGAACTCCAATTCATTCGATTTAATATAAAAGGGTAAACTTGAAGGATTAGTTGGCTTGGAAAAACAACAAAAGAAAACTACGTAAGATTGAAAATTTTAAGAAGACTCCTGGACAGTTCAAGACTGAATAAAATGCCTTTGATTAATTTATGTTTTAAAACCAATTCACAAAATAGGGAAAGTATGAGATTCATGTGATTTCCTAAAGAGATATTCTGGAACGAGGAGCAACACAACCGAGAAGGGAAGATTGATCAAGAAAAACAAGATGGCCAAAAATTATAAATTACACCTTACTTACGTTGGTCCCACAGATGACGAACAGAAACTTCAATAAAAGTAACGAAATTCTGGGTTTGGTTACTAGAACACGAATTACCAGATTCAAGCAATAGTTTTAAATTGTATTGATGAAAGAGTACATAAGGGGAATTTGATTGAGGACAGCAAAGTAGAAATTAAACCATACCTATGTTGCTTACGGAGAAGGCGGAAGTGCTGGAAAAGTAAAGAAAACGAGATTTTGGCGATGCGTTGAAAGAAAACTTGAAGGCTGGAAAACTGACTACGCTAGAAGACTTGAGGATTTATATATATACATATACTTAGGGTTCCGGAAGAATGGAATTATTATTATTATTATTATTATTATTATTATTATTATTAAAAGACTATTTAGAATTTGAGGATACTACATGCTTATGCATAATGTGTTTCAAATAAGGTGCAACACATAACACGAAATTATGCAACACTTAACATGAAATTGATCTGTCAATATATGAACGTCAAACATAAATAAATGCAATTATTGAATGCTCAATTAAACTAGAACAATTAATTAAACATGTATTGAAATAATTATTTCGTACGCAAATTTTAATTGGGCCAAAATTACTTACTTCATTATTATAGATTTTCCGGTTGTTATAATTCTCCTCCAATGACTTATCTATATGAACTTCGAAAGTCCATAAAAGTCACCAAGAGAACAGTGATGGAGACCATGAGAATGTTTCCATCCCCTCTCCCACTTAGCTTTTTATGATAAAGGGATACGCTATCTAGTGCATAAAATAAACACATATAGCATGCATGTAAGCAATAAAGCACATAGATCACATAGTCAAAATAATGCTAGAGAAATTATTTTTCCCGACTATCATGGCTTTATCTTCATATGCATCTTCTAGTCTTCAGTCTTCGTTTCTTGAATGCTCCATGTGACGAGAATATTAATCTCCAATATTTAAATCTATTTATTTTCAATTAATCCAAAAGTTACTATATTCGAAAATTAAGTCAATTGAATATATCAAAAATAAAATTAAATACTATTAATATTTTTATTTATTTATTTTCCTATCTAGTTCTATTAAATCTCTAGAATAATCTATCCAAGTAAAATTGGAATATTCTAGAAGACATCTATAATTGAACAAGGAAATAAAATAAATTAGGACTCATTACTTTCCAAATTTATTTTTTATTCCTAATCCATGAATATTCCCATGAGAAGGAATAATCAAATAGGAAAAATAAATTTAGTACTAAATTAATTAAATTCCTAATCTTTGAATAATTCCATAAAGGAATAAAATCAATAGGAATAAAATTAATTCAAATTAATTCTTTTCCTAATCCATGAGAGTTTCCAAAAGGAGAACACTCAAATAGGAAAAATCCGAATTAATTAGGAAAGTAATATCTTGGTAGGAATAGCATGGGATTGGGAGACCCCACGCCATCCCCACCATGATCGACCACCACACGGGAGGAGCGCCGCCGCCCAGCCACCAGCCACCACCGTCGCCGGCAGCAGCCCTAGCCGAGGGCGTTCGACCCCTCCTTTGGGTCGATTGCTTGGGATCGATCAAGGGGTTCGATCGATCCCCGGTAGTTCGTCCTCTACGTCTTCGTCACACGTCTTCGTCTTCCGGCGATCGTCTCGACATCGAACCAACGTAAAATAAATTACAAAATTTAAATTACAATTCCGGTATCGATTCTATACATGAAATCGACCCTATACATTTTCCCGAAAATAAAGAGCGTAATAATAATTCCTAAATTCGGTCAACCCCCGAATTTTTACTATTACAAACATTCAACCACACAAAAACGAATCTCGACATGTCCGAGAGTTTAATAATCATGATAATTAATTAAAAACAATAATTAATTAAATCCAACCATGATAGCCGGAAATCCTGCAAGGTAGAACAATAATCGAACATATACATGAACACGAAACCAAACGCTCTGATACCAGTTGTTGGGATTCGATGTCCCGGGCTATCAAAAATTGCGGAACCGATAACCCGATCAAAAACCCTAGATCGCCGGAGATTGGAACACCGACTCATCCGCAGGAGTCCGACCTTTGGAGACTACGCGCCCGAAGACACGCACCCCGCCCCCAGCTGAAGTCCCCCGCGAATCGGAAACCACGAACGCGAACCACCTCACGAGCCGGGGCCCGACCGAACGCCCAGCGAGGCCCGAAGGCCGCGTGCGCCCAGCCGAGCCCCCGCGAGGGGCTCGCGATCGTCTACGGACGATCGCTGGGGATGCACAAGGCATCCCCGGGGCTGCTCGTAGCAGCCCCGCAGCGAGTCGCATGACTCGCTGCTCGCGAGGGCCGAGCCCCTCACGCATCCGCTGCGGGCGAACCCGCAGCACGTACGGGGTCGCTGCGGGTGACCCCGCAGCTTACCCGCGATCGATTCGAGGATCGATCGCACCCCTCGGCTCCAGCCGAGGGCTCCTCGCGCCACGCGCCTCCGACGAGGGGGCCGGCGGATCCTCCCGCCGTGGCACCAGCCCACGGCGGATCCCCGACGATCGAACCCTAGGTTCGATCGTGTGCCCCGGCGTCCAGCCGGGGCTCCCCTCTCGTCGCGCGTCCTCGGCGGTCGAACCCTAGGGTTCGTCCGCCCTTCTCGATCCTCGCCGGGGATCTCGAATCCCCGTCCCCGAGGTTCGTCGTTTTCCCGGATCGTGCGTTCATGTATATATCACAATCAATATGCACAAATAATCATGAAGGGGGTTTATGATTATTACCTCGATTCGTTGTACGGAGAAACGAATCCAATTGACGACCTTGCGATCTTCCTACGTATTCCTCGCACTTCGTCCGAACGTCGTGTGGGCGACGATCTATCGAACTCTATGGATCTCCTTCACTCTCCAAGACTTTATGATTGGCGTAGGTCAATTATTATGTGTTGTGAAAAGTGAAGACCATGTAGTGCTTATATAGGCTACGTAGGGGATCATAAGGAGATTAAATATTGGGCTTCTAAATATTGAAGATTAAATTGGGTCAAACCTAAATCCATTAATCCTTATCAATATTAAATTTTATTTATTTTCCACTATATAAATAAAATTGCACTCCCAATATTAATCCATATTATATCAAATAATATTTCTCCGATTAGTATTTTTTATTCCGTGTATTTAAGATTTAAATATCCATGAATAAATTTATTTATTGCTCAATAAATAATATTCATATCTTATATCCGAGACTAGTACCGTTCAACCTTTATTATTGTGCGGAACGAATCCACTCATGAGGTTTACACAATAATTCCTTATGAACTCATCTCGGGGATATTATCAACCCTTCCGGGATACACTTTCCCGTCAAGTATTCACGGCATGTCATATATAAAATATAGCGACCCAATTTTACCGGTAATTAACCCAATAATAAAATCGGTTAATTCCTTTGGAAAATCAAAGTCTCTAATATTAAATATACACACCCGCAATAATATCGGGGATTAAGAATAAAATACTCCGAGATTTAAATTGATTATCCAAGGCAATCCTAATCAATAAATCTCAAGCTGATCCGCCCAATACACCAAGTGTACAAGTGTGATAAAATAATTAAGATAAATTATTTTCTCTCTCACACAACGACTATACCGATGGATTGGTCCGTGTCCATCTAGGTCGTGAGCAACTGTTCGATTAAATACGAGTAACCGATAGTATGATCTTCTGTGCGCCCATGCACACCATACTAACTACAACGTATAAAATCCAGGACTATGTTTTGCATAATTAATTAATAATAATTAAATGCAAATAATTGTTTATTAATTAAATAGGTTAAATGCTATGACCGGGAGTTTACCGATACTTAAATCTAGACATTAAGTACACAACTCCAACAATACTCTAAACACCAAAACCTAAAAACAAAACCCTAAACCCTAAAAACTAGAACCCTAATCTTTAATACACTAAAACCCTAAAACTAAATATTAAACCCTAAAATTCTAAACCCTAAAACCTAAAACAAAAACCCTAAAAACTAAAACCTAAAACCCTAAACTTGAATACAATAAAACCCTAAACCCTAAAACCTAAAATTAAACCCTAAAATGAAGCATATAACCCAAAAACTCAATACCCTAAAATTGAAAACAAAAACCCTAAACCCTAAACCCTAAAAACTAAATCTAAAACCCTAAACCCTAAAAACTAAATCTAAAACCCTAAACTTTAATACACTAAACCCTAAGTCTTAATTCTCTACACACTAAAACATAAAAAAGAAACCCTAGACCCTAAAAAAAACCTAATCTTTAATACACTAAAACCCTAAACCCTAAAACTAATATTTTAAACCCTAAAACCTAAAACCAAAACCCTAAACTTTAATACAATTAAACCCTAAACCTTAAAACCTAAAATTAAACCCTAAAATGAAGCATATTAGCCAAAAACTCAAAACCCTAAAATTGAAAACAAAAACCCTAAATCCTAAACCCTAAAAACTAAATCTAAAACCCTAAACTTTAATACACTAAACCCTAAATCCTAATTCTCTAAACACTAAAACATAAAAATGAAACCCTAAACCCTAAAAACAAAAACTCTAATCTTTAATACACTAAAACCCTAAACCCTAAAACTAAATATTAAACCTTAAAATTCTAAACCCTAAAACCTAAAACAAAAACCCTAAAAACTAAAACCTAAAACCCTAAACTTGAATACAATAAAACCCTAAACCCTAAAACCTAAAATTAAACCCTAAAA
This sequence comes from Euphrasia confusa, assembly GCA_954870475.1. Lineage (NCBI taxonomy): Eukaryota > Viridiplantae > Streptophyta > Magnoliopsida > Lamiales > Orobanchaceae > Euphrasia > Euphrasia confusa. Next base: position 17,748,702 of record OX940960.1, on the reverse strand, counting down.
CGAAGCATATAACCCAAAAACTCAAACCCTAAAATTGAAAACAAAAATCCTAACCCTAAACCCTAAAAACTAAATCTAAAACCCTAAACATTAATACACTAAACCCTAATTCATAATTCTCTAAACAGTAAAATATAAAAACGAAACCCTAAACTCCCAAAAAAAAACCCTAATCTTTAATACACTAAAACACGAAACCCTAAAACTAAAATTTTAAACCCTAAAACCTAAAACTAAAACCCTAAACCCAAAAAAATATTACCCTAAACTTGAATACAATAAAATCTTAAACCCTAAAAGTAAACATTAAACCCTAATATTCTAAACCCTAAAACCTAAAACAAAAACCCTAAACCCTAAAAACTAAAACCCTAATCTTGAATAAACTAAAACCCTAAACCCTAAAACTAAACATTAAACCCTAATATTCTAAACACTAAAACCAAAAACAAAAACCCTAAAAACTAAAACCTAAAACCCTAAAACTTAAAATTAAACCCTAAAACTAAGCATATAACCGAAAAACTAAAAACCCTAAAATTTTAAAACAAAATCTAAACACTAAACCCTAAAAACTAAATATAAAACCCTAAACTTTAATACACTAAACCCTAAATCCTAATACTCTAAACACTAAAACCTAAAAAAAACCCTAAACCCTAAAAACTTGAACCCTAATCTTTAATACACTAAAACCCTAAACCCTAAAACTAAATATTAAACCCTAAAATTCCAAACCCTAAAACCTAAAACAAAAACCATAAAAACTAAAACCTAAAACCCTAAACTTGAATACAATAAAACCCTAAACCCTAAAACCTAAAATTAAACCATAAAACGACGCATATAACCCAAAAACTCAAACCCTAAAATTGAAAACAAAAACCCTAACCCTAAACCCTAAAAACTAAATCTAAAACCCTAAACATTAATACACTAAACCCTAATTCATAATTCTCTAAACAGTAAAATATAAAAACGAAACCCTAAACTCCCAAAAAAAAACCCTAATCTTTAATACACTAAAACACGAAACCCTAAAACTAAAATTTTAAACCCTAAAACCTAAAACTAAAACCCTAAACCCAAAAAAATATTACCCTAAACTTGAATACACTAAAATCTTAAACCCTAAAAGTAAACATTAAACCCTAATATTCTAAACCCTAAAACCTAAAACAAAAACCCTAAACCCTAAAAACTAAAACCCTAATCTTGAATAAACTAAAACCCTAAACCCTAAAACTAAACATTAAACCCTAATATTCTAAACACTAAAACCTAAAACAAAAACCCTAAAAACTAAAACCTAAAACCCTAAAACTTAAAATTAAACCCTAAAACTAAGCATATAACCGAAAAACTAAAAACCCTAAAATTTTAAAACAAAATCTAAACACTAAACCCTAAAAACTAAATATAAAACCCTAAACTTTAATACACTAAACCCTAAATCCTAATACTCTAAACACTAAAACCTAAAAAAAACCCTAAACCCTAAAAACTTGAACCCTAATCTTTAATACACTAAAACCCTAAACCCTAAAACTAAATATTAAACCCTAAAATTCCAAACCCTAAAACCTAAAACAAAAACCATAAAAACTAAAACCTAAAACCCTAAACTTGAATACAATAAAACCCTAAACCCTAAAACCTAAAATTAAACCATAAAACGACGCATATAACCCAAAAACTCAAAACCCTAAAATTGAAAACAAAAACCCTAAACCCTAAACCATAAAAACTAAATCTAAAACCCTAAACTTTAATACACTAAACCCTAAATCATAATTCTCTAAACAGTAAAACATAAAAACGAAACCCTAAACCCCCAAAAAAAACCCTAATCTTTAATACACTAAAACCCTAAACCCTAAAACTAAAATTTTAAACCTTAAAACCTAAAACCAAAACCATAAACCCAAAAAATTATAACCCTAAACTTGAATACATTAAAACCTTAAAACCTAAAAGTAAACATTAAACCTTAATATTCTAAACCCTAAAACCTAAAACAAAAACCCTAAACCCTAAAAACTAAAACCCTAATCTTGAATACACAAAAACCCTAAACCCTAAAACTAAACATTAAACCCTAATATTCTAAACCCTAAAACCTAAAACAAAAACCCTAATATTCTAAAACCTAAAACCCTAAACCTTAAAATTAAACCCTAAAACTAAGCATATAACCGAAAAACTCAAAACCTTAAAAATTTTTAAAAAATCTAAACACTAAACCCTAAAGACTAAATCTAAAACCCTAAACTTTAATACACTAAACCCTAAATCCTAATACTCTAAACACTAAAACCTAAAACAAAACCCTAAACCCTAAAAACTAGAACCCTAATCTTTAATACACTAAAACCCTAAACCCTAAAACTAAATATTAAACCCTAAAATTATAAACCCTAAAACCTAAAACAAAAACCCTAAAAACTAAAACCTAAAACCCTAAACTTGAATACAATAAAACCCTAAACCCTAAAACGAAGCATATTACCCAAAAACTCAAAACCCTAAAATTGAAAACAAGATCCCTAAACCCTAAACCCTAAAAACTAAATCTAAAACCCTAAACTTTAATACACTAAACCCTAAATCTTAATTCTCTAAACACTAAAACATAAAAACGAAACCCTAAACCTTAAAAATAAAAACCCTAATCTTTGATACACTAAAACCCTAAACCCTAAAACTAAATATTAAACCTTAAAATTCTAAACCCTAAAACCTAAAACAAAAACCCTAAAAACTAAAACCTAAAACCCTAAACTTGAATACAATAAAACCCTAAACCCTAAAACCTAAAATTAAACCCTAAAACAAAGCATATAACCCAAATACTCAAAACCCTAAAATTGAAAACAAAAACCCTAAACCCTAAACCTTAAAAACTAAATCTAAAACCCTAAACCCTAAAAATTAAATCTAAAACCCTAAACTTTAATACACTAAACCCTAAATCTTAATTCTCTAAACACTAAAACATAAAAACGAAACCCTAAACCCTAAAAATAAAAACCCTAATCTTTAATACACTAAAACCCTAAACCCTAAAACTAAATAATAAACCTTAAATTTCTAAAACCTAAAACCTAAAACAAAAACCCTAAAAACTAAAACCTAAAACCCTAAACTTGAATACAATAAAACCCTAAACCCTAAAACCTAAAATGAAACCCTAAAACGAAGCATATAACCCAAATACTCAAAACCCTAAAATTGAAAACAAGAACCCTAAACCCTAAACCCTAAAAACTAAATCTAAAACCCTTAACTTTAATACACTAAACCCTAAATCATAATTCTCTAAACAGTAAAACATAAAAACGAAACCCTAAACCCCCAAAAAAAAACCTAATCTTTAATACACTAAAACCCTAAACCCTAAAACTAAAATTTTAAACCTTAAAACCTAAAACCAAAACCATAAACCCAAAAAATTATAACCCTAAACTTGAATACATTAAAACCTTAAAACCTAAAAGTAAACATTAAACCTTAATATTCTAAACCCTAAAACCTAAAACAAAAACCCTAAACCCTAAAAACTAAAACCCTAATCTTGAATACACTAAAACCCTAAACCCTAAAACTAAACATTAAACCCTAATATTCTAAACCCTAAAACCTAAAACAAAAACCCTAATATTCTAAAACCTAAAACCCTAAACCTTAAAATTAAACCCTAAAACTAAGCATATAACCGAAAAACTCAAAACCTTAAAAATTTTTAAAAAATCTAAACACTAAACCCTAAAGACTAAATCTAAAACCCTAAACTTTAATACACTAAACCCTAAATCCTAATACTCTAAACACTAAAACCTAAAACAAAACCCTAAACCCTAAAAACTAGAACCCTAATCTTTAATACACTAAAACCCTAAACCCTAAAACTAAATATTAAACCCTAAAATTATAAACCCTAAAACCTAAAACAAAAACCCTAAAAACTAAAACCTAAAACCCTAAACTTGAATACAATAAAACCCTAAACCCTAAAACGAAGCATATTACCCAAAAACTCAAAACCCTAAAATTGAAAACAAGATCCCTAAACCCTAAACCCTAAAAACTAAATCTAAAACCCTAAACTTTAATACACTAAACCCTAAATCTTAATTCTCTAAACACTAAAACATAAAAACGAAACCCTAAACCTTAAAAATAAAAACCCTAATCTTTGATACACTAAAACCCTAAACCCTAAAACTAAATATTAAACCTTAAAATTCTAAACCCTAAAACCTAAAACAAAAACCCTAAAAACTAAAACCTAAAACCCTAAACTTGAATACAATAAAACCCTAAACCCTAAAACCTAAAATTAAACCCTAAAACAAAGCATATAACCCAAATACTCAAAACCCTAAAATTGAAAACAAAAACCCTAAACCCTAAACCTTAAAAACTAAATCTAAAACCCTAAACCCTAAAAATTAAATCTAAAACCCTAAACTTTAATACACTAAACCCTAAATCTTAATTCTCTAAACACTAAAACATAAAAACGAAACCCTAAACCCTAAAAATAAAAACCCTAATCTTTAATACACTAAAACCCTAAACCCTAAAACTAAATAATAAACCTTAAATTTCTAAAACCTAAAACCTAAAACAAAAACCCTAAAAACTAAAACCTAAAACCCTAAACTTGAATACAATAAAACCCTAAACCCTAAAACCTAAAATGAAACCCTAAAACGAAGCATATAACCCAAATACTCAAAACCCTAAAATTGAAAACAAGAACCCTAAACCCTAAACCCTAAAAACTAAATCTAAAACCCTTAACTTTAATACACTAAACCCTAAATCCTAATTCTCTAAACACTAAAACATAAAAACGAAACCCTAAACCTTAAAAAAAAACCCTAATCTTTAATACACTAAAACCCTAAACCCTAAAAACTAGAACCCTAATCTTTAATACACTAAAACCCTAAACCCTAAAACTAAATATTAAACTCTAAAATTCTAAACCCTAAAACCTAAAACAAAAACCCTAAAAACTAAAACCTAAAACCCTAAACTTGAATACAATAAAACCCTAAACCCTAAAACCTAAAATTAAACCCTAAAACGAAGCATATAACCCAAAAACTCAATACCCTAAAATTGAAAACAAAAACCCTAAACCCTAAACCCTAAAAACTAAATCTAAAACCCTAAACCCTAAAAGCTAAATCTAAAACCCTAAACTTTAATACACTAAACCCTAAATCCTAATTCTCTACACACTAAAACATAAAAAAGAAACCCTAAACCCTAAAAAACCTAATCATTAATACACTAAAACCCTAAACCCTAAAACTAAAATTTTAAACCCTAAAACCTAAAACCAAAACCCTAAACTTTAATACAATTAAACCCTAAACCCTAAAACCTAAAATTAAACCCTAAAATGAAGCATATTAGCCAAAAACTCACAACCCTAAATCCTAAACCCTAAAAACTAAATCTAAAACCCTAAACTTTAATACACTAAACCCTAAATCCTAATTCTCTAAAAACTAAAACATAAAAACGAAACCCTAAACCCTAAAAACAAAAACTCTAATCTTTAATACATTAAAACCCTAAACCCTAAAACTAAATATTAAACCTTAAAATTCTAAACCCTAAAACCTAAAACAAAAACCCTAAAAACTAAAACCTAAAACCCTAAACTTGAATACAATAAAACCCTAAACCCTAAAACCTAAAATTAAACCCTAAAACGAAGCATATAACCCAAAAACTCAAAACCCTAAAATTGAAAACAAAAACCCTAAACCCTAAAAACTAAATCTAAAACCCTAAACTTTAATACACTAAACCCTAAATAATAATTCTCTAAACAGTAAAACATAAAAACGAAACCCTAAACCCCAAAAAAAACCCTAATCTTTAATACACTAAAACTCTAAACCCTAAAACTAAAATTTTAAACCTTAAAACCTAAAACCAAAACCATAAACCCAAAAAATTATAACCCTAAACTTGAATACACTAAAACCTTAAAACCTAAAAGTAAACATAAAACCTTAATATTCTAAACCCTAATACCTAAAACAAAAACCCTAAACCCTAAAAACTAAAACCCTAATCTTGAATACATTAAAACCCTAAACCCTAAAACTAAACATTAAACCTTAATATTCTAAACCCTAAAACCTAATACAAAAACACTAATATTCTAAAACCTAAAACCCTAAACCTTAAAATTAAACCCTAAAACTAAGCATATAACCGAAAAACTCAAAACCCTAAATTTTTTTAAAAAATCTATACACTAAACCCTAAAGACTAAATCTAAAACCCTAAACTTTAATAAACTAAACCCTAAATCCTAATACTCTAAACACTAAAACCTAAAACAAAACCCTAAACCCTAAAAACTAGAACCCTAATCTTTAATACACTAAAACCCTAAACCCTAAAACTAAATATTAAACCCTAAAATTCTAAACCCTAAAACCTAAAACAAAAACCCTAAAAACTAAAACCTAAAACCCTAAACTTGAATACAATAAAACCCTAAACCCTAAAACCTAAAATTAAACCCTAAAACGAAGCATATAACCCAAAAACTCAAAACCCTAAGATTGAAAACAAAAACCCTAAACCCTAAAAACTAAATCTAAAACCCTAAACTTTAATACACTAAACCCTAAATCCTAATTCTCTAAACACTAAAACATAAAAAAGAAACCCTAAACCCTAAAAAAAACCTATACTTTAATACACTAAAACCCTAAACCCTAAAACTAAAATTTTAAACCCTAAAACCTAAAACCAAAACCCTAAACTTGAATACAATAAAACCTTAAACCCTAAAACCTAAAATTAAACCCTAAAACGAAGCATATTACCCAAAAACTCAAAACCCTAAAATTGAAAACAAGATCCCTAAACCCTAAACCCTAAAAACTAAATCTAAAACCCTAAACTTTAATACACTAAACCCTAAATCTTAATTCTCTAAACACTAAAACATAAAAACGAAACCCTAAACCTTAAAAACAAAAACCCTAATCTTTAATACACTAAAACCCTAAACCCTAAAACTAAATATTAAACTTTAAAATTCTAAACCCTAAAACCTAAAACAAAAACCCTAAAAACTAAAACCTCAAACCCTAAACTTGAATACAATAAAACCCTAAACCCTAAAACCTCAAATTAAACCCTAAAATGAAGCATATAACACAAATACTCAAAACCCTAAAATTTAAAACAAAAACCCTAAACCCTAAACCCTAAAAACTAAATCTAAAACCCTAAACTTTAATACACTAAACCCTAAATCCTAATTCTCTGAACACTAAAACATAAAAACGAAATCCTAAACCTTAAAAAAACCCTAATCTTTAATACACTAAAACCCTAAACCCTAAAACTAAAATTTTAAACCCTAAAACCCTAAACCCAAAAAATTATAACCCTAAACTTGAATACACTAAAACCTTAAACTCTAAAAGTAAACATTAAACCCTAATATTCTAAACCCTAAAATGTAATAACCCAATTTTTTACAATAAAAATTAAGTAATTAAAATAGCTCGTTTGTACACGTTTTAATTGAACTTCGGTATTTGATAAATTGGGCTTTAAATTAACGGACATTTATAAAAAGGTAATTAATTATAATGGGCCGAACTTGTATCTTTTAATGGATTGAAATATTATTTGAGTTTAATGGACAACCCAAGACTTTTACATGGCCAGCCCAAGACTTTAATTTTTATATGTTAGCCCTAATTATCTAAATAAAGATTTAATACAAAACATAAACAAAGAATAAGAAGAGTAAAATAAAAAGTGAGACTTACGGGAAAGAGAGTGTAAGGGAGCGGCGATGAGAGAGAAGAAGGGGGCGCGACCGCGAAGAAGAGAGAGGCAAAAGAGAACGAGACAAGAGAAAAGAAACGGGAGTCGCTGGAAGAGAGAAAAGACTAGCGGGGACGATCGGACCGAGATGAACAAAGGAAGGAGAAGAACTGGAAAATCAACACGAACACCACGATCGCTTAACCCTAACTTTATTACCAAGGCAAGTGGGTTTAAGATTCATGTAAATGTTAGGTTGTATTTTAATTTAGGGTTCATCGTTACTTTAATTCAATTTATGCAGTTCACATATGTTCAATTTGTTGCGCTTGTGCATGATTTTGTTGTGCGGGTCAATATGTATGTATATGTGCAGTGATGTGTGTTTATGGTATATATGAGTTACCTATGTGTGTTTTAGACGTGTGTGTATATATATACGAAGCAGTAGTAATTATAATCCATATATATGCTTGTAGGTATAATATAGGTATGTGTAGAGAGAGTGAAGAGCCTCAATATATATACAGTACATATATCATACTTAGATATATAGATCTAACACTTACTTATATATATAGGTGTGTGTGTGTCGATATACAGTAGCAACAAGTCAACAACATCAACAAATATATGTATATAATATAGTTATATATGTACAGTAGTAACATTATGTATGTGGGGTATGTATATAATATGTGCACTGTAATTTGTAGGTGTAAGTATAAATATAAAGAACCTACGGCTACATGTATATGATGTTCTATGTAAATTTCTTAATGTGTGAAGATGAATTAGTAGGTGCTTGTAAATTGTCACAGTGATATACCTTAATTGTAACTGGTGGTTGATGTTGTGTACTATACCTTGTTCTGCGTTGATTGTATTTTTGTACAATTATTTATATTCATTGCAATGTTTATGTTTATCATTATTTATATGAGTGGGTGTGCATATCATTAGTTCATGCATTCATGTAAGGGTGTTTTGTATTAGATGTCCAGTGCACGGTCAAAATATTAAAGAACGAAATTTAACGTTAAAGTAAACGAAATGTCGGGCATCGTAAGGACCTACCTTAAGCAGGGTGGCACTAACTTTAATGGCCTCAATGGCTAGAGCGTCGAAAGGGCATCTAGACCAGGGTGTGCAACTAACTTTAATGGCCTCAATGGCTAGAGCGTCGAAAGGGCCTCTAGACAGGGTGTGCAACTAACAAACGAATGGCCTCAATGGACTGGGGTAGCCCTTACGATGTCAAGTGAGCTTGCGTCTAAACGTTAAAGATATGAACGGATGTTAATGTTAAAGAAAAGTTACGTAAACGTTTCAAGTTAAACTTTATGTCATACGTCTAAGTTAAGGAGTTGCATTGCATTAAAGGTTCAACGTTAAGATACAAATTAAGGCGAAAAGTGGAAAGATTAAAGCATATAGATTGCATGCCTACTTGCCAGTCAGTGGACTGACCCTTGCTGATATAAATCTTTTCAAGTGATACTATTTGATAAACCGGAGTAGTCGAGGATGCTGTGCCGTGATTCGTACCATTATTTAACCAGTTCATTTATTTAATTATGTGTGTCGCACGTGTTCAAAAGTCTTAATTATTTCCGCTGCATTTACTATTATTTAAACCTTTTTACCGTTGAAAATTTATTGTGCCGACGTGGAGTTTGAAAAATTGTATCTCGCGCCCTTGAGATCTTTAAAAATGATTACTTGTATTTCTTTTATTTATTAAAATAAAACGGGGCGTGACAAATGGTATCAGAGCATTACGGTTCTCTTTACGGACCTAAAGTTATTTTTAAAATTAGCTACTATCGTCCACCTCTGCCCGCTCGCGCCGACTTCGCAAGTAAGTGCATTATAAGTTCATGGTTAGTCATTCATGTTATATGTCTACTTTCATGATAGTATAATCACGTGCATGTCATTTCATGATTTTCCATTAAATTGCACTTCATGTTCATGATTTTCAAGTAAGATGCATACTCAAGTTCATTGTTTTCAAATTCATGATTTTTCAAGTGCATTGCATGTTCAAGTTTTCAAGATGAAATTTTAAGTTGCTTAAATTAATTGCGCACTTATTATAAGTTTAAGTTCATGTTCATGGTAAATTTCAAGTTCAAGATCAAGTTCAAGCTCATGTTTAAAGTCATATTCATGATTATTATGTGTATATGTGCTCAAATTATTTGAAAATATGCTGCTTATAATCTTTGAAAAAAAAAAAAAAGTCACGTACACGGAGTCTTTTACATGAGGTATATAGCAAATTTCGAGGACGAAATTTTTATAAGGAGGGTAGGTTGTAACGACCGGAAAATCTAAGTTAATTATTTAAGTAATTTTGGCCCAATTAATAAATTGCAAACGAAATAATTATACTACGCATAATTTTCAAATCATTTTATGTTTATATTAATTTTCATGTTTAGTCATATAGTATTCCTCGTGTCCAAAATTTTATTTTAAACACAATTTAATTATTATTATATTATTATTATTATTATTATTATTATTATTATTATTATTATTATTATTATTATTAATTATATAGTTTGAATAATTAACCTCCTACGTAGTAATTTATATTTGAGCCTCAGCCCATTAGCACTAGTCCTTGTATGTCCTCAAACCCTAGTGCGCAAGTGTATATATAAGTATAGGTTCGTAAGTTGAATTTCTTGGTTATCCCCTTTCTTCCCCCTTTTTATCACATACAACTCAGCACAGAAGCATCAATCGTTCCTTCTCCTTGGCTCAAACACTACTTCACGCCAAATTTTCCTTCAAACCGACATTCATCTGTTTTCCAACTCAACTCCCAGCTGCCTCGCTTCGTTGGAGGAGATGAAGCAAGATGCCGTTGAACCATCGCTGCTGGGAGAATAAAAATCAGCCTGAGTTGCTGCAGCCGTGAATCACCCTCAGCCGAGATCGCCGGTGAAATCCTTGACAAGCTTTCGACCCCATCGAAGACCACATAGACCGAGCCCTGCATATGAACGTGTTGTTGAACCACCGTCCTTCTCGCCCACCTACAGGAAGTGAAATCCCGAGCCTCCTGGAGACGTAGTTGTTGATTACCCAGTGTTGCCGCCTCTATAAGATCAAGATCGATGTCCACCTCCGATCCCATCCTCCACCATACCTTTTCCTCGCCAAGAACTCTCCTCCCGACGAGGACCAGGAGTTTCGTCTCTCCGCCTACTCCCGAGACCCTAACGCCCTATTACCCAGAGTTCTTTGACCCTATATTCAATTAATTGTTGTCGTTTCCCATAGCTCCGTTTCTATGGCTATCTCTAGGAAGAAGAAGAAGAAGCAGCAGGAGGTAATGAATTTAAATAGATAGTTCTCGTTACGATTGTCCCAATTATTTTGTGTTGGCATACTAGACTTCATCCTTTAATTGGTTTAATCATTTCGGCCCTTTTATTTAACCCACTTCCATTATATGGTTTAAGCCTCAATTTTATATAAATATGTTTCTACATATTTCATCCCGAGCCCACTAACATTTTGAAAACATAGGTTCCCTATTCTATTAAGTTTTCAAGTCCAACCGTGAATCCTTTTGGCTCTTAAATATCCATAGTCAACCACTTTAAATTAAAGTTCACTTGCAGTATTGTTCTAATCCCAATTGTTATACACAGTAAATGCTTTTATCCAAATTCACCTTTTAACTTACGAAGCCTCCTCACATGCAGATTAAAATAGAAGATGTATGTTTAATATATACAGTGTGTAATATATATATATATATATATATTTATAAGTTAACATTATTATATTATACATAGGGTTTACGGATTTCGAGGATTAAGATTTGCACAAGCATTCATTCAAGCATTGTTATTGTCAAGTCAAGTTCTGCATTGTCAAGGTAGGGATTTCTAAAACCTTTTTAAATACAGTTCATAATATTTATGGTACGTGGATAAACTGCGTGGTGGTTTGTGATGTACGATCTATTCATGTTATGTGCACATATTAGTCGCGCGACGAAATTCATGGCCGTGTTCACGTAGACGAGTGACGTGTTCACGGTATTCAAGCAAGTCATGTGACGGGAACGTTTAATCGTTCGGAAATTCATGTCCTTGGGTTTATCCCACCGTCTATCAAGTTCAAGATGGTCTGAGTTATGAACCATCCGGTGAACACTGTATCGTATAGTTATATGAACTGTTATCCCTACTGAGTTGTTGATAACTCACCCCTTTTTAAAACCCCATCTTTTCAGGTTGAGCGAAATCGGAGCGAGACGGGGATGTGGCGGCGATAGTAGTAGCAGCGTTTATTTTAAAGACATTATTTTTCTTTTATGCTTTCCGCATTTGAAACTTAATACTTGAGTATTTTATTTAAATTTGACTATTGAGGGTTATTATTTTTAGTTAAAGATTTTATTATTAAAAAGTTGTTTTGACAATTATCTTTTATTTTAAATACTACAATTTCTTTTGAAAAATAAGAAAATCCTCTCTAGTTTATATTATGAAAAATGGGATGTTACAAATGGTATCAGAGCAGGTGCCGACCGGAGTTGTGGGAACTAAGTGTCTTGCGGGGCCAAGTGCTCCACCCAGAAGTTGGTGAGAGTACCCGTAAGGGGCATTCCTGCACGGATGGTTGGTCCTGGGCAAGTAAGGCAAGTAAGGCACGCAACGAGGACGTTGCGCAGAAAAAAGGTGGGGTGATTGTAACGCCCCAGAAAATTCAAAGGCTTAAAAGGATTGAATATGCTACTCATACCAACAAGATGCATCTACTTTTCTGGGCATCCTCCTATAAGAACTCCAAAGTTAAGCGTGCTGACTCTGGAGTAATTCTAGGATGGGTGACCCCCTGGGAAGTCTCCCGGGTGCGCACGAGTGAGGACAAAGTGCGTTGGAAAAGACAAGTGTTGGTACAGTGGGGCCAGGATATCACTCCCTACGGCAGTCATTGGTAACCGAGCCGGCCCATTAGGGTCGGGCTTCGACCCCTCAACGGGCCGGGGCGTTACAAATGGTATCAGAGCGCAGAGTTTTAAAATCGGTTCTCTCAACCTGTGTTCAAAATTTCATGATTTCAAAGTTTAAAATTTAACTTATTAGTATGAATCACGCCAGACATAATCGTTACTCCGGTAAGTTATTTCTTATTCAGCTATTTGTTATGTGATAATATGAATGTAGTTTTGAATATTTGAATATTTAATGATCATGATTCTTGTACTTGCTTGTGTGAATACCTGTGAATACATTTTTGATTCTAAATGGTTACATTTTTGCTGATATTATGAGATGCGTTTATGCCTTTTAATACATGGTCTATTAAATTGAACTAAGTTTCGTGGACGAAACTTTTTAAAAGGTGGGTGTAGTATATGTATAACTTACCCATATGTATGTAATGTTTATTATAAATATGTTACGATAGTTATTGCCTTTCCTAGCAACAACACCTAGTATAAATCTTAAATGAGTGTGTAGTACATAAATAAATAGCATATATATATGAGTAGATGGATACATATGTAATATATAGGCCTACACGTTTGTCTATATGTTTGTATGTTTATATGAATGCCTAATGACTTTAATTGCTATTTTGTTGTTGGGAGTGTATGTAGCTATTTGTGATAAGTCAGTTTTGATTCTACTAATAGTTATTAGTTTTTATAAGGCGGGTATAATGTAACAACTTGAATTGTAAAATAAAAACTAATTAATTAAAATAGTTTGTTCGCGTACGTGTTAGTTGGACTTCGTTAATTTTATGGTTTGACTAATAAACTTAGTTTAATGGGTTGAACTTGAATTTTATGGGCTAATCAAATTAAATAATAGTTGAGGCTTCAACATTTTATAAATTTAACTAAGTTTCGAGAACAAAATTTTTATAAGGCTAGTAGAATATAATAACTTGAAATTTTAAAATAGAAATTTATTAATTTAAATAGTTTGTTGCTTATGTGTTAACTATTTTAAATGGACTTTAAAATATTATGGGTTGTGCTACTAATTTGATATAACATATAACCTTTAAATTGGGCTTTAACATTTTATAAATTGAACTAAATTTCAAGACCAAACTTTTATTAGGTGAGTGAAATGTAATAATCTAAATTTTTATATTAAAAATTAAGTAATTTAAAGAACTTGTTTTCATACTAGTTAAGCATTTTAAATAGACTTTAAAACATTATGAGTTGGGCTACTAAATTGTAAAACATATTTATTTTTTTAATTGAGCTTTAACATTTTATAACTTGAACCAAGTTTCGAGGACGAAACTTTTTATAAGGTGGGTAGAATGTAATAACCCAATTTTTTACAATAAAAATTAAGTAATTAAAATAGCTCGTTTGTAAACGTTTTAATTGAACTTCGGTATTTGATAAATTGGGCTTTAAATTAACGGACATTTATAAAAAGGTAATTAACTATAATGGGCCGAACTTGTATCTTTTAATGGATTGAAATATTATTTGAGTTTAATGGACAACCCAAGACTTTTACATGGCCAGCCCAAGACTTTAATTTTTATATGTTAGCCCTAATTAACTAAATAAAGATTTAATACAAAACATAAACAAAGAATAAGAAGAGTAAAATAAAAAGTGAGACTTACGGGAAAGAGAGTGTAAGGGAGCGGCGATGAGAGAGAAGAAGGGGGCGCGACCGCGAAGAAGAGAGAGGCAAAAGAGAACGAGACAAGAGAAAAGAAACGGGAGTCGCTGGAAGAGAGAAAAGACTAGCGGGGACGATCGGACCGAGATGAACAAAGGAAGGAGAAGAACTGGAAAATCAACACGAACACCACGATCGCTTAACCCTAACTTTATTACTAAGGCAAGTGGGTTTAAGATTCATGTAAATGTTAGGTTGTATTTTAATTTAGGGTTCATCGTTACTTTAATTCAATTTATGCAGTTCACATATGTTCAATTTGTTGCGCTTGTGCATGATTTTGTTGTGCGGGTCAATATGTATGTATATGTGCAGTGATGTGTGTTTATGGTATATATGAGTTACCTATGTGTGTTTTAGACGTGTGTGTATATATATACGAAGCAGTAGTAATTATAATCCATATATATGCTTGTAGGTATAATATAGGTATGTGTAGAGAGAGTGAAGAGCCTCAATATATATACAGTACATATATCATACTTAGATATATAGATCTAACACTTACTTATATATATAGGTGTGTGTGTGTCGATATACAGTAGCAACAAGTCAACAACATCAACAAATATATGTATATAATATAGTTATATATGTACAGTAGTAACATTATGTATGTGGGGTATGTATATAATATGTGCACTGTAATTTGTAGGTGTAAGTATAAATATAAAGAACCTACGGCTACATGTATATGATGTTCTATGTATATATCGTAATGTGTGAAGATGAATTAGTAGGTGCTTGTAAATTGTCACAGTGATATACCTTAATTGTAACTGGTGGTTGATGTTGTGTACTATACCTTGTTCTGCGTTGATTGTATTTTTGTACAATTATTTATATTCATTGCAATGTTTATGTTTATCATTATTTATATGAGTGGGTGTGCATATCATTAGTTCATGCATTCATGTAAGGGTGTTTTGTATTAGAAGTCCAGTGCACGGTCAAAATATTAAAGAACGAAATTTAACGTTAAAGTAAACGAAATGTCGGGCATCGTAAGGACCTACCTTAAGCAGGGTGGCACTAACTTTAATGGCCTCAATGGCTAGAGCGTCGAAAGGGCATCTAGACCAGGGTGTGCAACTAACTTTAATGGCCTCAATGGCTAGAGCGTCGAAAGGGCCTCTAGACAGGGTGTGCAACTAACAAACGAATGGCCTCAATGGACTGGGGTAGCCCTTACGATGTCAAGTGAGCTTGCGTCTAAACGTTAAAGATATGAACGGATGTTAATGTTAAAGAAAAGTTACGTAAACGTTTCAAGTTAAACTTTATGTCATACGTCTAAGTTAAGGAGTTGCATTGCATTAAAGGTTCAACGTTAAGATACAAATTAAGGCGAAAAGTGGAAAGATTAAAGCATATAGATTGCATGCCTACTTGCCAGTCAGTGGACTGACCCTTGCTGATATAAATCTTTTCAAGTGATACTATTTGATAAACCGGAGTAGTCGAGGATGCTGTGCCGTGATTCGTACCATTATTTAACCAGTTCATTTATTTAATTATGTGTGTCGCACGTGTTCAAAAGTCTTAATTATTTCCGCTGCATTTACTATTATTTAAACCTTTTTACCGTTGAAAATTTATTGTGCCGACGTGGAGTTTGAAAAATTGTATCTCGCGCCCTTGAGATCTTTAAAAATGATTACTTGTATTTCTTTTATTTATTAAAATAAAACGGGGCGTGACATAAAACCTAAAACAAAAACCCTAAACCCTAAAACTAAAACCCTAATCTTGAATACACTAAAACCCTAAACCCTAAAACTAAACATTAAATCCTAATATTCTAAACCCTAAAACCTAAAACAAAAACCCTAAAAACTAAACCCTAAAACTAAAATTTTAAACCCTAAAACCTAAAACCAAAACCCTAAACTTTAATACAATAAAACCCTAAACCCTAAAACCTAAAATTAAACCCTAAAATGAAGCATATTAGCCAAAAACTCAAAACCCTAAAATTGAAAACAAAAACCCTAAATCCTAAACCCTAAAAACTAAATCTAAAACCCTAAACTTTAATACACTAAACCCTAAATCCTAATTCTCTAAAAACTAAAACATAAAAACGAAACCCTAAACCCTAAAAACAAAAACTCTAATCTTTAATACACTAAAACTCTAAACCCTAAAACTAAATATTAAACCTTAAAATTCTAAACCCTAAAACCTAAAACAAAAACCCTAAAAACTAAAACCTAAAACCCTAAACTTGAATACAATAAAACCCTAAACCCTAAAACCTAAAATTAAACCCTAAAACGAAGCATATAACCCAAAAACTCAAAACCCTAAAATTGAAAACAAAAACCCTAAACCCTAAACCCTAAAAACTAAATCTAAAACCCTAAACTTTAATACACTAAACCCTAAATCATAATTCTCTAAACAGTAAAACATAAAAACGAAACCCTAAACCCCAAAAAAAAACCTAATCTTTAATACACTAAAACCCTAAACCCTAAAACTAAAATTTTAAACCTTAAAATCTAAAACCAAAACCATAAACCCAAAAAATTATAACCCTAAACTTGAATACACTAAAACCTTAAAACCTAAAAGTAAACATAAAACCTTAATATTCTAAACCCTAATACCTAAAACAAAAACCCTAAACCCTAAAAACTAAAACCCCAATCTTGAATACACTAAAACCCTAAACCCTAAAACTAAACATTAAACCTTAATATTCTAAACCCTAAAACCTAAAACAAAAACCCTAATATTCTAAAACCTAAAACCCTAAACCTTAAAATTAAACCCTAAAACTAAGCATATAACCGAAAAACTCAAAACCCTAAAATTTTTTAAAAAATCTAAACACTAAACCCTAAAGACTAAATCTAAAACCCTAAACATTAATAAACTAAACCCTAAATCCTAATACTCTAAACACTAAAACCTAAAACAAAACCCTAAACCTTAAAAACTAGAACCCTAATCTTTAATACACTAAAACCCTAAACCCTAAAATTAAATATTAAACCCTAAAATTCTAAACCCTAAAACCTAAAACAAAAACCCTAAAAACTAAAACCTAAAACCCTAAACTTGAATACAATAAAACCCTAAACCTTAAAACCTAAAATTAAACTCTAAAACGAAGCATATAACCCAAAAACTCAAAACCCTAAGATTGAAAACAAAAACCCTAAACCCTAAAAACTAAATCTAAAACCCTAAACTTTAATACACTAAACCCTAAATCCTAATTCTCTAAACACTAAAACATAAAAAAGAAACCCTAAACCCTAAAAAAACCTATACATTAATACACTAAAACCCTAAACCCTAAAACTAAAATTTTAAACCCTAAAACCTAAAACCAAAACCCTAAACTTGAATACAATAAATCCTTAAACCCTAAAACCTAAAATTAAACCCTAAAACGAAGCATATTACCCAA
The DNA here is from genome assembly GCA_954870475.1 of Euphrasia confusa. Taxonomy (NCBI): domain Eukaryota; kingdom Viridiplantae; phylum Streptophyta; class Magnoliopsida; order Lamiales; family Orobanchaceae; genus Euphrasia; species Euphrasia confusa. Next base: position 17,730,762 of record OX940960.1, on the reverse strand, counting down.
AAACTCAAAACCCTAAAATTGAAAACAAGATCCCTAAACCCTAAACCCTAAAAACTAAATCTAAAACCCTAAACTTTAATACACTAAACCCTAAATCTTAATTCTCTAAACACTAAAACATAAAAACGAAACCCTAAACCCTAAAAACAAAAACCCTAATCTTTAATACACTAAAACCCTATACCCTAAAACTAAATATTAAACCTTAAAATTCTAAACCCTAAAACCTAAAACAAAAACCCTAAAAACTAAAACCTAAAACCCTAAACTTGAATACAATAAAACCCTAAACCCTAAAACCTCAAATTAAACCCTAAAATGAAGCATATAACACAAATACTCAAAACCCTAAAATTTAAAACAAAAACCCTAAATCCTAAACCCTAAAAACTAAATCTAAAACCCTAAACTTTAATACACTAAACCCTAAATCCTAATTCTCTAAACACTAAAACATAAAAACGAAACCCTAAACCCTAAAAACAAAAACTCTAATCTTTAATACACTAAAACCCTAAACCCTAAAACTAAATATTAAACCTTAAAATTCTAAACCCTAAAACCTAAAACAAAAACCCTAAAAACTAAAACCTAAAACCCTAAACTTGAATACAATAAAACCCTAAACCCTAAAACCTAAAATTAAACCCTAAAACGAAGCATATAACCCAAATACTCAAAACCCTAAAATTGAAAACAAAAACCCTAAACCCTAAACCCAAAAAACTAAATCTAAACCCTAAACTTTAATACACTAAAACCTAAATCCTAATTCTCTAAACACTAAAACATAAAAACGAAACCCTAAACCTTAAAAAAAACCCTAATCTTTAATACACTAAAACCCTAAACCCTAAAAACTAGAACGCTAATCTTTAATACACTAAAACCCTAAACCCTAAAACTAAATATTAAACCCTAAAATTCTAAACCCTAAAACATAAAACAAAAACCCTAAAAACTAAACCCTAAAACCCTAAACTTGAATACAATAAAACCCTAAACCCTAAAACCTAAAATTAAACCTTAAAACGAAGCTTATAACCCAAAAACTCAATACCCTAAAATTGAAAACAAAAACCCTAAAACCTAAACCCTAAAAACTAAATCTAAAACCCTAAACTTTAATACACTAAACCCTAAATCCTAATTCTCTACACACTAAAACATAAAAAAGAAACCCTAAACCCTAAAAAAAACCTAATATTTAATACACTAAAACCTTAAACCCTAAAACTAAAATTTTAAAACCTAAAACCTAAAACCAAAACCCTAAACTTTAATACAATAAAACCCTAAACCCTAAAACCTAAAATTAAACCCTAAAACGAAGCATATTACCCAAAAACTCAAAACCTTAAAATTGAAAACAAAAACCCTAAACCCTAATCCCTAAAAACTAAATCTAAAACCCTAAACTTTAATACACTAAACCCTAAATCCTAATTCTCTAAACACTAAAACATAAAAACGAAACCCTAAACCCTAAAAAACAAAAACTCTAATCTTTAATACACTAAAACCCTAAACCCTAAAACTAAATATTAAACCTTAAAATTCTAAACCCTAAAACCTAAAACAAAAACCCTAAAAAACTAAAACCTTAAACCCTAAACTTGAATACAATAAAACCCTAAACCCTAAAACCTAAAATTAAACCCTAAAACGAAGCATATAACCCAAATACTCAAAACCCTAAAATTGAAACAAAAACCCTAAACCCAAAACCCAAAAAACTAAATCTAAAACCCTAAACTTTAATACACTAAACCCTATATCCTAATTCTCTAAACACTAAAACATAAAAACGAAACTCTAAACCTTAAAAAAAAACCTAATCTTTAATACACTAAAACCCTAAACCCTAAAACTAAAAGTTTAAACCCTAAAACCTAAAACTAAAACCCTAAACCCAAAAAATTATAACCCTAAACTTGAATACACTAAAACCTTAAACCCTAAAAGTAAACATTAAACCCTAATATTCTAAACCCTAAAACCTAAAACAAAAACCCTAAAAACTAAAACCCTAATCTTGAATACACTAAAATCCTAAACCCTAAAACTAAACATTAAACCCTAATATTCTAAACCCAGTAACCTAAAACAAAAACCCTAAAAACTAAAACCTAAAACCCTAAACCTTAAAATTAAACCCTAAAACTAAGCATATAGTCGAAAAACTCAAAACCCTAAAATTTTAAAACAAAATCTTAACACTAAACCCTAAAAACTAAATCTAAAACCCTAAACTTTAATACATTAAACCCTAAATCCTAATACTCTAAACACCAAAACCTAAAAACAAAACCCTAAACCCTAAAAACTAGAACCCTAATCTTTAATACATTAAAACCCTAAAACTAAATATTAAACTCTAAAATTCTAAACCCTAAAACCTAAAACAAAAACCCTAAAAATTAAAACCTAAAACCCTAAACTTGAATACAATAAAACCCTAAACCCTAAAACCTAAAATTAAACCCTAAAATGAAGCATATAACCCAAAAACTCAATACCCTAAAATTGAAAACAAAAACCCTAAACCCAAAACCCTAAAAACTAAATCTAAAACCCTAAACTTTAATACACTAAACCCTAAATCCTAATTCTCTACACACTAAAACATAAAAAAGAAACCCTAAACCCTAAAAAAAACCTAATCTTTAATACACTAAAACCCTAAACCCTAAAAACTAAAACCTAAAACCCTAAACCTTAAAATTAAACCCTAAAACTAAGCATATAGTCGAAAAACTCAAAACCCTAAAATTTTAAAACAAAATCTTAACACTAAACCCTAAAAACTAAATCTAAAACCCTAAACTTTAATACATTAAACCCTAAATCCTAATACTCTAAACACCAAAACCTAAAAACAAAACCCTAAACCCTAAAAACTAGAACCCTAATCTTTAATACACTAAAACCCTAAAACTAAATATTAAACTCTAAAATTCTAAACCCTAAAACCTAAAACAAAAACCCTAAAAATTAAAACCTAAAACCCTAAACTTGAATACAATAAAACCCTAAACCCTAAAACCTAAAATTAAACCCTAAAATGAAGCATATAACCCAAAAACTCAATACCCTAAAATTGAAAACAAAAACCCTAAACCCAAAACCCTAAAAACTAAATCTAAAACCCTAAACTTTAATACACTAAACCCTAAATCCTAATTCTCTACACACTAAAACATAAAAAAGAAACCCTAAACCCTAAAAAAAACCTAATCTTTAATACACTAAAACCCGAAACCCTAAAACTAAAATTTTAAACCCTAAAACCTATAACCAAAACCCTGAACTTTAATACAATAAAACCCTAAACCCTAAAACCTAAAATTAAACCCTAAAACGAAGCATATTACCCAAAAACTCAAAACCCTAAAATTGAAAACAAGATCCCTAAACCCTAAACCCTAAAAACTAAATCTAAAACCCTAAACTTTAATACACTAAACCCTAAATCTTAATTCTCTAAACACTAAAACATAAAAACGAAACCCTAAACCCTAAAAACAAAAACCCTAATCTTTAATACACTAAAACCCTAAACCCTAAAACTAAATATTAAACCTTAAAATTCTAAACCCTAAAACCTAAAACAAAAACCCTAAAAACTAAAACCTAAAACCCTAAACTTGAATACAATAAAACCCTAAACCCTAAAACCTCAAATTAAACCCTAAAATGAAGCATATAACACAAATACTCAAAACCCTAAAATTTAAAACAAAAACCCTAAACCCTAAACCCTAAAAACTAAATCTAAAACCCTAAACTTTAATACACTAAACCCTAAATCCTAATTCTCTGAACACTAAAACATAAAAACGAAACCCTAAACCTTAAAAAAAACCCTAATCTTTAATACACTAAAACCCTAAACCCTAAAACTAAAATTTTAACCCTAAAACCTAAAACTAAAACCCTAAACCCAAAAAATTATAACCCTAAACTTGAATACACTAAAACCTTAAACCCTAAAAGTAAACATTAAACCCTAATATTATAAACCCTAAAACCTAAAACAAAAACCCTAAACCCTAAAAACTAAAACCCTAATCTTGAATACACTAAAACCCTAAACCCTAAAACTAAACATTAAACCCTAATATTCTAAACCCTAAAACCTAAAACAAAAACCCTAAAAACTAAACCCTAAAACTAAAATTTTAAACCCTAAAACCTAAAACCAAAACCCTAAACTTTAATACAATAAAACCCTAAACCCTAAAACCTAAAATTAAACCCTAAAACGAAGCATATTACCCAAAAACTCTAAACCCTAAAATTGAAAACAAAAACCCTAAATCCTAAACCCTAAAAACTAAATCTAAAACCCTAAACTTTAATACACTAAACCCTAAATCCTAATTCTCTAAACACTAAAACATAAAAACGAAACCCTAAACCCTAAAAACAAAAACTCTAATCTTTAATACACTAAAACCCTAAACCCTAAAACTAAATATTAAACCCTAAAATTCTAAACCCTAAAACATAAAACAAAAACCCTAAAAACTAAACCCTAAAACCCTAAACTTGAATACAATAAAACCCTAAACCCTAAAACCTAAAATTAAACCTTAAAACGAAGCATATAACCCAAAAACTCAATACCCTAAAATTGAAAACAAAAACCCTAAACCCTAAACCCTAAAAACTAAATCTAAAACCCTAAACTTTAATACACTAAACCCTAAATCCTAATTCTCTAAACACTAAAACATAAAAACGAAACCCTAAACCCTAATAACAAAAACTCTAATCTTTAATAGACTAAAACCCTAAACCCTAAAACTAAATATTAAACCTTAAAATTCTAAACCCTAAAACCTAAAACAAAAACCCTAAAAACTAAAACCTAAAACCCTAAACTTGAATACAATAAAACCCTAAACCCTAAAACCTAAAATTAAACCCTAAAACGAAGCATATAACCCAAAAACTCAAAACCCTAAAATTGAAAAAAAAAACCTAAACCCTAAAAACTAAATCTAAAACCCTAAATTTTAATACACTAAACCCTAAATCCTAATTCTCTAAACACTAAAACATAAAAACAAAACCCTAAACCCTAAATACAAAAACCCTAATCTTTAATACACTAAAACCCTAAACCCTAAAACTAAATATTAAACCTTAAAATTCTAAACCCTAAAGCCTAAAACAAAAACCCTAAAAACTAAAACCTAAAACCCTAAACTTGAATACAATAAAACCCTAAACCCTAAAACCTAAAATTAAATCCTAAAACGAAGCATATAACCCAAATACTCAAAACCCTAAAATTGAAAACAAAAACCCTAAACCCTAAACCCTTAAAACTAAATATAAAACCCTAAACTTTAATACACTAAACCCTAAATCCTAATTCTCTAAACACTAAAACATTAAAACGAAACCCTAAACTTTAAAAAAAACCCTAATCTTTAATACACTAAAACCCTAAACCCTAAAACTAAAATTTTAAACCCTAAAACCTAAAACTAAAACCCTAAACCCAAAAAATTATAACCCTAAACTTGAATACACTAAAACCTTAAACCCTAAAAGTAAACATTAAACCGTAATATTCTAAACCCTAAAACCTAAAACAAAAACCCTAAACCCTAAAAACTAAAACCCTAATCTTGAATACACTAAAACCCTAAACCCTAAAACTAAACATTAAATCCTAAAATTCTAAACCCTAAAACCTAAAACAAAAACCCTAAAAACTAAAACCTAAAACCCTAAACCATAAAATTAAACCCTAAAACTAAGCATATAACCGAAATTCTCAAAACCCTAAAATTTAAAAAAAAATCTAAACACTAAACCCTAAAACTAAATCTAAAACCCTAAACTTTAATACACTAAACCCTAAATCCTAATACTCTAAACACTAAAACCTAAAAACAAAATCATAAACCCTAAAAACTAGAACCCTAATATTTAATACACTAAAACCCTAAACCCTAAAACTAAATATTAAACCCTAAAATTCTAAACCCTAAAACCTAAAACAAAAACCCTAAAAACCAAAACCTAAAACCTAAAACCCTAAACTTGAATACAATAAAACCCTAAACCCTAAAACCTAAAATTAAACCCTAAAACGAAGCATATAACCCAAAAACTCAAAACCCTAAAATTGAAAAAAAAACCCTAAACCCTAAAAACTAAATCTAAAACCCTAAATTTTAATACACTAAACCCTAAATCCTAATTCTCTAAACACTAAAACATAAAAACAAAACCCTAAACCCTAAATACAAAAACCCTAATCTTTAATACACTAAAACCCTAAACCCTAAAACTAAATATTAAACCTTAAAATTCTAAACCCTAAAGCCTAAAACAAAAACCCTAAAAACTAAAACCTAAAACCCTAAACTTGAATACAATAAAACCCTAAACCCTAAAACCTAAAATTAAACCCTAAAATGAAGCATATAACCCAAAAACTCAATACCCTAAAATTGAAAACAAAAACCCTAAACCCAAAACCCTAAAAACTAAATCTAAAACCCTAAACTTTAATACACTAAACCCTAAATCCTAATTCTCTACACACTAAAACATAAAAAAGAAACCCTAAACCCTAAAAAAAACCTAATCTTTAATACACTAAAACCCGAAACCCTAAAACTAAAATTTTAAACCCTAAAACCTATAACCAAAACCCTGAACTTTAATACAATAAAACCCTAAACCCTAAAACCTAAAATTAAACCCTAAAACGAAGCATATTACCCAAAAACTCAAAACCCTAAAATTGAAAACAAGATCCCTAAACCCTAAACCCTAAAAACTAAATCTAAAACCCTAAACTTTAATACACTAAACCCTAAATCTTAATTCTCTAAACACTAAAACATAAAAACGAAACCCTAAACCCTAAAAACAAAAACCCTAATCTTTAATACACTAAAACCCTAAACCCTAAAACTAAATATTAAACCTTAAAATTCTAAACCCTAAAACCTAAAACAAAAACCCTAAAAACTAAAACCTAAAACCCTAAACTTGAATACAATAAAACCCTAAACCCTAAAACCTCAAATTAAACCCTAAAATGAAGCATATAACACAAATACTCAAAACCCTAAAATTTAAAACAAAAACCCTAAACCCTAAACCCTAAAAACTAAATCTAAAACCCTAAACTTTAATACACTAAACCCTAAATCCTAATTCTCTGAACACTAAAACATAAAAACGAAACCCTAAACCTTAAAAAAAACCCTAATCTTTAATACACTAAAACCCTAAACCCTAAAACTAAAATTTTAACCCTAAAACCTAAAACTAAAACCCTAAACCCAAAAAATTATAACCCTAAACTTGAATACACTAAAACCTTAAACCCTAAAAGTAAACATTAAACCCTAATATTATAAACCCTAAAACCTAAAACAAAAACCCTAAACCCTAAAAACTAAAACCCTAATCTTGAATACACTAAAACCCTAAACCCTAAAACTAAACATTAAACCCTAATATTCTAAACCCTAAAACCTAAAACAAAAACCCTAAAAACTAAACCCTAAAACTAAAATTTTAAACCCTAAAACCTAAAACCAAAACCCTAAACTTTAATACAATAAAACCCTAAACCCTAAAACCTAAAATTAAACCCTAAAACGAAGCATATTACCCAAAAACTCTAAACCCTAAAATTGAAAACAAAAACCCTAAATCCTAAACCCTAAAAACTAAATCTAAAACCCTAAACTTTAATACACTAAACCCTAAATCCTAATTCTCTAAACACTAAAACATAAAAACGAAACCCTAAACCCTAAAAACAAAAACTCTAATCTTTAATACACTAAAACCCTAAACCCTAAAACTAAATATTAAACCCTAAAATTCTAAACCCTAAAACATAAAACAAAAACCCTAAAAACTAAACCCTAAAACCCTAAACTTGAATACAATAAAACCCTAAACCCTAAAACCTAAAATTAAACCTTAAAACGAAGCATATAACCCAAAAACTCAATACCCTAAAATTGAAAACAAAAACCCTAAACCCTAAACCCTAAAAACTAAATCTAAAACCCTAAACTTTAATACACTAAACCCTAAATCCTAATTCTCTAAACACTAAAACATAAAAACGAAACCCTAAACCCTAATAACAAAAACTCTAATCTTTAATAGACTAAAACCCTAAACCCTAAAACTAAATATTAAACCTTAAAATTCTAAACCCTAAAACCTAAAACAAAAACCCTAAAAACTAAAACCTAAAACCCTAAACTTGAATACAATAAAACCCTAAACCCTAAAACCTAAAATTAAACCCTAAAACGAAGCATATAACCCAAAAACTCAAAACCCTAAAATTGAAAAAAAAAACCTAAACCCTAAAAACTAAATCTAAAACCCTAAATTTTAATACACTAAACCCTAAATCCTAATTCTCTAAACACTAAAACATAAAAACAAAACCCTAAACCCTAAATACAAAAACCCTAATCTTTAATACACTAAAACCCTAAACCCTAAAACTAAATATTAAACCTTAAAATTCTAAACCCTAAAGCCTAAAACAAAAACCCTAAAAACTAAAACCTAAAACCCTAAACTTGAATACAATAAAACCCTAAACCCTAAAACCTAAAATTAAATCCTAAAACGAAGCATATAACCCAAATACTCAAAACCCTAAAATTGAAAACAAAAACCCTAAACCCTAAACCCTTAAAACTAAATATAAAACCCTAAACTTTAATACACTAAACCCTAAATCCTAATTCTCTAAACACTAAAACATTAAAACGAAACCCTAAACTTTAAAAAAAACCCTAATCTTTAATACACTAAAACCCTAAACCCTAAAACTAAAATTTTAAACCCTAAAACCTAAAACTAAAACCCTAAACCCAAAAAATTATAACCCTAAACTTGAATACACTAAAACCTTAAACCCTAAAAGTAAACATTAAACCGTAATATTCTAAACCCTAAAACCTAAAACAAAAACCCTAAACCCTAAAAACTAAAACCCTAATCTTGAATACACTAAAACCCTAAACCCTAAAACTAAACATTAAATCCTAAAATTCTAAACCCTAAAACCTAAAACAAAAACCCTAAAAACTAAAACCTAAAACCCTAAACCATAAAATTAAACCCTAAAACTAAGCATATAACCGAAATTCTCAAAACCCTAAAATTTAAAAAAAAATCTAAACACTAAACCCTAAAACTAAATCTAAAACCCTAAACTTTAATACACTAAACCCTAAATCCTAATACTCTAAACACTAAAACCTAAAAACAAAATCATAAACCCTAAAAACTAGAACCCTAATATTTAATACACTAAAACCCTAAACCCTAAAACTAAATATTAAACCCTAAAATTCTAAACCCTAAAACCTAAAACAAAAACCCTAAAAACCAAAACCTAAAACCTAAAACCCTAAACTTGAATACAATAAAACCCTAAACCCTAAAACCTAAAATTAAACCCTAAAACGAAGCATATAACCCAAAAACTCAAAACCCTAAAATTGAAAAAAAAACCCTAAACCCTAAAAACTAAATCTAAAACCCTAAATTTTAATACACTAAACCCTAAATCCTAATTCTCTAAACACTAAAACATAAAAACAAAACCCTAAACCCTAAATACAAAAACCCTAATCTTTAATACACTAAAACCCTAAACCCTAAAACTAAATATTAAACCTTAAAATTCTAAACCCTAAAGCCTAAAACAAAAACCCTAAAAATTAAAACCTAAAACCCTAAACTTGAATACAATAAAACCCTAAAACCTAAAACCTAAAATTAAACCCTAAAACGAAGCATATAACCCAAATACTCAAAACCCTAAAATTGATAACAAAAACCCTAAACCCTAAACCATAAAAACTAAATCTAAAACCCTAAACTTTAATACACTACCCTGAAATTGAAAACAAAAACCCTAAACCCTAAACCCTAAAAACTAAATCTAAAACCCTAAACTTTAATACACTAAACCCTAAATCCTAATTCTCTAAACACTAAAACATAAAAACGAAACCCTAAAACCCTAAACTTTAATACACTAAACCCTAAATCCTAATTCTCTAAACACTAAAACATAAAAACGAGACCCTAAACCTTAAAAAAAACCTAATCTTTAATACACTAAAACCCTAAACCCTAAAACTAAAATTTTAAATCCTAAACCCTAAAACCTAAACCCTAAACCCAAAAAATTATAACCCTAAATCCTAATTCTCTAAACACTAAATCATAAAAACGAAACCCTAAACCCTAAAAACTAAATCTAAAACCCTAAACTTTAATACACTAAACCCTAAATCCTAATTCTCTAAACACTAAAACATAAAAACGAAACCCTAAACCTTAAAAAAAACCTAATCTTTAATACACTAAAACCCTAAACCCTAAAACTAAAATTTTAAACCCTAAAACCTAAAACCAAAACCCTAAACCCAATAAATTATAACCCTAAACTTGAATACACTAAAACCTTTAACCCTAAAAGTAAACATTAAACCATAATATTCTAAACCCTAAAACCTAAAACAAAAACCCTAAACCCTAAAAACTAAAACCCTAATCTTGAATAAACTAAAACCCTAAACCCTAAATTAAACATTAAACCCTAATATTCTAAAACCTAAAACAAAAACCCTAATATTCTAAAACCTAAAACCCTAAACCTTAAAATTAAACCCTAAAACTAAGCATATAACCGAAAAACTCAAAACCCTAAATTTTTTTAAAAAATCTAAACACTAAACCCTAAAGACTAAATCAAAAACCCTAAACTTTAATACACTAATCCCTAAATCCTAATACTCTAAACACTAAAACCTAAAAACAAAACCCTAAACCCTAAAAACTAGAACCCTAATATTTAATACACTAAAACCTTAAACTTCAAAACTAAATATTAAACCCTAAAACCTAAAACAAAAAACCTAAAAACTAAAACCTAAAACCCTAAACTTGAATACAATAAAACCCTAAACCCTAAAACCTAAAATTAAACCCTAAAACGAAGCATATAACCCAAATACTCAAAACCCTAAAATTGAAAACAAAAACCCTAAACCCTAAACCCTAAACCCTTAAAACTAAATCTAAAACCCTAAACTTTAATACACTAAACCCTAAATCCTAATTCTCTAAACACTAAAACATAAAAACGAAACCCTAAACTTTAAAAAAAAAACCTAATCTTTAATACACTAAAACACTAAACCCTAAATCCTAAAACTAAAATTTTAAATCCTAAAACCTAAAACCTAAACCCTAAACCCAAAAAATTATAACCCTAAATCCTAATTCTCTAAACACTAAATCATAAAAACGAAACCCTAAACCCTAAAAACTAAATCTAAAACCCTAAACTTTAATACACTAAACCCTAAATCCTAATTCTCTAAACACTAAAACATAAAAACGAAACCCTAAACCTTAAAAAAACCCTAATCTTTAAAACACTAAAACCCTAAACCCTAAAACTAAAATTTTAAACCCTAAAACCTAAAACCAAAACCCTAAACCCAATAAATTATAACCCTAAACTTGAATACACTAAAACCTTAAACCCTAAAAGTAAACATTAAACCCTAATATTCTAAACCCTAAAACCAAAAACAAAAACCCTAATATTCTAAAACCTAAAACCCTAAACCTTAAAATTAAACCCTAAAACTAAGCATATAACCGAAAAACTCAAAACCCTAAATTTTTTTAAAAAATCTAAACACTAAACCCTAAAGACTAAATCAAAAACCCTAAACTTTAATACACTAATCCCTAAATCCTAATACTCTAAACACTAAAACCTAAAAACAAAACCCTAAACCCTAAAAACTAGAACCCTAATATTTAATACACTAAAACCTTAAACTTCAAAACTAAATATTAAACCCTAAAATTCTAAACCCTAAAACCTAAAACAAAAAACCTAAAAACTAAAACCTAAAACCCTAAACTTGAATACAATAAAACCCTAAACCCTAAAACCTAAAATTAAACCCTAAAACGAAGCATATAACCCAAATACTCAAAACCCTAAAATTGAAAACAAAAACCCTAAACCCTAAACCCTTAAAACTAAATCTAAAACCTTAAACTTTAATACACTAAACCCTAAATCCTAATTCTCTAAACACTAAAACATAAAAACGAAACCCTAAACTTTAAAAAAAAACCCTAATCTTTAATACACTAAAACCCTAAACCCTAAAACTAAAATTTTAAACCCTAAAACCTAAAACCAAAACCCTAAACCCAATAAATTATAACCCTAAACTTGAATACACTAAAACCTTAAACCCTAAAAGTAAACATTAAACCCTAATATTCTAAACCCTAAAACCTAAAACAAAAACCCTAAACCCTAAAAACTAAAACCCTAATCTTGAATACACTAAAACCCTAAACCCTAAAACTAAACATTAAACCCTAATATTCTAAACCCTAAAACCTAAAACAAAAACCCTAATATTCTAAAACCTAAAACCCTAAACCTTAAAATTAAACCCTAAAACTAAGCATATAACCGAAAAACTCAAAACCCTAAATTTTTTTAAAAATCTAAACACTAAACCCTAAAGACTAAATCAAAAACCCTAAACTTTAATACACTAATCCCTAAATCCTAATACTCTAAACACTAAAACCTAAAAACAAAATCCTAAACCCTAAAAACTAGAACCCTAATATTTAATACACTAAAACCTTAAACTTCAAAACTAAATATTAAACCCTAAAATTCTAAACCCTAAAACCTAAAACAAAAAACCTAAAAACTAAAACCTAAAACCCTAAACTTGAATACAATAAAACCCTAAACCCTAAAACCTAAAATTAAACCCTAAAACGAAGCATATAACCCAAATACTCAAAACCCTAAAATTGAAAACAAAAACCCTAAACCCTAAACCCTTAAAACTAAATCTAAAACCCTAAACTTTAATACACTAAACCCTAAATCCTAATTCTCTAAACACTAAAACATAAAAAAGAAACCCTAAACTTTTAAAAAAAACCCTAATCTTTAATACACTAAAACCCTAAACCCTAAAACTAAAATTTTAAACCCTAAAACCTAAAACCAAAACCCTAAACCCAATAAATTATAACCCTAAACTTGAATACACTAAAACTTAAACCCTAAAAGTAAACATTAAACCCTAATATTCTAAACCCTAAAACCTAAAACAAAAACCCTAAACCCTAAAAACTAAAACCCTAATCTTGAATACACTAAAACCCTAAACCCTAAAACTAAACATTAAACCCTAATATTCTAAACCCTAAAACCTAAAACAAAAACCCTAATATTCTAAAACCTAAAACCCTAAACCTTAAAATTAAACCCTAAAACTAAGCATATAACCGAAAAACTCAAAACCCTAAATTTTTTAAAAAAATCTAAACACTAAACCCTAAAGACTAAATCTAAAACCCTTAACTTTAATACACTAAACCCTAAATCCTAATACTCTAAACACTAAAACCTAAATACAAAACCCTAAACCCTAAAAACTAGAACCCTAATCTTTAATACACTAAAACCTTAAACTTCAAAACTAAATATTAAACCCTAAAATTCTAAACCCTAAAACCTAAAACAAAAACCCTAAAAACTAAAACCTAAAACCCTAAACTTGAATACAATAAAACCCTAAACCCTAAAACTTAAAATTAAACCCTAAAACGAAGCATATAACCCAAATACTCAAAACCCTAAAATTGAAAACAAAAACCCTAAACCCTAAACCCTTAAAACTAAATCTAAAACCCTAAACTTTAATACACTAAACCCTAAATCCTAATTCTCTAAACACTAAAACATAAAAACGAAACCCTAAACTTTAAAAAAAAACCTAATCTTTAATACACTAAAACACTAAACCCTAAATCCTAAAACTAAAATTTTAAATCCTAAAACCTAAAACCTAAACCCTAAACCCAAAAAATTGTAACCCTAAATCCTAATTCTCTAAACACTAAATCATAAAAAGGAAACCCTAAACCCTAAAAACTAAATCTAAAACCCTAAACTTTAATACACTAAACCCTAAATCCTAATTCTCTAAACACTAAAACATAAAAACGAAACCCTAAACCTTAAAAAAACCCTAATCTTTAATACACTAAAACCCTAAACCCTAAAACTAAAATTTTAAACCCTAAAACCTAAAACCAAAACCCTAAACCCAATAAATTATAACCCTAAACTTGAATACACTAAATGATACGTACCTCGTCGGGGATAGAAAGATAGAAGGAGAACGAAGAACAGAAAGGAAGAAGGATACCGGCGGAAGTCCCAAAACCTTTGAACCTGAATTCGTGAAATCAATTAAGGACGGAACCCTAACCCCCAACACGAAATCGACGCAGCAACTCGGGGATGATGAAGACACACAAACGAGATTTGACTGGCTCGTTGATTCGTCAGTTGAATTCTTTTTGATAATCGGGATAGAATTCGAACCCGAGAGAGATTTAGTAAAACTCACAAAACATAATTGTATTCATCAAAAATAATCTGTCTTTAAAATAATGAAAAGCATAACCTTTATATAGGCAAACTAAAAACATGAAAGAAAAAGGAAATAAAACAATAAATCTCGCAGAACCCTAAATTCCGCCCACTTTCGTAACCTGTCGTCCGACAGGATATGATGTCGTCCGACATCCTCTTGTCGTCCGACAGGAAATCCTGTCGTCCGACAAAACGCCGTCGTTCGCAGGTTCAACCTGCGAATTCTCTCTGCCTCGTACCCAAATTTCCAGGACCTGTCGTCCGACAGCTGGGAGGTGTCGTCCGACAGCTTGCCAGAAAACTTCCCGAACTTCTCGGCACGTCCCGACTCCTATTTCGATGCTCTCTTCGTCGTCCCGGATCTTGGGTTGCATCATTCCCCTCCTCTTCAAGAGGATTTGTCCTCAAATCCACGCCGATGCCGGGATCGAACACCACTCTCACGAACAAGCTCGGAACGACGTAATTTTGCCGCTCACACCCTCGATGAAAACTAGGAGATCCTTCTTCAGGGAAATCATCATGAAGTTCCTGAAAAGCACAATGAAATAAAGGGTGTAGAGACAATAAAACGTCAGTGTGGCACTTCGCCTCCTCGCACAACACCACAGACTTTGCTTGTCCCTCTTTCGTCGCTTGTTCCACCATAGGTAACTCCAATTGTGGAAGGTCCTCGGATTTCATCAATTCCTCATCGTTGTCGGACTCCATCGAAGCCTCTCCCTCGGAATCTACCGAAACCTCCTCCTCGGACTCTACCGACTCCTTTGCGACGTCAAAATCCACCGAAACCGACGGTGTCGGTTCGTCGTACTCGTCAACGAGCTCCACCGAAGTCGAATCCTCCTCGGAATACACCAAGACCGCCTCTTCTTCGGAATCCACCACTGCCTTCGGCGCTGGTTTCTCGCCTTCGTCATTAGTCACTACTTTCCCAGGCTTCAGTGCCGCTTGTATCTCCTCCCTCATCTGACGCCTAATATCGCTCCAAAACTCGCCCCAACGCTCAGCGCTGGCCCTCCTCTCGGCGTCCCAACGCTCAGCTCTGGCCCTCCTCTCTTCGTCCAAACGCTCAGCTCTGGACCTCCTCTCTTCACGACGCTCCCGACTAAGCTCACGGGCTCGATGATAGCCACTCTGAACTTCTCGGTATCCGCTACCACCTCTTCGATTCCATCCATCTTCACGATGAGCTCTCTCCTCTAAGGCGGTAGGTCGTGCATTCACCACCTTCATCTCTGGTGTAATCCTTCTTTCGAACCGTGCAGAAAAAGTGTCCATGTCAGTTATCCTGCAAAGTGTTAGAAACACAATAGAAAATTCCTCACCACTCTCGTGTATCACTCAATATGGTAAATCACTCACGCTCGTGTTTCTCTCAAGATACCGGCGGAAGTCCCAAAACCTCTGAACCTGAATTCGTGAAATCAATTAAGGACGGAACCCTAACCCCCAACACGAAATCGACGCAGCAACTCGGGGATGATGAAGACACACAAACGAGATTTGACTGGCTCGTTGATTCGTCGGTTGAATTCTTTTGGATAATCGGGATAGAATTCGAACCCGAGAGAGATTTAGTAAAACTCACAAAACATAATTGTATTCATCAAAAATAATCTGTCTTTAAAATAATGAAAAGCATAGCCTTTATATAGGCAAACTAAAAACATGAAAGAAAAAGGAAATAAAACAATAAATCTCGCGGAACCCTAAATTCCGCCCACTTTCGTAACCTGTCGTCCGACAGGATATGATGTCGTCCGACATCCTCTTGTCGTCCGACAGGAAATCCTGTCGTCCGACAAAACGCCGTCGTTCGCAGGTTCAACCTGCGAATTCTCTCTGCCTCGTACCCAAATTTCCAGGACCTGTCGTCCGACAGCTGGGAGGTGTCGTCCGACAGCTTGCCAGAAAACTTCCCGAACTTCTCGGCACGTCCCGACCCCTATTTCGATGCTCTCTTCGTCGTCCCGGATCTTGGGTTGCATCACTAAAACCTTAAACCCTAAAAGTAAACATTAAACCATAATATTCTAAACCCTAAAACCTAAAACAAAAACCCTAAACCCTAAAAACTAAAACCCTAATCTTGAATACACTAAAACCCTAAACCCTAAAACTAAACATTAAACCCTAATATTCTAAACCCTAAAACCTAAAACAAAAACCCTAATATTCTAAAACCTAAAACCCTAAACCTTAAAATTAAACCCTAAAACTAAGCATATAACCGAAAAACTCAAAACCCTAAATTTTTTAAAAAAATCTAAACACTAAACCCTAAAGACTAAATCTAAAACCCTTAACTTTAATACACTAAACCCTAAATCCTAATACTCTAAACACTAAAACCTAAATACAAAACCCTAAACCCTAAAAACTAGAACCCTAATCTTTAATACACTAAAACCTTAAACTTCAAAACTAAGTATTAAACCCTAAAATTCTAAACCCTTAAACCTAAAACAAAAACCCTAAAAACTAAAACCTAAAACCCTAAACTTGAATACAATAAAACCCTAAACCCTAAAACCTAAAATTAAACCCTAAAACGAAGCATATAACCCAAATACTCAAAACCCTAAAATTGAAAACAAAAACCCTAAACCCTAAACCCTTAAAACTAAATATAAAACCCTAAACTTTAATACACTAAACCCTAAATCCTAATTCTCTAAACACTAAAACATAAAAACGAAACCCTAAACTTTAAAAAAAACCCTAATCTTTAATACACTAAAACACTAAACCCTAAAACTAAAATTCTAAACCCGAAAACCTAAAACAAAAACCCTAAAAACTAAAACCTAAAACCCTAAACCATAAAATTAAACCCTAAAACTAAGCATATAACTTAAATTCTCAAAACCCTAAAATTTAAAAAAAAAATCTAAACACTAAACCCTAAAACTAAATCTAAAACCCTAAACTTTAATACACTAAACCCTAAATCCTAATACTCTAAACACTAAAACCTAAAAACAAAATCACAAACCCTAAAAACTAGAACCCTAATCTTTAATACACTAAAACCCTAAACCCTAAAACTAAATATTAAACCCTAAAATTCTAAACCCTAAAACCTAAAACAAAAACCCTAAAAACTAAAACCTAAAACCTAAAACCCTAAACTTGAATACAATAAAACCCTAAACCCTAAAACCTAAAATTAAACCCTAAAACGAAGCATATAACCCAAAAACTCAAAACCCTAAAATTGAAAACAAAAACCCTAAACCCTAAAAACTAAATCTAAAACCCTAAACTTTAATACACTAAACCCTAAATCCTAATTCTCTAAACCCTAAAACATAAAAAAGAAACCCTAAACCAAAAAAAAACCCTAATCTTTAATACACTAAAACCCCAAACCCTAAAACTAAAATTTTAAACCCTAAAACCTAAAACCAAAACCCTAAACTTGAATACAATAAAACCCTAAACCCTATAACCTAAAATTAAACCCTAAAATGAAGCATATTACACAAAAACTCAAAACCCTAAAATTGAAAACAAAAACCCTAAACCCTAAACCCTAAAAACTAAATCTAAAACCCTAAACTTTAATACACTAAACCCTAAATCCTAATTCTCTAAACACTAAAACATAAAAACAAAACCCTAAACCCTAAATACAAAAACCCTAATCTTTAATACACTAAAACCCTAAACCCTAAAACTAAATATTAAACCTTAAAATTCTAAACCCTAAAACCTACAACAAAAACCCTAAAAACTAAAACCTAAAACCCTAAACTTGAATACAATAAAACCCTAAAACCTAAAACCTAAAAATTAAACCCTAAAACGAAGCATATAACCCAAATACTCAAAACCCTAAAATTGAAAACAAAAACCCTAAACACTAAACCATAAAAACTAAATCTAAAACCCTAAACTTTAATACACTAAACCCTAAATCCTAATTCTCTAAACACTAAAACATAAAAACGAAACCATAAACCTTAAAAAAAACCATAATCTTTAATACACTAAAACCCTAAACCCTAAAACTAAAATTTTAAACCCTAAAACCTAAAACCAAAACCCTAAACCCAAAAAATTATAACCCTAAACTTGAATACAATAAAACCTTAAACATTAAAAGTAAACATTAAACCCTAATATTCTAAACCCTAAAACCTAAAACAAAAACCCTAAACCCTAAAAACTAAAACCCTAATCTTGAATACACTAAAACCCTAAACCCTAAAACTAAACATTAAACCCTAATATTCTAAACCCTAAAACCTAAAACAAAAACCCTAATATTCTAAAACCGAAAACCCTAAACCCTAAAATTAAACCCTAAAACTAAGCATATAACCGAAAAACTCAAAACCCTAAATTTTTTTAAAAAATCTAAACACTAAACCCTAAAGACTAAATCTAAAACCCTAAACTTTAATACACTAAACCCTAAATCCAAATACTCTAAACACTAAAACCTAAAAACAAAACCCTAAACCCTAAAAACTAGAACCATTATCTTTAATACACTAAAACCCTAAACCCTAAAACTAAATATTAAACCCTAAAATTCTAAACCCTAAAACCTAAAACAAAAACCCTAAAAACTAAAACCTAAAACCCTAAACTTTAATACAATATTACCCTAAACCCTAAAACCTAAAATTAAACCCTAAAACGAAGCATATAACCCAAAAACTCAAAACCCTAAAATTGAAAACAAAAACCCTAAACCCTTAAAACTAAATATAAAACCCTAAACTTTAATACACTAAACCCTAAATCCTAATTCTCTAAACACTAAAACATAAAAACGAAACCCTAAACTTTAAAAAAAAACCTAATCTTTAATACACTAAAACCCTAAACCCTAAAACTAAAATTCTAAACCCGAAAACCTAAAACAAAAACCCTAAAAACTAAAACCTAAAACCCTAAACCATAAAATTAAACCCTAAAACTAAGCATATAACTTAAATTCTCAAAACCCTAAAATTTAAAAAAAAAATCTAAACACTAAACCCTAAAACTAAATCTAAAACCCTAAACTTTAATACACTAAACCCTAAATCCTAATACTCTAAACACTAAAACCTAAAAACAAAATCACAAACCCTAAAAACTAGAACCCTAATCTTTAATACACTAAAACCCTAAACCCTAAAACTAAATATTAAACCCTAAAATTCTAAACCCTAAAACCTAAAACAAAAACCCTAAAAACTAAAACCTAAAACCTAAAACCCTAAACTTGAATACAATAAAACCCTAAACCCTAAAACCTAAAATTAAACCCTAAAACGAAGCATATAACCCAAAAACTCAAAACCCTAAAATTGAAAACAAAAACCCTAAACCCTAAAAACTAAATCTAAAACCCTAAACTTTAATACACTAAACCCTAAATCCTAATTCTCTAAACCCTAAAACATAAAAAAGAAACCCTAAACCAAAAAAAAACCCTAATCTTTAATACACTAAAACCCCAAACCCTAAAACTAAAATTTTAAACCCTAAAACCTAAAACCAAAACCCTAAACTTGAATACAATAAAACCCTAAACCCTAAAACCTAAAATTAAACCCTAAAATGAAGCATATTACCCAAAAACTTAAAACCCTAAAATTGAAAACAAAAACCCTAAACCCTAAACCCTAAAAACTAAATCTAAAACCCTAAACTTTAATACACTAAACCCTAAATCCTAATTCTCTAAACACTAAAACATAAAAACAAAATCCTAAACCCTAAATACAAAAACCCTAATCTTTAATACACTAAAACCCTAAACCCTAAAACTAAATATTAAACCTTAAAATTCTAAACCTTAAAACCTAAAACAAAAACCCTAAAAATTAAAACCTAAAACCCTAAACTTGAATACAATAAAACCCTAAACCCTAAAACCTAAAATTAAACCCTGAAACGAAGCATATAACCCAAATACTCAAAACCCTAAAATTGATAACAAAAACCCTAAACCCTAAACCATAAAAAATAAATCTAAAACCCTAAACTTTAATACACTAAACCCTAAATCCTAATTCTCTAAACACTAAAACATAAAAACGAAACCATAAACCTTAAAAAAAACCATAATCTTTAATACACTAAAACCCTAAACCCTAAAACTAAAATTTAAAACCCTAAAACCTAAAACCAAAACCCTAAACCCAAAAAATTATAACCCTAAACTTGAATACACTAAAACTTTAAACCCTAAAAGTAAACATTAAACCCTAATATTCTAAACCCTAAAACCTAAAACAAAAACCCTAAACCCTAAAAACTAAAACCCTAATCTTGAATACAATAAAACCCTAAAACCTAAAACTAAACATTAAACTCTAAAATTCTAAACCCTAAAACCTAAAACAAAAACCCTAAAAACTAAAACCTAAAACCCTAAACCATAAAATTAAACCCTAAAACTAAGCATATAACCGAAATTCTCAAAACAATAAAATTTTAAAAAAAATCTAAACACTAAACCCTAAAACTAAATCTAAAACCCTAAACTTTAATACACTAAACCCTAAATCCTAATACTCTAAACAGTAAAACCTAAAAACAAAATCATAAACCCTAAAAACTAGAACCCTAATCTTTAATACACTAAAACCCTAAACCCTAAAACTAAATATTAAACCCTAAAATTCTAAACCCTAAAACCTAAAACAAAAACCCTAAAAACTAAACACTAAAACCCTAAACTTGAATACAGTAAAACCCTAAACCCTAAAACCTAAAATTAAACCCTAAAATAAAGCATATAACCCAAAAACTCAAAACCCTAAAATTGAAAACAAAAACCCTAAACCCTTAAAACTAAATATAAAACCCTAAACTTTAATACACTAAACCCTAAATCCTAATTCTCTAAACACTAAAACATAAAAACGAAACCCTAAACTTTAAAAAAAAACCTAATCTTTAATACACTAAAACCCTAAACCCTAAAACTAAAATTTTAAACCCTAAAACCTAAAACTAAAACCCTAAACCCAAAAAATTATAACTCTAAACTTGAATACACTAAAACCTTAAACCCTAAAAGTAAACATTAAACCCTAATATTCTAAACCTTAAAACCTAAAACAAAAACCTTAAACCCTAAAAACTAAAACCCTAATCTTGAATACACTAAAACCCTAAATGCTAAAACTAAACATTAAATCCTAAAATTCTAAACCCTAAAACCTAAAACAAAAACCCTAAAAACTAAAACCTACAACCCTAAACCATAAAATTAAACCCTAAAACTAAGCATATAACCGAAATTCTCAAAACCCTAAAATTTAAAAAAAAAAACTAAACACTAAACCCTAAAACTAAATCTAAAACCCTAAACTTTAATACACTAAACCCTAAATCCTAATACTCTAAACACTAAAATCTAAAAACAAATTCATAAACCCTAAAAACTAGAACCCTAATCTTTAATACACTAAAACCCTAAACCCTAAAACTAAATATTAAACCCTAAAATTCTAAACCCTAAAACCTAAAACAAAAACCCTAAAAACTAAAACCTAAAACCCTAAACTTGAATACAATAAAACCCTAAACCCTAAAACCTAAAATTAAACCCTAAAACAAAGCATATAACCCAAAAACTCAAAACCCTAAAATTGAAAACAAAAACCCTAAACCCTAAAAACTAAATCTAAAACCCTAAACTTTAATACACTAAACCCTAAATCCTAATTCTCTAAACCCTAAAACATAAAAAAGAAACCCTAAACAAAAAAAAAACCATAATCTTTAATACACTAAAACCCCAAACCCTAAAACTAAAATTTTAAACCCTAAAACCTAAAACCAAAACCCTAAACTTGAATACAATAAAACCCTAAACCCTATAACCTAAAATTAAACCCTAAAATGAAGCATATTACCCAAAAACTCAAAACCCTAAAATTGAAAACAAAAACCCTAAACCCTAAACCCTAAAAACTAAATCTAAAACCCTAAACTTTAATACACTAAACCCTAAATCCTAATTCTCTAAACACTAAAACATAAAAACAAAACCCTAAACCCTAAATACAAAAACCCTAATCTTTAATACACTAAAACCCTAAACCCTAAAACTAAATATTAAACCTTAAAATTCTAAACCCTAAAACCTAAAACAAAAACCCTAAAAATTAAAACCTAAAACCCTAAACTTGAATACAATAAAACCCTAAAACCTAAAACCTAAAATTAAACCCTAAAACGAAGCATATAACCCAAATACTCAAAACCCTAAAATTGATAACAAAAACCCTAAACCCTAAACCATAAAAACTAAATCTAAAACCCTAAACTTTAATACACTAAACCCTAAATCATAATTCTCTAAACACTAAAACATAAAAACAAAACCATAAACCTTAAAAAAAACCATAATCTTTAATACACTAAAACCCTAAACCCTAAAACTAAAATTTAAAACCCTAAAACCTAAAACCAAAACCCTAAACCCAAAAAATTATAACCCAAACTTGAATACACTAAAACTTTAAACCCTAAAAGTAAACATTAAACCCTAATATTCTAAACCCTAAAACCTAAAACAAAAACCCTAAACCCTAAAAACTAAAACCCTAATCTTGAATACAATAAAACCCTAAACCCTAAAACTAAACATTAAACTCTAAAATTCTAAACCCTAAAACCTAAAACAAAAACCCTAAAAACTAAAACCTAAAACCCTAAACCATAAAATTAAACCCTAAAACTAAGCATATAACCGAAATTCTCAAAACAATAAAATTTTAAAAAAAATCTAAACACTAAACCCTAAAACTAAATCTAAAACCCTAAACTTTAATACACTAAACCCTAAATCCTAATACTCTAAACAGTAAAACCTAAAAACAAAATCATAAACCCTAAAAACTAGAACCCTAATCTTTAATACACTAAAACCCTAAACCCTAAAACTAAATATTAAACCCTAAAATTCTAAACCCTAAAACCTAAAACAAAAACCCTAAAAACTAAACACTAAAACCCTAAACTTGAATACAGTAAAACCCTAAACCCTAAAACCTAAAATTAAACCCTAAAATAAAGCATATAACCCAAAAACTCAAAACCCTAAAATTGAAAACAAAAACCCTAAACCCTTAAAACTAAATATAAAACCCTAAACTTTAATACACTAAACCCTAAATCCTAATTCTCTAAACACTAAAACATAAAAACGAAACCCTAAACTTTAAAAAAAAACCTAATCTTTAATACACTAAAACCCTAAACCCTAAACCTAAAATTTTAAACCCTAAAACCTAAAACCAAAACCCTAAACTTGAATACAATAAAACCCTAAATGCTAAAACTAAACATTAAATCCTAAAATTCTAAACCCTAAAACCTAAAACAAAAACCCTAAAAACTAAAACCTACAACCCTAAACCATAAAATTAAACCCTAAAACTAAGCATATAACCGAAATTCTCAAAACCCTAAAATTTAAAAAAAAAATCTAAACACTAAACCCTAAAACTAAATCTAAAACCCTAAACTTTAATACACTAAACCCTAAATCCTAATACTCTAAACACTAAAACCTAAAAACAAAATCATAAACCCTAAAAACTAGAACCCTAATCTTTAATACACTAAAACCCTAAACCCTAAAACTAAATATTAAACCCTAAAATTCTAAACCCTAAAACCTAAAACAAAAACCCTAAAAACTAAAACCTAAAACCCTAAACTTGAATACAATAAAACCCTAAACCCTAAAACCTAAAATTAAACCCTAAAACAAAGCATATAACCCAAAAACTCAAAACCCTAAAATTGAAAACAAAAACCCTAAACCCTAAAAACTAAATCTAAAACCCTAAACTTTAATACACTAAACCCTAAATCCTAATTCTCTAAACCCTAAAACATAAAAAAGAAACCCTAAACAAAAAAAAAACCATAATCTTTAATACACTAAAACCCCAAACCCTAAAACTAAAATTTTAAACCCTAAAACCTAAAACCAAAACCCTAAACTTGAATACAATAAAACCCTAAACCCTATAACCTAAAATTAAACCCTAAAATGAAGTATATTACCCAAAAACTCAAAACCCTAAAATTGAAAACAAAAACCCTAAACCCTAAACCATAAAAACTAAATCTAAAACCCTAAACTTTAATACACTAAACCCTAAATCCTAATTCTCTAAACACTAAAACATAAAAACAAAACCATAAACCTTAAAAAAAACCATAATCTTTAATACACTAAAACCCTAAACCCTAAAACTAAAATTTAAAACCCTAAAACCTAAAACCAAAACCCTAAACCCAAAAAATTATAACCCAAACTTGAATACACTAAAACTTTAAACCCTAAAAGTAAACATTAAACCCTAATATTCTAAACCCTAAAACCTAAAACAAAAACCCTAAACCCTAAAAACTAAAACCCTAATCTTGAATACAATAAAACCCTAAACCCTAAAACTAAACATTAAACTCTAAAATTCTAAACCCTAAAACCTAAAACAAAAACCCTAAAAACTAAAACCTAAAACCCTAAACCATAAAATTAAACCCTAAAACTAAGCATATAACCGAAATTCTCAAAACAATAAAATTTTAAAAAAAATCTAAACACTAAACCCTAAAACTAAATCTAAAACCCTAAACTTTAATACACTAAACCCTAAATCCTAATACTCTAAACAGTAAAACCTAAAAACAAAATCATAAACCCTAAAAACTAGAACCCTAATCTTTAATACACTAAAACCCTAAACCCTAAAACTAAATATTAAACCCTAAAATTCTAAACCCTAAAACCTAAAACAAAAACCCTAAAAACTAAACACTAAAACCCTAAACTTGAATACAGTAAAACCCTAAACCCTAAAACCTAAAATTAAACCCTAAAATAAAGCATATAACCCAAAAACTCAAAACCCTAAAATTGAAAACAAAAACCCTAAACCCTTAAAACTAAATATAAAACCCTAAACTTTAATACACTAAACCCTAAATCCTAATTCTCTAAACACTAAAACATAAAAAAGAAACCCTAAACTTTAAAAAAAAACCTAATCTTTAATACACTAAAACCCTAAACCCTAAAACTAAAATTTTAAACCCTAAAACCTAAAACTAAAACCCTAAACCCAAAAAATTATAACTCTAAACTTGAATACACTAAAACCTTAAACCCTAAAAGTAAACATTAAACCCTAATATTCTAAACCTTAAAACCTAAAACAAAAACCTTAAACCCTAAAAACTAAAACCCTAATCTTGAATACACTAAAACCCTAAATGCTAAAACTAAACATTAAATCCTAAAATTCTAAACCCTAAAACCTAAAACAAAAACCCTAAAAACTAAAACCTACAACCCTAAACCATAAAATTAAACCCTAAAACTAAGCATATAACCGAAATTCTCAAAACCCTAAAATTTAAAAAAAAAATCTAAACACTAAACCCTAAAACTAAATCTAAAACCCTAAACTTTAATACACTAAACCCTAAATCCTAATACTCTAAACACTAAAATCTAAAAACAAAATCATAAACCCTAAAAACTAGAACCCTAATCTTTAATACACTAAAACCCTAAACCCTAAAACTAAATATTAAACCCTAAAATTCTAAACCCTAAAACCTAAAACAAAAACCCTAAAAACTAAAACCTAAAACCCTAAACTTGAATACAATAAAACCCTAAACCCTAAAACCTAAAATTAAACCCTAAAACAAAGCATATAACCCAAAAACTCAAAACCCTAAAATTGAAAACAAAAACCCTAAACCCTAAAAACTAAATCTAAAACCCTAAACTTTAATACACTAAACCCTAAATCCTAATTCTCTAAACCCTAAAACATAAAAAAGAAACCCTAAACAAAAAAAAAACCATAATCTTTAATACACTAAAACCCCAAACCCTAAAACTAAAATTTTAAACCCTAAAACCTAAAACCAAAACCCTAAACTTGAATACAATAAAACCCTAAACCCTATAACCTAAAATTAAACCCTAAAATGAAGCATATTACCCAAAAACTCAAAACCCTAAAATTGAAAACAAAAACCCTAAACCCTAAACCCTAAAAACTAAATCTAAAACCCTAAACTTTAATACACTAAACCCTAAATCCTAATTCTCTAAACACTAAAACATAAAAACAAAACCCTAAACCCTAAATACAAAAACCCTAATCTTTAATACACTAAAACCCTAAACCCTAAAACTAAATATTAAACCTTAAAATTCTAAACCCTAAAACCTAAAACAAAAACCCTAAAAATTAAAACCTAAAACCCTAAACTTGAATACAATAAAACCCTAAAACCTAAAACCTAAAATTAAACCCTAAAACGAAGCATATAACCCAAATACTCAAAACCCTAAAATTGATAACAAAAACCCTAAACCCTAAACAATAAAAACTAAATCTAAAACCCTAAACTTTAATACACTAAACCCTAAATCCTAATTCTCTAAACACTAAAACATAAAAACAAAACCATAAACCTTAAAAAAAACCATAATCTTTAATACACTAAAACCCTAAACCCTAAAACTAAAATTTAAAACCCTAAAACCTAAAACCAAAACCCTAAACCCAAAAAATTATAACCCAAACTTGAATACACTAAAACTTTAAACCCTAAAAGTAAACATTAAACCCTAATATTCTAAACCCTAAAACCTAAAACAAAAACCCTAAATCCTAAAAACTAAAACCCTAATCTTGAATACAATAAAACCCTAAACCCTAAAACTAAACATTAAACTCTAAAATTCTAAACCCTAAAACCTAAAACAAAAACCCTAAAAACTAAAACCTAAAACCCTAAACCATAAAATTAAACCCTAAAACTAAGCATATAACCGAAATTCTCAAAACAATAAAATTTTAAAAAAAATCTAAACACTAAACCCTAAAACTAAATCTAAAACCCTAAACTTTAATACACTAAACCCTAAATCCTAATACTCTAAACAGTAAAACCTAAAAACAAAATCATAAACCCTAAAAACTAGAACCCTAATCTTTAATACACTAAAACCCTAAACCCTAAAACTAAATATTAAACCCTAAAATTCTAAACCCTAAAACCTAAAACAAAAACCCTAAAAACTAAACACTAAAACCCTAAACTTGAATACAGTAAAACCCTAAACCCTAAAACCTAAAATTAAACCCTAAAATAAAGCATATAACCCAAAAACTCAAAACCCTAAAATTGAAAACAAAAACCCTAAACCCTTAAAACTAAATATAAAACCCTAAACTTTAATACACTAAACCCTAAATCCTAATTCTCTAAACACTAAAACATAAAAACGAAACCCTAAACTTTAAAAAAAAACCTAATCTTTAATACACTAAAACCCTAAACCCTAAACCTAAAATTTTAAACCCTAAAACCTAAAACCAAAACCCTAAACTTGAATACAATAAAACCCTAAATGCTAAAACTAAACATTAAATCCTAAAATTCTAAACCCTAAAACCTAAAACAAAAACCCTAAAAACTAAAACCTACAACCCTAAACCATAAAATTAAACCCTAAAACTAAGCATATAACCGAAATTCTCAAAACCCTAAAATTTAAAAAAAAAATCTAAACACTAAACCCTAAAACTAAATCTAAAACCCTAAACTTTAATACACTAAACCCTAAATCCTAATACTCTAAACACTAAAACCTAAAAACAAAATCATAAACCCTAAAAACTAGAACCCTAATCTTTAATACACTAAAACCCTAAACCCTAAAACTAAATATTAAACCCTAAAATTCTAAACCCTAAAACCTAAAACAAAAACCCTAAAAACTAAAACCTAAAACCCTAAACTTGAATACAATAAAACCCTAAACCCTAAAACCTAAAATTAAACCCTAAAACAAAGCATATAACCCAAAAACTCAAAACCCTAAAATTGAAAACAAAAACCCTAAACCCTAAAAACTAAATCTAAAACCCTAAACTTTAATACACTAAACCCTAAATCCTAATTCTCTAAACCCTAAAACATAAAAAAGAAACCCTAAACAAAAAAAAAACCATAATCTTTAATACACTAAAACCCCAAACCCTAAAACTAAAATTTTAAACCCTAAAACCTAAAACCAAAACCCTAAACTTGAATACAATAAAACCCTAAACCCTATAACCTAAAATTAAACCCTAAAATGAAGTATATTACCCAAAAACTCAAAACCCTAAAATTGAAAACAAAAACCCTAAACCCTAAACCATAAAAACTAAATCTAAAACCCTAAACTTTAATACACTAAACCCTAAATCCTAATTCTCTAAACACTAAAACATAAAAACAAAACCATAAACCTTAAAAAAAACCATAATCTTTAATACACTAAAACCCTAAACCCTAAAACTAAAATTTAAAACCCTAAAACCTAAAACCAAAACCCTAAACCCAAAAAATTATAACCCAAACTTGAATACACTAAAACTTTAAACCCTAAAAGTAAACATTAAACCCTAATATTCTAAACCCTAAAACCTAAAACAAAAACCCTAAACCCTAAAAACTAAAACCCTAATCTTGAATACAATAAAACCCTAAACCCTAAAACTAAACATTAAACTCTAAAATTCTAAACCCTAAAACCTAAAACAAAAACCCTAAAAACTAAAACCTAAAACCCTAAACCATAAAATTAAACCCTAAAACTAAGCATATAACCGAAATTCTCAAAACAATAAAATTTTAAAAAAAATCTAAACACTAAACCCTAAAACTAAATCTAAAACCCTAAACTTTAATACACTAAACCCTAAATCCTAATACTCTAAACAGTAAAACCTAAAAACAAAATCATAAACCCTAAAAACTAGAACCCTAATCTTTAATACACTAAAACCCTAAACCCTAAAACTAAATATTAAACCCTAAAATTCTAAACCCTAAAACCTAAAACAAAAACCCTAAAAACTAAACACTAAAACCCTAAACTTGAATACAGTAAAACCCTAAACCCTAAAACCTAAAATTAAACCCTAAAATAAAGCATATAACCCAAAAACTCAAAACCCTAAAATTGAAAACAAAAACCCTAAACCCTTAAAACTAAATATAAAACCCTAAACTTTAATACACTAAACCCTAAATCCTAATTCTCTAAACACTAAAACATAAAAAAGAAACCCTAAACTTTAAAAAAAAAACTAATCTTTAATACACTAAAACCCTAAACCCTAAAACTAAAATTTTAAACCCTAAAACCTAAAACTAAAACCCTAAACCCAAAAAATTATAACTCTAAACTTGAATACACTAAAACCTTAAACCCTAAAAGTAAACATTAAACCCTAATATTCTAAACCTTAAAACCTAAAATAAAAACCTTAAACCCTAAAAACTAAAACCCTAATCTTGAATACACTAAAACCCTAAATGCTAAAACTAAACATTAAATCCTAAAATTCTAAACCCTAAAACCTAAAACAAAAACCCTAAAAACTAAAACCTACAACCCTAAACCATAAAATTAAACCCTAAAACTAAGCATATAACCGAAATTCTCAAAACCCTAAAATTTAAAAAAAAAATCTAAACACTAAACCCTAAAACTAAATCTAAAACCCTAAACTTTAATACACTAAACCCTAAATCCTAATACTCTAAACACTAAAACCTAAAAACAAAATCATAAACCCTAAAAACTAGAACCCTAATCTTTAATACACTAAAACCCTAAACCCTAAAACTAAATATTAAACCCTAAAATTCTAAACCCTAAAACCTAAAACAAAACCCCTAAAAACTAAAACCTAAAACCCTAAACTTGAATACAATAAAACCCTAAACCCTAAAACCTAAAATTAAACCCTAAAACAAAGCATATAACCCAAAAACTCAAAACCCTAAAATTGAAAACAAAAACCCTAAACCCTAAAAACTAAATCTAAAACCCTAAACTTTAATACACTAAACCCTAAATCCTAATTCTCTAAACCCTAAAACATAAAAAAGAAACCCTAAACAAAAAAAAAACCATAATCTTTAATACACTAAAACCCCAAACCCTAAAACTAAAATTTTAAACCCTAAAACCTAAAACCAAAACCCTAAACTTGAATACAATAAAACCCTAAACCCTATAACCTAAAATTAAACCCTAAAATGAAGCATATTACCCAAAAACTCAAAACCCTAAAATTGAAAACAAAAACCCTAAACCCTAAACCCTAAAAACTAAATCTAAAACCCTAAACTTTAATACACTAAACCCTAAATCCTAATTCTCTAAACACTAAAACATAAAAACAAAACCCTAAACCCTAAATACAAAAACCCTAATCTTTAATACACTAAAACCCTAAACCCTAAAACTAAATATTAAACCTTAAAATTCTAAACCCTAAAACCTAAAACAAAAACCCTAAAAATTAAAACCTAAAACCCTAAACTTGAATACAATAAAACCCTAAACCCTAAAACCTAAAATTAAACCCTAAAACGAAGCATATAACCCAAATACTCAAAACCCTAAAATTGATAACAAAAACCCTAAACCCTAAACCATAAAAACTAAATCTAAAACCCTAAACTTTAATACACTAAACCCTAAATCCTAATTCTCTAAACACTAAAACATAAAAACAAAACCATAAACCTTAAAAAAAACCATAATCTTTAATACACTAAAACCCTAAACCCTAAAACTAAAATTTAAAACCCTAAAACCTAAAACCAAAACCCTAAACCCAAATAATTATAACCCAAACTTGAATACACTAAAACTTTAAACCCTAAAAGTAAACATTAAACCCTAATATTCTAAACCCTAAAACCTAAAACAAAAACCCTAAACCCTAAAAACTAAAACCCTAATCTTGAATACAATAAAACCCTAAACCCTAAAACTAAACATTAAACTCTAAAATTCTAAACCCTAAAACCTAAAACAAAAACCCTAAAAACTAAAACCTAAAACCCTAAACCATAAAATTAAACCCTAAAACTAAGCATATAACCGAAATTCTCAAAACAATAAAATTTTAAAAAAAATCTAAACACTAAACCCTAAAACTAAATCTAAAACCCTAAACTTTAATACACTAAACCCTAAATCCTAATACTCTAAACAGTAAAACCTAAAAACAAAATCATAAACCCTAAAAACTAGAACCCTAATCTTTAATACACTAAAACCCTAAACCCTAAAACTAAATATTAAACCCTAAAATTCTAAACCCTAAAACCTAAAACAAAAACCCTAAAAACTAAACACTAAAACCCTAAACTTGAATACAGTAAAACCCTAAACCCTAAAACCTAAAATTAAACCCTAAAATAAAGCATATAACCCAAAAACTCAAAACCCTAAAATTGAAAACAAAAACCCTAAACCCTTAAAACTAAATATAAAACCCTAAACTTTAATACACTAAACCCTAAATCCTAATTCTCTAAACACTAAAACATAAAAACGAAACCCTAAACTTTAAAAAAAAAACTAATCTTTAATACACTAAAACCCTAAACCCTAAAACTAAAATTTTAAACCCTAAAACCTAAAACTAAAACCCTAAACCCAAAAAATTATAACTCTAAACTTGAATACACTAAAACCTTAAACCCTAAAAGTAAACATTAAACCCTAATATTCTAAACCTTAAAACCTAAAACAAAAACCTTAAACCCTAAAAACTAAAACCCTAATCTTGAATACACTAAAACCCTAAATGCTAAAACTAAACATTAAATCCTAAAATTCTAAACCCTAAAACCTAAAACAAAAACCCTAAAAACTAAAACCTACAACCCTAAACCATAAAATTAAACCCTAAAACTAAGCATATAACCGAAATTCTCAAAACCCTAAAATTTAAAAAAAAAAACCTAAACACTAAACCCTAAAACTAAATCTAAAACCCTAAACTTTAATACACTAAACCCTAAATCCTAATACTCTAAACACTAAAACCTAAAAACAAAATCATAAACCCTAAAAACTAGAACCCTAATCTTTAATACACTAAAACCCTAAACCCTAAAACTAAATATTAAACCCTAAAATTCTAAACCCTAAAACCTAAAACAAAAACCCTAAAAACTAAAACCTAAAACCTTAAACTTGAATACAATAAAACCCTAAACCCTAAAACCTAAAATTAAACCCTAAAACAAAGCATATAACCCAAAAACTCAAAACCCTAAAATTGAAAACAAAAACCCTAAACCCTAAAAACTAAATCTAAAACCCTAAACTTTAATACACTAAACCCTAAATCCTAATTCTCTAAACCCTAAAACATAAAAAAGAAACCCTAAACAAAAAAAAACCCTAATCTTTAATACACTAAAACCCCAAACCCTAAAACTAAAATTTTAAACCCTAAAACCTAAAACCAAAACCCTAAACTTGAATACAATAAAACCCTAAACCCTATAACCTAAAATTAAACCCTAAAATGAAGCATATTACCCAAAAACTCAAAACCCTAAAATTGAAAACAAAAACCCTAAACCCTAAACCCTAAAAACTAAATCTAAAACCCTAAACTTTAATACACTAAACCCTAAATCCTAATTCTCTAAACACTAAAACATAAAAACAAAACCCTAAACCCTAAATACAAAAACCCTAATCTTTAATACACTAAAACCCTAAACCCTAAAACTAAATATTAAACCTTAAAATTCTAAACCCTAAAACCTAAAACAAAAACCCTAAAAATTAAAACCTAAAACCCTAAACTTGAATACAATAAAACCCTAAACCCTAAAACCTAAAATTAAACCCTAAAACGAAGCATATAACCCAAATACTCAAAACCCTAAAATTGATAACAAAAACCTTAAACCCTAAACCATAAAAACTAAATCTAAAACCCTAAACTTTAATACACTAAACCCTAAATCCTAATTCTCTAAACACTAAAACATAAAAACAAAACCATAAACCTTAAAGAAAACCATAATCTTTAATACACTAAAACCCTAAACCCTAAAACTAAAATTTTAAACCCTAAAACCTAAAACCAAAACCCTAAACCCAAAAAATTATAACCCTAAACTTGAATACACTAAAACCTTAAACCCTAAAAGTAAACATTAAACCCTAATATTCTAAACCCTAAAACCTAAAACAAAAACCCTAAACCCTAAATACTAAAACCCTAATCTTGAATACACTAAAACCCTAAACCCTAAAACTAAACATTAAACCCTAAAATTCTAAACCCTAAAACCTAAAACAAAAACCCTAAAAACTAAAACCTAAAACCCTAAACCATAAAATTAAACCCTAAAACTAAGCATATAACCGAAATTCTCAAAACACTAAAATTTTAAAAAAAATCTAAACACTAAACCCTAAAACTAAATCTAAAACCCTAAACTTTAATACACTAAACCCTAAATCCTAATACTCTAAACACTAAAACCTAAAAACAAAATCATAAACCCTAAAAACTAGAACCCTAATCTTTAATACACTAAAACCCTAAACCCTAAAACTAAATATTAAACCCTAAAATTCTAAACCCTAAAACCTAAAACAAAAACCCTAAAAACTAAACACTAAAACCCTAAACTTGAATACAATAAAACCCTAAACCCTAAAACCTAAAATTAAACCCTAAAACGAAGCATATAACCCAAAAACTCAAAACCCTAAAATTGAAAACAAAAACCCTAAACCCTAAAAACTAAATCTAAAACCCTAAACTTTAATACACTAAACCCTAAATCCTAATTCTCTAAACCCTAAAACATAAAAAAGAAACCCTAAACAAAAAAAAACCCTAATCTTTAATACACTAAAACCCCAAACCCTAAAACTAAAATTTTAAACCCTAAAACCTAAAACCAAAACCCTAAACTTGAATACAATAAAACCCTAAACCCTATAACCTAAAATTAAACCCTAAAATGAAGCATATTACCCAAAAACTCAAAACCCTAAAATTGAAAACAAAAACCCTAAACCCTAAACCCTAAAAACTAAATCTAAAACCCTAAACTTTAATACACTAAACCCTAAATCCTAATTCTCTAAACACTAAAACATAAAAACAAAACCCTAAACCCTAAATACAAAAACCCTAATCTTTAATACACTAAAACCCTAAACCCTAAAACTAAATATTAAACCTTAAAATTCTAAACCCTAAAACCTAAAACAAAAACCCTAAAAATTAAAACCTAAAACCCTAAACTTGAATACAATAAAACCCTAAACCCTAAAACCTAAAATTAAACCCTAAAACGAAGCATATAACCCAAATACTCAAAACCCTAAAATTGATAACAAAAACTCTAAACCCTAAACCATAAAAACTAAATCTAAAACCCTAAACTTTAATACACTAAACCCTAAATCCTAATTCTCTAAACACTAAAACATAAAAACGAAACCATAAACCTTAAAGAAAACCTTAATCTTTAATACACTAAAACCCTAAACCCTAAAACTAAAATTTTAAACCCTAAAACCTAAAACCAAAACCCTAAACCCAAAAAATTATAACCTCTATTTGAATACACTAAAACCTTAAACCCTAAAAGTAAACATTAAACCCTAAAATTATAAACCCTAAAACCTAAAACAAAAACCCTAAAAACTAAAACCTAAAACCCTAAACCATAAAATTAAACCCTAAAACTAAGCATATAACCGAAATTCTCAAAACACTAAAATTTTAAAAAAAATCTAAACACTAAACCCTAAAACTAAATATAAAACCCTAAACTTTAATACACTAAACCCTAAATCCTAATACTCTAAACACTAAAACCTAAAAACAAAATCATAAACCCTAAAAACTAGAACCCTAATCTTTAATACACTAAAACCCTAAACCCTAAAACTAAATATTAAACCCTAAAATTCTAAACCCTAAAACCTAAAACAAAAACCCTAAAAACTAAACACTAAAACCCTAAACTTGAATACAATAAAACCCTAAACCCTAAAACCTAAAATTAAACCCTAAAACGAAGCATATAACCCAAAAACTCAAAACCCTAAAATTGAAAACAAAAACCCTAAACCCTAAAAACTAAATCTAAAACCCTAAACTTTAATACACTAAACCCTAAATCCTAATTCTCTAAACCCTAAAACATAAAAAAGAAACCCTAAACAAAAAAAAACCCTAATCTTTAATACACTAAAACCCCAAACCCTAAAACTAAAATTTTAAACCCTAAAACCTAAAACCAAAACCCTAAACTTGAATACAATAAAACCCTAAACCCTATAACCTAAAATTAAACCCTAAAATGAAGCATATTACCCAAAAACTCAAAACCCTAAAATTGAAAACAAAAACCCTAAACCCTAAACCCTAAAAACTAAATCTAAAACCCTAAACTTTAATACACTAAACCATAAATCCTAATTCTCTAAACACTAAAACATAAAAACAAAACCCTAAACCCTAAATACAAAAACCCTAATCTTTAATACACTAAAACCCTAAACCCTAAAACTAAATATTAAACCTTAAAATTCTAAACCCTAAAACCTAAAACAAAAACCCTAAAAATTAAAACCTAAAACCCTAAACTTGAATACAATAAAACCCTAAACCCTAAAACCTAAAATTAAACCCTAAAACGAAGCATATAACCCAAATACTCAAAACCCTAAAATTGATAACAAAAACCCTAAACCCTAAACCATAAAAACTAAATCTAAAACCCTAAACTTTAATACACTAAACCCTAAATCCTAATTCTCTAAACACTAAAACATAAAAACGAAACCATAAACCTTAAAGAAAACCTTAATCTTTAATACACTAAAACCCTAAACCCTAAAACTAAAATTTTAAACCCTAAAACCTAAAACCAAAACCCTAAACCCAAAAAATTATAACCTCTATTTGAATACACTAAAACCTTAAACCCTAAAAGTAAACATTAAACCCTAATATTCTAAACCCTAAAACCTAAAACAAAAACCCTAAACCCTAAATACTAAAACCCTAATCTTGAATACACTAAAACCCTAAACCCTAAAACTAAACATTAAACCCTAAAATTCTAAACCCTAAAACCTAAAACAAAAACCCTAAAAACTAAAACCTAAAACCCTAAACCATAAAATTAAACCCTAAAACTAAGCATATAACCGAAATTCTCAAAACACTAAAATTTTAAAAAAAATCTAAACACTAAACCCTAAAACTAAATCTAAAACCCTAAACTTTAATACACTAAACCCTAAATCCTAATACTCTAAACACTAAAACCTAAAAACAAAATCATAAACCCTAAAAACTAGAACCCTAATCTTTAATACACTAAAACCCTAAACCCTAAACATAAATATTAAACCCTAAAATTCTAAACCCTAAAACCTAAAACAAAAACCCTAAAAACTAAACACTAAAACCCTAAACTTGAATACAATAAAACCCTAAACCCTAAAACCTAAAATTAAACCCTAAAACAAAGCATATAACCAAAAACTCAAAACCCTAAAATTGAAAACAAAAACCCTAAACCTTAAAAACTAAATCTAAAACCCTAAACTTTAATACACTAAACCCTAAATTCTAATTCTCTAAACCATAAAACATAAAAAAGAAACCCTAAACCCAAAAAAAAAACCCTAATCTTTAATACACTAAAACCCCAAACCCTAAAACTAAAATTTTAAACCCTAAAACCTAAAACCAAAACCCTAAACATGAATACAATAAAACCCTAAACCCTAAAACCTAAAATTAAACCCTAAAATGAAGCATATTACCCAAAAACTCAAAACCCTAAAATTGAAAACAAAAACCCTAAACCCTAAAAACTAAATCTAAAACCCTAAACATTAATACACTAAACCCTAAATCCTAATTCTCTAAACACTAAAACATAAAAACAAAACCCTAAACCCTAAATACAAAAACCCTAATCTTGAATACACTAAAACCCTAAACCCTAAAACTAAACATTAAACCCTAAAATTATAAACCCTAAAACCTAAAACAAAAACCCTAAAAACTAAAACCTAAAACCCTAAACCATAAAATTAAACCCTAAAACTAAGCATATAACCGAAATTCTCAAAACACTAAAATTTTAAAAAAAATCTAAACACTAAACCCTAAAACTAAATATAAAACCCTAAACTTTAATACACTAAACCCTAAATCCTAATACTCTAAACACTAAAACCTAAAAACAAAATCACAAACCCTAAAAACTAGAACCCTAATCTTTAATACACTAAAACCCTAAACCCTAAAACTAAATATTAAACCCTAAAATTCTAAACCCTAAAACCTAAAACAAAAACCCTAAAAACTATACACTAAAACCCTAAACTTGAATACAATAAAACCCTAAACCCTAAAACCTAAAATTAAACCCTAAAACGAAGCATATAACCCAAAAACTCAAAACCCTAAAATTGAAAACAAAAACCCTAAACCATAAAAACTAAATCTAAAACCCTAAACTTTAATACACTAAACCCTAAATCCTAATTCTCTAAACCCTAAAACATAAAAAAGAAACCCTAAACAAAAAAAAACCCTAATCTTTAATACACTAAAACCCCAAACCCTAAAACTAAAATTTTAAACCCTAAAACCTAAAACCAAAACCCTAAACTTGAATACAATAAAACCCTAAACCCTATAACCTAAAATTAAACCCTAAAATGAAGCATATTACCCAAAAACTCAAAACCCTAAAATTGAAAACAAAAACCCTAAACCCTAAACCCTAAAAACTAAATCTAAAACCCTAAACTTTAATACACTAAACCCTAAATCCTAATTCTCTAAACACTAAAACATAAAAACAAAACCCTAAACCCTAAATACAAAAACCCTAATCTTTAATACACTAAAACCCTAAACCCTAAAACTAAATATTAAACCTTAAAATTCTAAACCCTAAAACCTAAAACAAAAACCCTAAAAATTAAAACCTAAAACCCTAAACTTGAATACAATAAAACCCTAAACCCTAAAACCTAAAATTAAACCCTAAAACGAAGCATATAACCCAAATACTCAAAACCCTAAAATTGATAACAAAAACCCTAAACCCTAAACCATAAAAACTAAATCTAAAACCCTAAACTTTAATACACTAAACCCTAAATCCTAATTCTCTAAACACTAAAACATAAAAACGAAACCATAAACCTTAAAGAAAACCTTAATCTTTAATACACTAAAACCCTAAACCCTAAAACTAAAATTTTAAACCCTAAAACCTAAAACCAAAACCCTAAACCCAAAAAATTATAACCTCTATTTGAATACACTAAAACCTTAAACCCTAAAAGTAAACATTAAACCCTAATATTCTAAACCCTAAAACCTAAAACAAAAACCCTAAACCCTAAATACTAAAACCCTAATCTTGAATACACTAAAACCCTAAACCCTAAAACTAAACATTAAACCCTAAAATTCTAAACCCTAAAACCTAAAACAAAAACCCTAAAAACTAAAACCTAAAACCCTAAACCATAAAATTAAACCCTAAAACTAAGCATATAACCGAAATTCTCAAAACACTAAAATTTTAAAAAAAATCTAAACACTAAACCCTAAAACTAAATCTAAAACCCTAAACTTTAATACACTAAACCCTAAATCCTAATACTCTAAACACTAAAACCTAAAAACAAAATCATAAACCCTAAAAACTAGAACCCTAATCTTTAATACACTAAAACCCTAAACCCTAAAAATAAATATTAAACCCTAAAATTCTAAACCCTAAAACCTAAAACAAAAACCCTAAAAACTAAACACTAAAACCCTAAACTTGAATACAATAAAACCCTAAACCCTAAAACCTAAAATTAAACCCTAAAACAAAGCATATAACCAAAAACTCAAAACCCTAAAATTGAAAACAAAAACCCTAAACCTTAAAAACTAAATCTAAAACCCTAAACTTTAATACACTAAACCCTAAATTCTAATTCTCTAAACCATAAAACATAAAAAAGAAACCCTAAACCCAAAAAAAAACCCTAATCTTTAATACACTAAAACCCCAAACCCTAAAACTAAAATTTTAAACCCTAAAACCTAAAACCAAAACCCTAAACATGAATACAATAAAACCCTAAACCCTAAAACCTAAAATTAAACCCTAAAATGAAGCATATTACCCAAAAACTCAAAACCCTAAAATTGAAAACAAAAACCCTA
Organism: Euphrasia confusa; assembly: GCA_954870475.1. Taxonomy (NCBI): domain Eukaryota; kingdom Viridiplantae; phylum Streptophyta; class Magnoliopsida; order Lamiales; family Orobanchaceae; genus Euphrasia; species Euphrasia confusa. The sequence goes on along the minus strand of OX940960.1, from coordinate 17,691,120 downwards.
AACCCTAAAAACTAAATCTAAAACCCTAAACATTAATACACTAAACCCTAAATCCTAATTCTCTAAACACTAAAACATAAAAACAAAACCCTAAACCCTAAATACAAAAACCCTAATCTTGAATACACTAAAACCCTAAACCCTAAAACTAAACATTAAACCCTAAAATTATAAACCCTAAAACCTAAAACAAAAACCCTAAAAACTAAAACCTAAAACCCTAAACCATAAAATTAAACCCTAAAACTAAGCATATAACCGAAATTCTCAAAACACTAAAATTTTAAAAAAAATCTAAACACTAAACCCTAAAACTAAATATAAAACCCTAAACTTTAATACACTAAACCCTAAATCCTAATACTCTAAACACTAAAACCTAAAAACAAAATCACAAACCCTAAAAACTAGAACCCTAATCTTTAATACACTAAAACCCTAAACCCTAAAACTAAATATTAAACCCTAAAATTCTAAACCCTAAAACCTAAAACAAAAACCCTAAAAACTATACACTAAAACCCTAAACTTGAATACAATAAAACCCTAAACCCTAAAACCTAAAATTAAACCCTAAAACGAAGCATATAACCCAAAAACTCAAAACCCTAAAATTGAAAACAAAAACCCTAAACCATAAAAACTAAATCTAAAACCCTAAACTTTAATACACTAAACCCTAAATCCTAATTCTCTAAACCCTAAAACATAAAAAAGAAACCCTAAACAAAAAAAAACCCTAATCTTTAATACACTAAAACCCCAAACCCTAAAACTAAAATTTTAAACCCTAAAACCTAAAACCAAAACCCTAAACTTGAATACAATAAAACCCTAAACCCTATAACCTAAAATTAAACCCTAAAATGAAGCATATTACCCAAAAACTCAAAACCCTAAAATTGAAAACAAAAACCCTAAACCCTAAACCCTAAAAACTAAATCTAAAACCCTAAACTTTAATACACTAAACCCTAAATCCTAATTCTCTAAACACTAAAACATAAAAACAAAACCCTAAACCCTAAATACAAAAACCCTAATCTTTAATACACTAAAACCCTAAACCCTAAAACTAAATATTAAACCTTAAAATTCTAAACCCTAAAACCTAAAACAAAAACCCTAAAAATTAAAACCTAAAACCCTAAACTTGAATACAATAAAACCCTAAACCCTAAAACCTAAAATTAAACCCTAAAACGAAGCATATAACCCAAATACTCAAAACCCTAAAATTGATAACAAAAACCCTAAACCCTAAACCATAAAAACTAAATCTAAAACCCTAAACTTTAATACACTAAACCCTAAATCCTAATTCTCTAAACACTAAAACATAAAAACGAAACCATAAACCTTAAAGAAAACCTTAATCTTTAATACACTAAAACCCTAAACCCTAAAACTAAAATTTTAAACCCTAAAACCTAAAACCAAAACCCTAAACCCAAAAAATTATAACCTCTATTTGAATACACTAAAACCTTAAACCCTAAAAGTAAACATTAAACCCTAATATTCTAAACCCTAAAACCTAAAACAAAAACCCTAAACCCTAAATACTAAAACCCTAATCTTGAATACACTAAAACCCTAAACCCTAAAACTAAACATTAAACCCTAAAATTCTAAACCCTAAAACCTAAAACAAAAACCCTAAAAACTAAAACCTAAAACCCTAAACCATAAAATTAAACCCTAAAACTAAGCATATAACCGAAATTCTCAAAACACTAAAATTTTAAAAAAAATCTAAACACTAAACCCTAAAACTAAATCTAAAACCCTAAACTTTAATACACTAAACCCTAAATCCTAATACTCTAAACACTAAAACCTAAAAACAAAATCATAAACCCTAAAAACTAGAACCCTAATCTTTAATACACTAAAACCCTAAACCCAAAAACTAAATATTAAACCCTAAAATTCTAAACCCTAAAACCTAAAACAAAACCCTAAAAACTAAAACCTAAAACCCTATAATTTTTTAAAAAATCTAAACACTAAACCCTAAAGACTAAATCTATAACCCTAAACTTTAATACACTAAACCCTAAATCCTAATACTCTAAACACTAAAACCTAAAAACAAAACCCTAAACCCTAAAAACTAGATCCCTAATCTTTAATACACTAAAACCCTAAACTAAATATTAAACCCTAAAATTCTAAACCCTAAAACCTAAAACAAAAACCCTAAAAACTAAACACTAAAACCCTAAACTTGAATACAATAAAACCCTAAACCCTAAAACCTAAAATTAAACCCTAAAACAAAGCATATAACCAAAATCTCAAAACCCTAAAATTGAAAACAAAAACCCTAAACCTTAAAAACTAAATCTAAAACCCTAAACTTTAATACACTAAACCCTAAATTCTAATTCTCTAAACCATAAAACATAAAAAAGAAACCCTAAACCCAAAAAAAAAACCCTAATCTTTAATACACTAAAACCCCAAACCCTAAAACTAAAATTTTAAACCCTAAAACCTAAAACCAAAACCCTAAACATGAATACAATAAAACCCTAAACCCTAAAACCTAAAATTAAACCCTAAAATGAAGCATATTACCCAAAAACTCAAAACCCTAAAATTGAAAACAAAAACCCTAAACCCTAAAAACTAAATCTAAAACCCTAAACATTAATACACTAAACCCTAAATCCTAATTCTCTAAACACTAAGACATAAAAACAAAACCCTAAACCCTAAATACAAAAACCCTAATCTTGAATACACTAAAACCCTAAACCCTAAAACTAAACATTAAACCCTAAAATTATAAACCCTAAAACCTAAAACAAAAACCCTAAAAACTAAAACCTAAAACCCTAAACCATAAAATTAAACCCTAAAACTAAGAATATAACCGAAATTCTCAAAACACTAAAATTTTAAAAAAAATCTAAACACTAAACCCTAAAACTAAATATAAAACCCTAAACTTTAATACACTAAACCCTAAATCCTAATACTCTAAACACTAAAACCTAAAAACAAAATCACAAACCCTAAAAACTAGAACCCTAATCTTTAATACACTAAAACCCTAAACCCTAAAACTAAATATTAAACCCTAAAATTCTAAACCCTAAAACCTAAAACAAAAACCCTAAAAACTAAACACTAAAACCCTAAACTTGAATACAATAAAACCCTAAACCCTAAAACCTAAAATTAAACCCTAAAACGAAGCATATAACCCAAAAACTCAAAACCCTAAAATTGAAAACAAAAACCCTAAACCCTAAAAACTAAATCTAAAACCCTAAACTTTAATACACTAAACCCTAAATCCTAATTCTCTAAACCCTAAAACATAAAAAAGAAACCCTAAACAAAAAAAAACCCTAATCTTTAATACACTAAAACCCCAAACCCTAAAACTAAAATTTTAAACCCTAAAACCTAAAACCAAAACCCTAAACTTGAATACAATAAAACCCTAAACCCTATAACCTAAAATTAAACCCTAAAATGAAGCATATTACCCAAAAACTCAAAACCCTAAAATTGAAAACAAAAACCCTAAACCCTAAACCCTAAAAACTAAATCTAAAACCCTAAACTTTAATACACTAAACCCTAAATACTAATTCTCTAAACACTAAAACATAAAAACAAAACCCTAAACCCTAAATACAAAAACCCTAATCTTTAATACACTAAAACCCTAAACCCTAAAACTAAATATTAAACCTTAAAATTCTAAACCCTAAAACCTAAAACAAAAACCCTAAAAATTAAAACCTAAAACCCTAAACTTGAATACAATAAAACCCTAAACCCTAAAACCTAAAATTAAACCCTAAAACGAAGCATATAACCCAAATACTCAAAACCCTAAAATTGATAACAAAAACCCTAAACCCTAAACCATAAAAACTAAATCTAAAACCCTAAACTTTAATACACTAAACCCTAAATCCTAATTCTCTAAACACTAAAACATAAAAACGAAACCATAAACCTTAAAGAAAACCTTAATCTTTAATACACTAAAACCCTAAACCCTAAAACTAAAATTTTAAACCCTAAAACCTAAAACCAAAACCCTAAACCCAAAAAATTATAACCTCTATTTGAATACACTAAAACCTTAAACCCTAAAAGTAAACATTAAACCCTAATATTCTAAACCCTAAAACCTAAAACAAAAACCCTAAACCCTAAATACTAAAACCCTAATCTTGAATACACTAAAACCCTAAACCCTAAAACTAAACATTAAACCCTAAAATTCTAAACCCTAAAACCTAAAACAAAAACCCTAAAAACTAAAACCTAAAACCCTAAACCATAAAATTAAACCCTAAAACTAAGCATATAACCGAAATTCTCAAAACACTAAAATTTTAAAAAAAATCTAAACACTAAACCCTAAAACTAAATCTAAAACCCTAAACTTTAATACACTAAACCCTAAATCCTAATACTCTAAACACTAAAACCTAAAAACAAAATCATAAACCCTGAAAACTAGAACCCTAATCTTTAATACACTAAAACCTTAAACCCTAAAAATAAATATTAAATCCTAAAATTCTAAACCCTAAAACCTAAAACAAAAACCCTAAAAACTAAACACTAAAACCCTAAACTTGAATACAATAAAACCCTAAACCCTAAAACCTAAAATTAAACCCTAAAACAAAGCATATAACCAAAAACTCAAAACCCTAAAATTGAAAACAAAAACCCTAAACCTTAAAAACTAAATCTAAAACCCTAAACTTTAATACACTAAACCCTAAATTCTAATTCTCTAAACCATAAAACATAAAAAAGAAACCCTAAACCCAAAAAAAAAACCCTAATCTTTAATACACTAAAACCCCAAACCCTAAAACTAAAATTTTAAACCCTAAAACCTAAAACCAAAACCCTAAACATGAATACAATAAAACCCTAAACCCTAAAACCTAAAATTAAACCCTAAAATGAAGCATATTACCCAAAAACTCAAAACCCTAAAATTGAAAACAAAAACCCTAAACCCTAAAAACTAAATCTAAAACCCTAAACATTAATACACTAAACCCTAAATCCTAATTCTCTAAACACTAAAACATAAAAACAAAACCCTAAACCCTAAATACAAAAACCCTAATCTTTAATACACTAAAACCCTAAACCCTAAAACTAAATATTAAACCTTAAAATTCTAAACCCTAAAACCTACAACAAAAACCCTAAAAACTAAAACCTAAAACCCTAAACTTGAATACAATAAAACCCTAAAACCTAAAACCTAAAAATTAAACCCTAAAACGAAGCATATAACCCAAATACTCAAAACCCTAAAATTGAAAACAAAAACCCTAAACACTAAACCATAAAAACTAAATCTAAAACCCTAAACTTTAATACACTAAACCCTAAATCCTAATTCTCTAAACACTAAAACATAAAAACGAAACCATAAACCTTAAAAAAAACCATAATCTTTAATACACTAAAACCCTAAACCCTAAAACTAAAATTTTAAACCCTAAAACCTAAAACCAAAACCCTAAACCCAAAAAATTATAACCCTAAACTTGAATACAATAAAACCATAAACCTTAAAAGTAAACATTAAACCCTAATATTCTAAACCCTAAAACCTAAAACAAAAACCCTAAACCCTAAAAACTAAAACCCTAATCTTGAATAGACTAAAACCCTAAACCCTAAAACTAAACATTAAACCCTAATATTCTAAACCCTAAAACCTAAAACAAAAACCCTAATATTCTAAAACCGAAAACCCTAAACCCTAAAATTAAACCCTAAAACTAAGCATATAACCGAAAAACTCAAAACCCTAAATTTTTTTAAAAAATCTAAACACTAAACCCTAAAGACTAAATCTAAAACCCTAAACTTTAATACACTAAACCCTAAATCCAAATACTCTAAACACTAAAACCTAAAAACAAAACCCTAAACCCTAAAAACTAGAACCCTTATCTTTAATACACTAAAACCCTAAACCCTAAAACTAAATATTAAACCCTAAAATTCTAAACCCTAAAACCTAAAACAAAAACCCTAAAAACTAAAACCTAAAACCCTAAACTTTAATACAATATTACCCTAAACCCTAAAACCTAAAATTAAACCCTAAAACGAAGCATATAACCCAAAAACTCAAAACCCTAAAATTGAAAACAAAAACCCTAAACCCTTAAAACTAAATATAAAACCCTAAACTTTAATACACTAAACCCTAAATCCTAATTCTCTAAACACTAAAACATAAAAACGAAACCCTAAACTTTAAAAAAAAACCTAATCTTTAATACACTAAAACCCTAAACCCTAAAACTAAAATTCTAAACCCGAAAACCTAAAACAAAAACCCTAAAAACTAAAACCTAAAACCCTAAACCATAAAATTAAACCCTAAAACTAAGCATATAACTTAAATTCTCAAAACCCTAAAATTTAAAAAAAAAGTCTAAACACTAAACCCTAAAACTAAATCTAAAACCCTAAACTTTAATACACTAAACCCTAAATCCTAATACTCTAAACACTAAAACCTAAAAACAAAATCACAAACCCTAAAAACTAGAACCCTAATCTTTAATAGACTAAAACCCTAAACCCTAAAACTAAATATTAAACCCTAAAATTCTAAACCCTAAAACCTAAAACAAAAACCCTAAAAACTAAAACCTAAAACCTAAAACCCTAAACTTGAATACAATAAAACCCTAAACCCTAAAACCTAAAATTAAACCCTAAAACGAAGCATATAACCCAAAAACTCAAAACCCTAAAATTGAAAACAAAAACCCTAAACCCTAAAAACTAAATCTAAAACCCTAAACTTTAATACACTAAACCCTAAATCCTAATTCTCTAAACCCTAAAACATAAAAAAGAAACCCTAAACCAAAAAAAAACCCTAATCTTTAATACACTAAAACCCCAAACCCTAAAACTAAAATTTTAAACCCTAAAACCTAAAACCAAAACCCTAAACTTGAATACAATAAAACCCTAAACCCTATAACCTAAAATTAAACCCTAAAATGAAGCATATTACCCAAAAACTCAAAACCCTAAAATTGAAAACAAAAACCCTAAACCCTAAACCCTAAAAACTAAATCTAAAACCCTAAACTTTAATACACTAAACCCTAAATCCTAATTCTCTAAACACTAAAACATAAAAACAAAACCCTAAACCCTAAATACAAAAACCCTAATCTTTAATACACTAAAACCCTAAACCCTAAAACTAAATATTAAACCTTAAAATTCTAAACCCTAAAACCTACAACAAAAACCCTAAAAACTAAAACCTAAAACCCTAAACTTGAATACAATAAAACCCTAAAACCTAAAACCTAAAAATTAAACCCTAAAACGAAGCATATAACCCAAATACTCAAAACCCTAAAATTGAAAACAAAAACCCTAAACACTAAACCATAAAAACTAAATCTAAAACCCTAAACTTTAATACACTAAACCCTAAATCCTAATTCTCTAAACACTAAAACATAAAAACGAAACCATAAACCTTAAAAAAAACCATAATCTTTAATACACTAAAACCCTAAACCCTAAAACTAAAATTTTAAACCCTAAAACCTAAAACCAAAACCCTAAACCCAAAAAATTATAACCCTAAACTTGAATACAATAAAACCTTAAACCTTAAAAGTAAACATTAAACCCTAATATTCTAAACCCTAAAACCTAAAACAAAAACCCTAAACCCTAAAAACTAAAACCCTAATCTTGAATACACTAAAACCCTAAACCCTAAAACTAAACATTAAACCCTAATATTCTAAACCCTAAAACCTAAAACAAAAACCCTAATATTCTAAAACCGAAAACCCTAAACCCTAAAATTAAACCCTAAAACTAAGCATATAACCGAAAAACTCAAAACCCTAAATTTTTTTAAAAAATCTAAACACTAAACCCTAAAGACTAAATCTAAAACCCTAAACTTTAATACACTAAACCCTAAATCCAAATACTCTAAACACTAAAACCTAAAAACAAAACCCTAAACCCTAAAAACTAGAACCCTTATCTTTAATACACTAAAACCCTAAACCCTAAAACTAAATATTAAACCCTAAAATTCTAAACCCTAAAACCTAAAACAAAAACCCTAAAAACTAAAACCTAAAACCCTAAACTTTAATACAATATTACCCTAAACCCTAAAACCTAAAATTAAACCCTAAAACGAAGCATATAACCCAAAAACTCAAAACCCTAAAATTGAAAACAAAAACCCTAAACCCTTAAAACTAAATATAAAACCCTAAACTTTAATACACTAAACCCTAAATCCTAATTCTCTAAACACTAAAACATAAAAACGAAACCCTAAACTTTAAAAAAAAACCTAATCTTTAATACACTAAAACCCTAAACCCTAAAACTAAAATTCTAAACCCGAAAACCTAAAACAAAAACCCTAAAAACTAAAACCTAAAACCCTAAACCATAAAATTAAACCCTAAAACTAAGCATATAACTTAAATTCTCAAAACCCTAAAATTTAAAAAAAAAGTCTAAACACTAAACCCTAAAACTAAATCTAAAACCCTAAACTTTAATACACTAAACCCTAAATCCTAATACTCTAAACACTAAAACCTAAAAACAAAATCACAAACCCTAAAAACTAGAACCCTAATCTTTAATACACTAAAACCCTAAACCCTAAAACTAAATATTAAACCCTAAAATTCTAAACCCTAAAACCTAAAACAAAAACCCTAAAAACTAAAACCTAAAACCTAAAACCCTAAACTTGAATACAATAAAACCCTAAACCCTAAAACCTAAAATTAAACCCTAAAACGAAGCATATAACCCAAAAACTCAAAACCCTAAAATTGAAAACAAAAACCCTAAACCCTAAAAACTAAATCTAAAACCCTAAACTTTAATACACTAAACCCTAAATCCTAATTCTCTAAACCCTAAAACATAAAAAAGAAACCCTAAACCAAAAAAAAACCCTAATCTTTAATACACTAAAACCCCAAACCCTAAAACTAAAATTTTAAACCCTAAAACCTAAAACCAAAACCCTAAACTTGAATACAATAAAACCCTAAACCCTATAACCTAAAATTAAACCCTAAAATGAAGCATATTACCCAAAAACTCAAAACCCTAAAATTGAAAACAAAAACCCTAAACCCTAAACCCTAAAAACTAAATCTAAAACCCTAAACTTTAATACACTAAACCCTAAATCCTAATTCTCTAAACACTAAAACATAAAAACAAAACCCTAAACCCTAAATACAAAAACCCTAATCTTTAATACACTAAAACCCTAAACCCTAAAACTAAATATTAAACCTTAAAATTCTAAACCCTAAAACCTACAACAAAAACCCTAAAAACTAAAACCTAAAACCCTAAACTTGAATACAATAAAACCCTAAAACCTAAAACCTAAAAATTAAACCCTAAAACGAAGCATATAACCCAAATACTCAAAACCCTAAAATTGAAAACAAAAACCCTAAACACTAAACCATAAAAACTAAATCTAAAACCCTAAACTTTAATACACTAAACCCTAAATCCTAATTCTCTAAACACTAAAACATAAAAACGAAACCATAAACCTTAAAAAAAACCATAATCTTTAATACACTAAAACCCTAAACCCTAAAACTAAAATTTTAAACCCTAAAACCTAAAACCAAAACCCTAAACCCAAAAAATTATAACCCTAAACTTGAATACAATAAAACCTTAAACCTTAAAAGTAAACATTAAACCCTAATATTCTAAACCCTAAAACCTAAAACAAAAACCCTAAACCCTAAAAACTAAAACCCTAATCTTGAATACACTAAAACCCTAAACCCTAAAACTAAACATTAAACCCTAATATTCTAAACCCTAAAACCTAAAACAAAAACCCTAATATTCTAAAACCGAAAACCCTAAACCCTAAAATTAAACCCTAAAACTAAGCATATAACCGAAAAACTCAAAACCCTAAATTTTTTTAAAAAATCTAAACACTAAACCCTAAAGACTAAATCTAAAACCCTAAACTTTAATACACTAAACCCTAAATCCAAATACTCTAAACACTAAAACCTAAAAACAAAACCCTAAACCCTAAAAACTAGAACCCTTATCTTTAATACACTAAAACCCTAAACCCAAAAACTAAATATTAAACCCTAAAATTCTAAACCCTAAAACCTAAAACAAAAACCCTAAAAACTAAAACCTAAAACCCTAAACTTTAATACAATATTACCCTAAACCCTAAAACCTAAAATTAAACCCTAAAACGAAGCATATAACCCAAAAACTCAAAACCCTAAAATTGAAAACAAAAACCCTAAACCCTTAAAACTAAATATAAAACCCTAAACTTTAATACACTAAACCCTAAATCCTAATTCTCTAAACACTAAAACATAAAAACGAAACCCTAAACTTTAAAAAAAAAACTAATCTTTAATACACTAAAACCCTAAACCCTAAAACTAAAATTCTAAACCCGAAAACCTAAAACAAAAACCCTAAAAACTAAAACCTAAAACCCTAAACCATAAAATTAAACCCTAAAACTAAGCATATAACTTAAATTCTCAAAACCCTAAAATTTAAAAAAAAAATCTAAACACTAAACCCTAAAACTAAATCTAAAACCCTAAACTTTAATACACTAAACCCTAAATCCTAATACTCTAAACACTAAAACCTAAAAACAAAATCACAAACCCTAAAAACTAGAACCCTAATCTTTAATACACTAAAACCCTAAACCCTAAAACTAAATATTAAACCCTAAAATTCTAAACCCTAAAACCTAAAACAAAAACCCTAAAAACTAAAACCTAAAACCTAAAACCCTAAACTTGAATACAATAAAACCCTAAACCCTAAAACCTAAAATTAAACCCTAAAACGAAGCATATAACCCAAAAACTCAAAACCCTAAAATTGAAAACAAAAACCCTAAACCCTAAAAACTAAATCTAAAACCCTAAACTTTAATACACTAAACCCTAAATCCTAATTCTCTAAACCCTAAAACATAAAAAAGAAACCCTAAACCAAAAAAAAACCCTAATCTTTAATACACTAAAACCCCAAACCCTAAAACTAAAATTTTAAACCCTAAAACCTAAAACCAAAACCCTAAACTTGAATACAATAAAACCCTAAACCCTAAAACCTAAAATTAAACCCTAAAATGAAGCATATTACCCAAAAACTTAAAACCCTAAAATTAAAAACAAAAACCCTAAACCCTAAACCCTAAAAACTAAATCTAAAACCCTAAACTTTAATACACTAAACCCTAAATCCTAATTCTCTAAACACTAAAACATAAAAACAAAATCCTAAACCCTAAATACAAAAACCCTAATCTTTAATACACTAAAACCCTAAACCCTAAAACTAAATATTAAACCTTAAAATTCTAAACCCTAAAACCTAAAACAAAAACCCTAAAAATTAAAACCTAAAACCCTAAACTTGAATACAATAAAACCCTAAACCCTAAAACCTAAAATTAAACCCTAAAACGAAGCATATAACCCAAATACTCAAAACCCTAAAATTGATAACAAAAACCCTAAACCCTAAACCATAAAAAATAAATCTAAAACCCTAAACTTTAATACACTAAACCCTAAATCCTAATTCTCTAAACACTAAAACATAAAAACGAAACCATAAACCTTAAAAAAAACCATAATCTTTAATACACTAAAACCCTAAACCCTAAAACTAAAATTTAAAACCCTAAAACCTAAAACCAAAACCCTAAACCCAAAAAATTATAACCCTAAACTTGAATACACTAAAACTTTAAACCCTAAAAGTAAACATTAAACCCTAATATTCTAAACCCTAAAACCTAAAACAAAAACCCTAAACCCTAAAAACTAAAACCCTAATCTTGAATACAATAAACCCTAAACCCTAAAACTAAACATTAAACTCTAAAATTCTAAACCCTAAAACCTAAAACAAAAACCCTAAAAACTAAAACCTAAAACCCTAAACCATAAAATTAAACCCTAAAACTAAGCATATAACCGAAATTCTCAAAACAATAAAATTTTAAAAAAAATCTAAACACTAAACCCTAAAACTAAATCTAAAACCCTAAACTTTAATACACTAAACCCTAAATCCTAATACTCTAAACAGTAAAACCTAAAAACAAAATCATAAACCCTAAAAACTAGAACCCTAATCTTTAATACACTAAAACCCTAAACCCTAAAACTAAATATTAAACCCTAAAATTCTAAACCCTAAAACCTAAAACAAAAACCCTAAAAACTAAACACTAAAACCCTAAACTTGAATACAGTAAAACCCTAAACCCTAAAACCTAAAATTAAACCCTAAAATAAAGCATATAACCCAAAAACTCAAAACCCTAAAATTGAAAACAAAAACCCTAAACCCTTAAAACTAAATATAAAACCCTAAACTTTAATACACTAAACCCTAAATCCTAATTCTCTAAACACTAAAACATAAAAACGAAACCCTAAACTTTAAAAAAAAACCTAATCTTTAATACACTAAAACCCTAAACCCTAAAACTAAAATTTTAAACCCTAAAACCTAAAACTAAAACCCTAAACCCAAAAAATTATAACTCTAAACTTGAATACACTAAAACCTTAAACCCTAAAAGTAAACATTAAACCCTAATATTCTAAACCTTAAAACCTAAAACAAAAACCTTAAACCCTAAAAACTAAAACCCTAATCTTGAATACACTAAAACCCTAAATGCTAAAACTAAACATTAAATCCTAAAATTCTAAACCCTAAAACCTAAAACAAAAACCCTAAAAACTAAAACCTACAACCCTAAACCATAAAATTAAACCCTAAAACTAAGCATATAACCGAAATTCTCAAAACCCTAAAATTTAAAAAAAAAATCTAAACACTAAACCCTAAAACTAAATCTAAAACCCTAAACTTTAATACACTAAACCCTAAATCCTAATACTCTAAACACTAAAACCTAAAAACAAAATCATAAACCCTAAAAACTAGAACCCTAATCTTTAATACACTAAAACCCTAAACCCTAAAACTAAATATTAAACCCTAAAATTCTAAACCCTAAAACCTAAAACAAAAACCCTAAAAACTAAAACCTAAAACCCTAAACTTGAATACAATAAAACCCTAAACCCTAAAACCTAAAATTAAACCCTAAAACAAAGCATATAACCCAAAAACTCAAAACCCTAAAATTGAAAACAAAAACCCTAAACCCTAAAAACTAAATCTAAAACCCTAAACTTTAATACACTAAACCCTAAATCCTAATTCTCTAAACCCTAAAACATAAAAAAGAAACCCTAAACAAAAAAAAACCCTAATCTTTAATACACTAAAACCCCAAACCCTAAAACTAAAATTTTAAACCCTAAAACCTAAAACCAAAACCCTAAACTTGAATACAATAAAACCCTAAACCCTATAACCTAAAATTAAACCCTAAAATGAAGCATATTACCCAAAAACTCAAAACCCTAAAATTGAAAACAAAAACCCTAAACCCTAAACCCTAAAAACTAAATCTAAAACCCTAAACTTTAATACACTAAACCCTAAATCCTAATTCTCTAAACACTAAAACATAAAAACAAAACCCTAAACCCTAAATACAAAAACCCTAATCTTTAATACACTAAAACCCTAAACCCTAAAACTAAATATTAAACCTTAAAATTCTAAACCCTAAAACCTAAAACAAAAACCCTAAAAATTAAAACCTAAAACCCTAAACTTGAATACAATAAAACCCTAAAACCTAAAACCTAAAATTAAACCCTAAAACGAAGCATATAACCCAAATACTCAAAACCCTAAAATTGATAACAAAAACCCTAAACCCTAAACCATAAAAACTAAATCTAAAACCCTAAACTTTAATACACTAAACCCTAAATCCTAATTCTCTAAACACTAAAACATAAAAACAAAACCATAAACCTTAAAGAAAACCATAATCTTTAATACACTAAAACCCCAAACCCTAAAACTAAAATTTTAAACCCTAAAACCTAAAACCAAAACCCTAAACTTGAATACAATAAAACCCTAAACCCTATAACCTAAAATTAAACCCTAAAATGAAGCATATTACCCAAAAACTCAAAACCCTAAAATTGAAAACAAAAACCCTAAACCCTAAACCCTAAAAACTAAATCTAAAACCCTAAACTTTAATACACTAAACCCTAAATCCTAATTCTCTAAACACTAAAACATAAAAACAAAACCCTAAACCCTAAATACAAAAACCCTAATCTTTAATACACTAAAACCCTAAACCCTAAAACTAAATATTAAACCTTAAAATTCTAAACCCTAAAACCTAAAACAAAAACCCTAAAAATTAAAACCTAAAACCCTAAACTTGAATACAATAAAACCCTAAACCCTAAAACCTAAAATTAAACCCTAAAACGAAGCATATAACCCAAATACTCAAAACCCTAAAATTGATAACAAAAACCCTAAACCCTAAACCATAAAAACTAAATCTAAAACCCTAAACTTTAATACACTAAACCCTAAATCCTAATTCTCTAAACCCTAAAACATAAAAAAGAAACCCTAAACAAAAAAAAAAACCATAATCTTTAATACACTAAAACCCCAAACCCTAAAACTAAAATTTTAAACCCTAAAACCTAAAACCAAAACCCTAAACTTGAATACAATAAAACCCTAAACCCTATAACCTAAAATTAAACCCTAAAATGAAGCATATTACCCAAAAACTCAAAACCCTAAAATTGAAAACAAAAACCCTAAACCCTAAACCCTAAAAACTAAATCTAAAACCCTAAACTTTAATACACTAAACCCTAAATCCTAATTCTCTAAACACTAAAACATAAAAACAAAACCCTAAACCCTAAATACAAAAACCCTAATCTTTAATACACTAAAACCCTAAACCCTAAAACTAAATATTAAACCTTAAAATTCTAAACCCTAAAACCTAAAACAAAAACCCTAAAAATTAAAACCTAAAACCCTAAACTTGAATACAATAAAACCCTAAACCCTAAAACCTAAAATTAAACCCTAAAACGAAGCATATAACCCAAATACTCAAAACCCTAAAATTGATAACAAAAACCCTAAACCCTAAACCATAAAAACTAAATCTAAAACCCTAAACTTTAATACACTAAACCCTAAATCCTAATTCTCTAAACACTAAAACATAAAAACAAAACCATAAACCTTAAAAAAAACCATAATCTTTAATACACTAAAACCCTAAACCCTAAAACTAAAATTTAAAACCCTAAAACCTAAAACCAAAACCCTAAACCCAAAAAATTATAACCCAAACTTGAATACACTAAAACTTTAAACCCTAAAAGTAAACATTAAACCCTAATATTCTAAACCCTAAAACCTAAAACAAAAACCCTAAACCCTAAAAACTAAAACCCTAATCTTGAATACAATAAAACCCTAAACCCTAAAACTAAACATTAAACTCTAAAATTCTAAACCCTAAAACCTAAAACAAAAACCCTAAAAACTAAAACCTAAAACCCTAAACCATAAAATTAAACCCTAAAACTAAGCATATAACCGAAATTCTCAAAACAATAAAATTTAAAAAAAAATCTAAACACTAAACCCTAAAACTAAATCTAAAACCCTAAACTTTAATACACTAAACCCTAAATCCTAATACTCTAAACAGTAAAACCTAAAAACAAAATCATAAACCCTAAAAACTAGAACCCTAATCTTTAATACACTAAAAACCTAAACCCTAAAACTAAATATTAAACCCTAAAATTCTAAACCCTAAAACCTAAAACAAAAACCCTAAAAACTAAACACTAAAACCCTAAACTTGAATACAGTAAAACCCTAAACCCTAAAACCTAAAATTAAACCCTAAAATAAAGCATATAACCCAAAAACTCAAAACCCTAAAATTGAAAACAAAAACCCTAAACCCTTAAAACTAAATATAAAACCCTAAACTTTAATACACTAAACCCTAAATCCTAATTCTCTAAACACTAAAACATAAAAACGAAACCCTAAACTTTAAAAAAAAACCTAATCTTTAATACACTAAAACCCTAAACCCTAAAACTAAAATTTTAAACCCTAAAACCTAAAACTAAAACCCTAAACCCAAAAAATTATAACTCTAAACTTGAATACACTAAAACCTTAAACCCTAAAAGTAAACATTAAACCCTAATATTCTAAACCTTAAAACCTAAAATAAAAACCTTAAACCCTAAAAACTAAAACCCTAATCTTGAATACACTAAAACCCTAAATGCTAAAACTAAACATTAAATCCTAAAATTCTAAACCCTAAAACCTAAAACAAAAACCCTAAAAACTAAAACCTACAACCCTAAACCATAAAATTAAACCCTAAAACTAAGCATATAACCGAAATTCTCAAAACCCTAAAATTTAAAAAAAAAATCTAAACACTAAACCCTAAAACTAAATCTAAAACCCTAAACTTTAATACACTAAACCCTAAATCCTAATACTCTAAACACTAAAACCTAAAAACAAAATCATAAACCCTAAAAACTAGAACCCTAATCTTTAATACACTAAAACCCTAAACCCTAAAACTAAATATTAAACCCTAAAATTCTAAACCCTAAAACCTAAAACAAAAACCCTAAAAACTAAAACCTAAAACCCTAAACTTGAATACAATAAAACCCTAAACCCTAAAACCTAAAATTAAACCCTAAAACAAAGCATATAACCCAAAAACTCAAAACCCTAAAATTGAAAACAAAAACCCTAAACCCTAAAAACTAAATCTAAAACCCTAAACTTTAATACACTAAACCCTAAATCCTAATTCTCTAAACCCTAAAACATAAAAAAGAAACCCTAAACAAAAAAAAAACCATAATCTTTAATACACTAAAACCCCAAACCCTAAAACTAAAATTTTAAACCCTAAAACCTAAAACCAAAACCCTAAACTTGAATACAATAAAACCCTAAACCCTATAACCTAAAATTAAACCCTAAAATGAAGCATATTACCCAAAAACTCAAAACCCTAAAATTGAAAACAAAAACCCTAAACCCTAAACCCTAAAAACTAAATCTAAAACCCTAAACTTTAATACACTAAACCCTAAATCCTAATTCTCTAAACACTAAAACATAAAAACAAAACCCTAAACCCTAAATACAAAAACCCTAATCTTTAATACACTAAAACCCTAAACCCTAAAACTAAATATTAAACCTTAAAATTCTAAACCCTAAAACCTAAAACAAAAACCCTAAAAATTAAAACCTAAAACCCTAAACTTGAATACAATAAAACCCTAAACCCTAAAACCTAAAATTAAACCCTAAAACGAAGCATATAACCCAAATACTCAAAACCCTAAAATTGATAACAAAAACCCTAAACCCTAAACCATAAAAACTAAATCTAAAACCCTAAACTTTAATACACTAAACCCTAAATCCTAATTCTCTAAACACTAAAACATAAAAACAAAACCATAAACCGTAAAAAAAACCATAATCTTTAATACACTAAAACCCTAAACCCTAAAACTAAAATTTAAAACCCTAAAACCTAAAACCAAAACCCTAAACCCAAAAAATTATAACCCAAACTTGAATACACTAAAACTTTAAACCCTAAAAGTAAACATTAAACCCTAATATTCTAAACCCTAAAACCTAAAACAAAAACCCTAAACCCTAAAAACTAAAACCCTAATCTTGAATACAATAAAACCCTAAACCCTAAAACTAAACATTAAACTCTAAAATTCTAAACCCTAAAACCTAATACAAAAACCCTAAAAACTAAAACCTAAAACCCTAAACCATAAAATTAAACCCTAAAACTAAGCATATAACCGAAATTCTCAAAACAATAAAATTTTAAAAAAAATCTAAACACTAAACCCTAAAACTAAATCTAAAACCCTAAACTTTAATACAATAACCCTAAATCCTAATACTCTAAACAGTAAAACCTAAAAACAAAATCATAAACCCTAAAAACTAGAACCCTAATCTTTAATACACTAAAACCCTAAACCCTAAAACTAAATATTAAACCCTAAAATTCTAAACCCTAAAACCTAAAACAAAAACCCTAAAAACTAAACACTAAAACCCTAAACTTGAATACAGTAAAACCCTAAACCCTAAAACCTAAAATTAAACCCTAAAATAAAGCATATAACCCAAAAACTCAAAACCCTAAAATTGAAAACAAAAACCCTAAACCCTTAAAACTAAATATAAAACCCTAAACTTTAATACACTAAACCCTAAATCCTAATTCTCTAAACACTAAAACATTAAAACGAAACCCTAAACATTAAAAAAAACCCTAATCTTTAATACACTAAAACCCTAAACCCTAAAACTAAAATTTTAAACCCTAAAACCTAAAACTAAAACCCTAAACCCTAAAAATTATAACCCTAAACTTGAATACACTAAAACCTTAAACCCTAAAAGTAAACATTAAACCCTAATATTCTAAACCCTAAAACCTAAAACAAAAACCCTAAACCCTAAAAACTAAAACCCTAATCTTGAATACACTAAAACCCTAAACCCTAAAACTAAACATTAAATCCTAAAATTCTAAACCCGAAAACCTAAAACAAAAACCCTAAAAACTAAAACCTAAAACCCTAAACCATAAAATTAAACCCTAAAACTAAGCATATAACTTAAATTCTCAAAACCCTAAAATTTAAAAAAAAAATCTAAACACTAAACCCTAAAACTAAATCTAAAACCCTAAACTTTAATACACTAAACCCTAAATCCTAATACTCTAAACACTAAAACCTAAAAACAAAATCACAAACCCTAAAAACTAGAACCCTAATCTTTAATACACTAAAACCCTAAACCCTAAAACTAAATATTAAACCCTAAAATTCTAAACCCTAAAACCTAAAACAAAAACCCTAAAAACTAAAACCTAAAACCTAAAACCCTAAACTTGAATACAATAAAACCCTAAACCCTAAAACCTAAAATTAAACCCTAAAACGAAGCATATAACCCAAAAACTCAAAACCCTAAAATTGAAAACAAAAACCCTAAACCCTAAAAACTAAATCTAAAACCCTAAACTTTAATACACTAAACCCTAAATCCTAATTCTCTAAACCCTAAAACATAAAAAAGAAACCCTAAACCAAAAAAAAAACCCTAATCTTTAATACACTAAAACCCCAAACCCTAAAACTAAAATTTTAAACCCTAAAACCTAAAACCAAAACCCTAAACTTGAATACAATAAAACCCTAAACCCTAAAACCTAAAATTAAACCCTAAAATGAAGCATATTACCCAAAAACTCAAAACCCTAAAATTGAAAACAAAAACCCTAAACCCTAAAAACTAAATCTAAAACCCTAAACTTTAATACACTAAACCCTAAATCCTAATTCTCTAAACACTAAAACATAAAAACAAAATCCTAAACCCTAAATACAAAAACCCTAATTTTTAATACACTAAAACCCTAAACCCTAAAACTAAATATTAAACCTTAAAATTCTAAACCCTAAAACCTAAAACAAAAACCCTAAAAATTAAAACCTAAAACCCTAAACTTGAATACAATAAAACCCTAAACCCTAAAACCTAAAATTAAACCCTAAAACGAAGCATATAACCCAAATACTCAAAACCCTAAAATTGATAACAAAAACCCTAAACCCTAAACCATAAAAAATAAATCTAAAACCCTAAACTTTAATACACTAAACCCAAAATCCTAATTCTCTAAACACTAAAACATAAAAACGAAACCATAAACCTTAAAAAAAACCATAATCTTTAATACACTAAAACCCTAAACCCTAAAACTAAAATTTAAAACCCTAAAACCTAAAACCAAAACCCTAAACCCAAAAAATTATAACCCTAAACTTGAATACACTAAAACTTTAAACCCTAAAAGTAAACATTAAACCCTAATATTCTAAACCCTAAAACCTAAAACAAAAACCCTAAACCCTAAAAACTAAAACCCTAATCTTGAATACAATAAAACCCTAAACCCTAAAACTAAACATTAAACTCTAAAATTCTAAACCCTAAAACCTAAAACAAAAACCCTAAAAACTAAAACCTAAAACCCTAAACCATAAAATTAAACCCTTAAACTAAGCATATAACCGAAATTCTCAAAACAATAAAATTTTAAAAAAAATCTAAACACTAAACCCTAAAACTAAATCTAAAACCCTAAACTTTAATACACTAAACCCTAAATCCTAATACTCTAAACAGTAAAACCTAAAAATTAATTCATAAACCCTAAAAACTAGAACCCTAATCTTTAATACACTAAAACCCTAAACCCTAAAACTAAATATTAAACCCTAAAATTCTAAACCCTAAAACCTAAAACAAAAACCCTAAAAACTAAACACTAAAACCCTAAACTTGAATACAATAAAACCCTAAACCCTAAAACCAAAAATTAAACCCTAAAACAAAGCATATAACCAAAAACTCAAAACCCTAAAATTGAAAACAAAAACCCTAAACCTTAAAAACTAAATCTAAAACCCTAAACTTTAATACACTAAACCCTAAATTCTAATTCTCTAAACCATAAAACATAAAAAAGAAACCCTAAACCCAAAAAAAAAAACCTAATCTTTAATACACTAAAACCCCAAACCCTAAAACTAAAATTTTAAACCCTAAAACCTAAAACCAAAACCCTAAACATGAATACAATAAAACCCTAAACCCTAAAACCTAAAATTAAACCCTAAAATGAAGCATATTACCCAAAAACTCAAAACCCTAAAATTGAAAACAAAAACCCTAAACCCTAAAAACTAAATCTAAAACCCTAAACATTAATACACTAAACCCTAAATCCTAATTCTCTAAACACTAAAACATAAAAACAAAACCCTAAACCCTAAATACAAAAACCCTAATCTTTAATACACTAAAACCCTAAACCCTAAAACTAAATATTAAACCTTAAAATTCTAAACCCTAAAACCTACAACAAAAACCCTAAAAACTAAAACCTAAAACCCTAAACTTGAATACAATAAAACCCTAAAACCTAAAACCTAAAAATTAAACCCTAAAACGAAGCATATAACCCAAATACTCAAAACCCTAAAATTGAAAACAAAAACCCTAAACACTAAACCATAAAAACTAAATCTAAAACCCTAAACTTTAATACACTAAACCCTAAATCCTAATTCTCTAAACACTAAAACATAAAAACGAAACCATAAACCTTAAAAAAACCATAATCTTTAATACACTAAAACCCTAAACCCTAAAACTAAAATTTTAAACCCTAAAACCTAAAACCAAAACCCTAAACCCAAAAAATTATAACCCTAAACTTGAATACAATAAAACCTTAAACCTTAAAAGTAAACATTAAACCCTAATATTCTAAACCCTAAAACCTAAAACAAAAACCCTAAACCCTAAAAACTAAAACCCTAATCTTGAATACACTAAAACCCTAAACCCTAAAAATAAACATTAAACCCTAATATTCTAAACCCTAAAACCTAAAACAAAAACCCTAATATTCTAAAATTTTAAACCCTAAAACCTAAAACCAAAACCCTAAACATGAATACAATAAAACCCTAAACCCTAAAACCTAAAATTAAACCCTAAAATGAAGCATATTACCCAAAAACTCAAAACCCTAAAATTGAAAACAAAAACCCTAAACCCTAAAAACTAAATCTAAAACCCTAAACATTAATACACTAAACCCTAAATCCTAATTCTCTAAACACTAAAACATAAAAACAAAACCCTAAACCCTAAATACAAAAACCCTAATCTTTAATACACTAAAACCCTAAACCCTAAAACTAAATATTAAACCTTAAAATTCTAAACCCTAAAACCTACAACAAAAACCCTAAAAACTAAAACCTAAAACCCTAAACTTGAATACAATAAAACCCTAAAACCTAAAACCTAAAAATTAAACCCTAAAACGAAGCATATAACCCAAATACTCAAAACCCTAAAATTGAAAACAAAAACCCTAAACACTAAACCATAAAAACTAAATCTAAAACCCTAAACTTTAATACACTAAACCCTAAATCCTAATTCTCTAAACACTAAAACATAAAAACGAAACCATAAACCTTAAAAAAACCATAATCTTTAATACACTAAAACCCTAAACCCTAAAACTAAAATTTTAAACCCTAAAACCTAAAACCAAAACCCTAAACCCAAAAAATTATAACCCTAAACTTGAATACAATAAAACCTTAAACCTTAAAAGTAAACATTAAACCCTAATATTCTAAACCCTAAAACCTAAAACAAAAACCCTAAACCCTAAAAACTAAAACCCTAATCTTGAATACACTAAAACCCTAAACCCTAAAAATAAACATTAAACCCTAATATTCTAAACCCTAAAACCTAAAACAAAAACCCTAATATTCTAAAACCGAAAACCCTAAACCCTAAAATTAAACCCTAAAACTAAGCATATAACCGAAAAACTCAAAACCCTAAATTTTTTTAAAAAATCTAAACACTAAACCCTAAAGACTAAATCTAAAACCCTAAACTTTAATACACTAAACCCTAAATCCAAATACTCTAAACACTAAAACCTAAAAACAAAACCCTAAACCCTAAAAACTAGAACCCTTATCTTTAATACACTAAAACCCTAAACCCTAAAACTAAATATTAAACCCTAAAATTCTAAACCCTAAAACCTAAAACAAAAACCCTAAAAACTAAAACCTAAAACCCTAAACTTTAATACAATATTACCCTAAACCCTAAAACCTAAAATTAAACCCTAAAACGAAGCATATAACCCAAAAACTCAAAACCCTAAAATTGAAAACAAAAACCCTAAACCCTTAAAACTAAATATAAAACCCTAAACTTTAATACACTAAACCCTAAATCCTAATTCTCTAAACACTAAAACATAAAAACGAAACCCTAAACTTTAAAAAAAAACCTAATCTTTAATACACTAAAACCCTAAACCCTAAAACTAAAATTCTAAACCCGAAAACCTAAAACAAAAACCCTAAAAACTAAAACCTAAAACCCTAAACCATAAAATTAAACCCTAAAACTAAGCATATAACTTAAATTCTCAAAACCCTAAAATTTAAAAAAAAAATCTAAACACTAAACCCTAAAACTAAATCTAAAACCCTAAACTTTAATACACTAAACCCTAAATCCTAATACTCTAAACACTAAAACCTAAAAACAAAATCACAAACCCTAAAAACTAGAACCCTAATCTTTAATACACTAAAACCCTAAACCCTAAAACTAAATATTAAACCCTAAAATTCTAAACCCTAAAACCTAAAACAAAAACCCTAAAAACTAAAACCTAAAACCTAAAACCCTAAACTTGAATACAATAAAACCCTAAACCCTAAAACCTAAAATTAAACCCTAAAACGAAGCATATAACCCAAAAACTCAAAACCCTAAAATTGAAAACAAAAACCCTAAACCCTAAAAACTAAATCTAAAACCCTAAACTTTAATACACTAAACCCTAAATCCTAATTCTCTAAACCCTAAAACATAAAAAAGAAACCCTAAACTAAAAAAAAACCCTAATCTTTAATACACTAAAACCCCAAACCCTAAAACTAAAATTTTAAACCCTAAAACCTAAAACCAAAACCCTAAACTTGAATACAATAAAACCCTAAACCCTATAACCTAAAATTAAACCCTAAAATGAAGCATATTACCCAAAAACTCAAAACCCTAAAATTGAAAACAAAAACCCTAAACCCTAAACCCTAAAAACTAAATCTAAAACCCTAAACTTTAATACACTAAACCCTAAATCCTAATTCTCTAAACACTAAAACATAAAAACAAAACCCTAAACCCTAAATACAAAAACCCTAATCTTTAATACACTAAAACCCTAAACCCTAAAACTAAATATTAAACCTTAAAATTCTAAACCCTAAAACCTACAACAAAAACCCTAAAAAATAAAACCTAAAACCCTAAACTTGAATACAATAAAACCCTAAAACCTAAAACCTAAAAATTAAACCCTAAAACGAAGCATATAACCCAAATACTCAAAACCCTAAAATTAAAAACAAAAACCCTAAACACTAAACCATAAAAACTAAATCTAAAACCCTAAACTTTAATACACTAAACCCTAAATCCTAATTCTCTAAACACTAAAACATAAAAACGAAACCATAAACCTTAAAAAAACCATAATCTTTAATACACTAAAACCCTAAACCCTAAAACTAAAATTTTAAACCCTAAAACCTAAAACCAAAACCCTAAACCCAAAAAATTATAACCCTAAACTTGAATACAATAAAACCTTAAACCTTAAAAGTAAACATTAAACCCTAATATTCTAAACCCTAAAACCTAAAACAAAAACCCTAAACCCTAAAAACTAAAACCCTAATCTTGAATACACTAAAACCCTAAACCCTAAAAATAAACATTAAACCCTAATATTCTAAACCCTAAAACCTAAAACAAAAACCCTAATATTCTAAAACCGAAAACCCTAAACCCTAAAATTAAACCCTAAAACTAAGCATATAACCGAAAAACTCAAAACCCTAAATTTTTTTAAAAAATCTAAACACTAAACCCTAAAGACTAAATCTAAAACCCTAAACTTTAATACACTAAACCCTAAATCCAAATACTCTAAACACTAAAACCTAAAAACAAAACCCTAAACCCTAAAAACTAGAACCCTTATCTTTAATACACTAAAACCCTAAACCCTAAAACTAAATATTAAACCCTAAAATTCTAAACCCTAAAACCTAAAACAAAAACCCTAAAAACTAAAACCTAAAACCCTAAACTTTAATACAATATTACCCTAAACCCTAAAACCTAAAATTAAACCCTAAAACGAAGCATATAACCCAAAAACTCAAAACCCTAAAATTGAAAACAAAAACCCTAAACCCTTAAAACTAAATATAAAACCCTAAACTTTAATACACTAAACCCTAAATCCTAATTCTCTAAACACTAAAACATAAAAACGAAACCCTAAACTTTAAAAAAAAACCTAATCTTTAATACACTAAAACCCTAAACCCTAAAACTAAAATTCTAAACCCGAAAACCTAAAACAAAAACCCTAAAAACTAAAACCTAAAACCCTAAACCATAAAATTAAACCCTAAAACTAAGCATATAACTTAAATTCTCAAAACCCTAAAATTTAAAAAAAAAATCTAAACACTAAACCCTAAAACTAAATCTAAAACCCTAAACTTTAATACACTAAACCCTAAATCCTAATACTCTAAACACTAAAACCTAAAAACAAAATCACAAACCCTAAAAACTAGAACCCTAATCTTTAATACACTAAAACCCTAAACCCTAAAACTAAATATTAAACCCTAAAATTCTAAACCCTAAAACCTAAAACAAAAACCCTAAAAACTAAAACCTAAAACCTAAAACCCTAAACTTGAATACAATAAAACCCTAAACCCTAAAACCTAAAATTAAACCCTAAAACGAAGCATATAACCCAAAAACTCAAAACCCTAAAATTGAAAACAAAAACCCTAAACCCTAAAAACTAAATCTAAAACCCTAAACTTTAATACACTAAACCCTAAATCCTAATTCTCTAAACCCTAAAACATAAAAAAGAAACCCTAAACTAAAAAAAAACCCTAATCTTTAATACACTAAAACCCCAAACCCTAAAACTAAAATTTTAAACCCTAAAACCTAAAACCAAAACCCTAAACTTGAATACAATAAAACCCTAAACCCTATAACCTAAAATTAAACCCTAAAATGAAGCATATTACCCAAAAACTCAAAACCCTAAAATTGAAAACAAAAACCCTAAACCCTAAACCCTAAAAACTAAATCTAAAACCCTAAACTTTAATACACTAAACCCTAAATCCTAATTCTCTAAACACTAAAACATAAAAACAAAACCCTAAACCCTAAATACAAAAACCCTAATCTTTAATACACTAAAACCCTAAACCCTAAAACTAAATATTAAACCTTAAAATTCTAAACCCTAAAACCTACAACAAAAACCCTAAAAAATAAAACCTAAAACCCTAAACTTGAATACAATAAAACCCTAAAACCTAAAACCTAAAAATTAAACCCTAAAACGAAGCATATAACCCAAATACTCAAAACCCTAAAATTGAAAACAAAAACCCTAAACACTAAACCATAAAAACTAAATCTAAAACCCTAAACTTTAATACACTAAACCCTAAATCCTAATTCTCTAAACACTAAAACATAAAAACGAAACCATAAACCTTAAAAAAAACCATAATCTTTAATACACTAAAACCCTAAACCCTAAAACTAAAATTTTAAACCCTAAAACCTAAAACCAAAACCCTAAACCCAAAAAATTATAACCCTAAACTTGAATACAATAAAACCTTAAACCTTAAAAGTAAACATTAAACCCTAATATTCTAAACCCTAAAACCTAAAACAAAAACCCTAAACCCTAAAAACTAAAACCCTAATCTTGAATACACTAAAACCCTAAACCCTAAAACTAAACATTAAACCCTAATATTCTAAACCCTAAAACCTAAAACAAAAACCCTAATATTCTAAAACCGAAAACCCTAAACCCTAAAATTAAACCCTAAAACTAAGCATATAACCGAAAAACTCAAAACCCTAAATTTTTTTAAAAAATCTAAACACTAAACCCTAAAGACTAAATCTAAAACCCTAAACTTTAATACACTAAACCCTAAATCCAAATACTCTAAACACTAAAACCTAAAAACAAAACCCTAAACCCTAAAAACTAGAACCCTTATCTTTAATACACTAAAACCCTAAACCCTAAAACTAAATATTAAACCCTAAAATTCTAAACCCTAAAACCTAAAACAAAAACCCTAAAAACTAAAACCTAAAACCCTAAACTTTAATACAATATTACCCTAAACCCTAAAACCTAAAATTAAACCCTAAAACGAAGCATATAACCCAAAAACTCAAAACCCTAAAATTGAAAACAAAAACCCTAAACCCTTAAAACTAAATATAAAACCCTAAACTTTAATACACTAAACCCTAAATCCTAATTCTCTAAACACTAAAACATAAAAACGAAACCCTAAACTTTAAAAAAAAACCTAATCTTTAATACACTAAAACCCTAAACCCTAAAACTAAAATTCTAAACCCGAAAACCAAAAACAAAAATCCTAAAAACTAAAACCTAAAACCCTAAACCATAAAATTAAACCCTAAAACTAAGCATATAACTTAAATTCTCAAAACCCTAAAATTTAAAAAAAAAATCTAAACACTAAACCCTAAAACTAATCTAAAACCCTAAACTTTAATACACTAAACCCTAAATCCTAATACTCTAAACACTAAAACCTAAAAACAAAATCACAAACCCTAAAAACTAGAACCCTAATCTTTAATACACTAAAACCCTAAACCCTAAAACTAAATATTAAACCCTAAAATTCTAAACCCTAAAACCTAAAACAAAAACCCTAAAAACTAAAACCTAAAACCTAAAACCCTAAACTTGAATACAATAAAACCCTAAACCCTAAAACCTAAAATTAAACCCTAAAACGAAGCATATAACCCAAAAACTCAAAACCCTAAAATTGAAAACAAAAACCCTAAACCCTAAAAACTAAATCTAAAACCCTAAACTTTAATACACTAAACCCTAAATCCTAATTCTCTAAACCCTAAAACATAAAAAAGAAACCCTAAACCAAAAAAAAACCCTAATCTTTAATACACTAAAACCCCAAACCCTAAAACTAAAATTTTAAACCCTAAAACCTAAAACCAAAACCCTAAACTTGAATACAATAAAACCCTAAACCCTAAAACCTAAAATTAAACCCTAAAATGAAGCATATTACCCAAAAACTTAAAACCCTAAAATTGAAAACAAAAACCCTAAACCCTAAACCCTAAAAACTAAATCTAAAACCCTAAACTTTAATACACTAAACCCTAAATCCTAATTCTCTAAACACTAAAACATAAAAACAAAATCCTAAACCCTAAATACAAAAACCCTAATCTTTAATACACTAAAACCCTAAACCCTAAAACTAAATATTAAACCTTAAAATTCTAAACCCTAAAACCTAAAACAAAAACCCTAAAAATTAAAACCTAAAACCCTAAACTTGAATACAATAAAACCCTAAACCCTAAAACCTAAAATTAAACCCTAAAACGAAGCATATAACCCAAATACTCAAAACCCTAAAATTGATAACAAAAACCCTAAACCCTAAACCATAAAAAATAAATCTAAAACCCTAAACTTTAATACACTAAACCCTAAATCCTAATTCTCTAAACACTAAAACATAAAAACGAAACCATAAACCTTAAAAAAAACCATAATCTTTAATACACTAAAACCCTAAACCCTAAAACTAAAATTTAAAACCCTAAAACCTAAAACCAAAACCCTAAACCCAAAAAATTATAACCCTAAACTTGAATACACTAAAACTTTAAACCCTAAAAGTAAACATTAAACCCTAATATTCTAAACCCTAAAACCTAAAACAAAAACCCTAAACCCTAAAAACTAAAACCCTAATCTTGAATACAATAAAACCCTAAACCCTAAAACTAAACATTAAACTCTAAAATTCTAAACCCTAAAACCTAAAACAAAAACCCTAAAAACTAAAACCTAAAACCCTAAACCATAAAATTAAACCCTAAAACTAAGCATATAACCGAAATTCTCAAAACAATAAAATTTTAAAAAAAATCTAAACACTAAACCCTAAAACTAAATCTAAAACCCTAAACTTTAATACACTAAACCCTAAATCCTAATACTCTAAACAGTAAAACCTAAAAACAAAATCATAAACCCTAAAAACTAGAACCCTAATCTTTAATACACTAAAACCCTAAACCCTAAAACTAAATATTAAACCCTAAAATTCTAAACCCTAAAACCTAAAACAAAAACCCTAAAAACTAAACACTAAAACCCTAAACTTGAATACAGTAAAACCCTAAACCCTAAAACCTAAAATTAAACCCTAAAATAAAGCATATAACCCAAAAACTCAAAACCCTAAAATTGAAAACAAAAACCCTAAACCCTTAAAACTAAATATAAAACCCTAAACTTTAATACACTAAACCCTAAATCCTAATTCTCTAAACACTAAAACATAAAAACGAAACCCTAAACTTTAAAAAAAAACCTAATCTTTAATACACTAAAACCCTAAACCCTAAAACTAAAATTTTAAACCCTAAAACCTAAAACTAAAACCCTAAACCCAAAAAATTATAACTCTAAACTTGAATACACTAAAACCTTAAACCCTAAAAGTAAACATTAAACCCTAATATTCTAAACCTTAAAACCTAAAACAAAAACCTTAAACCCTAAAAACTAAAACCCTAATCTTGAATACACTAAAACCCTAAATGCTAAAACTAAACATTAAATCCTAAAATTCTAAACCCTAAAACCTAAAACAAAAACCCTAAAAACTAAAACCTACAACCCTAAACCATAAAATTAAACCCTAAAACTAAGCATATAACCGAAATTCTCAAAACCCTAAAATTTAAAAAAAAAATCTAAACACTAAACCCTAAAACTAAATCTAAAACCCTAAACTTTAATACACTAAACCCTAAATCCTAATACTCTAAACACTAAAACCTAAAAACAAAATCATAAACCCTAAAAACTAGAACCCTAATCTTTAATACACTAAAACCCTAAACCCTAAAACTAAATATTAAACCCTAAAATTCTAAACCCTAAAACCTAAAACAAAAACCCTAAAAACTAAAACCTAAAACCCTAAACTTGAATACAATAAAACCCTAAACCCTAAAACCTAAAATTAAACCCTAAAACAAAGCATATAACCCAAAAACTCAAAACCCTAAAATTGAAAACAAAAACCCTAAACCCTAAAAACTAAATCTAAAACCCTAAACTTTAATACACTAAACCCTAAATCCTAATTCTCTAAACCCTAAAACATAAAAAAGAAACCCTAAACAAAAAAAAAAACCATAATCTTTAATACACTAAAACCCCAAACCCTAAAACTAAAATTTTAAACCCTAAAACCTAAAACCAAAACCCTAAACTTGAATACAATAAAACCCTAAACCCTATAACCTAAAATTAAACCCTAAAATGAAGCATATTACCCAAAAACTCAAAACCCTAAAATTGAAAACAAAAACCCTAAACCCTAAACCCTAAAAACTAAATCTAAAACCCTAAACTTTAATACACTAAACCCTAAATCCTAATTCTCTAAACACTAAAACATAAAAACAAAACCCTAAACCCTAAATACAAAAACCCTAATCTTTAATACACTAAAACCCTAAACCCTAAAACTAAATATTAAACCTTAAAATTCTAAACCCTAAAACCTAAAACAAAAACCCTAAAAATTAAAACCTAAAACCCTAAACTTGAATACAATAAAACCCTAAACCCTAAAACCTAAAATTAAACCCTAAAACGAAGCATATAACCCAAATACTCAAAACCCTAAAATTGATAACAAAAACCCTAAACCCTAAACCATAAAAACTAAATCTAAAACCCTAAACTTTAATACACTAAACCCTAAATCCTAATTCTCTAAACACTAAAACATAAAAACAAAACCATAAACCTTAAAAAAAACCATAATCTTTAATACACTAAAACCCTAAACCCTAAAACTAAAATTTAAAACCCTAAAACCTAAAACCAAAACCCTAAACCCAAAAAATTATAACCCAAACTTGAATACACTAAAACTTTAAACCCTAAAAGTAAACATTAAACCCTAATATTCTAAACCCTAAAACCTAAAACAAAAACCCTAAACCCTAAAAACTAAAACCCTAATCTTGAATACAATAAAACCCTAAACCCTAAAACTAAACATTAAACTCTAAAATTCTAAACCCTAAAACCTAAAACAAAAACCCTAAAAACTAAAACCTAAAACCCTAAACCATAAAATTAAACCCTAAAACTAAGCATATAACCGAAATTCTCAAAACAATAAAATTTTAAAAAAAATCTAAACACTAAACCCTAAAACTAAATCTAAAACCCTAAACTTTAATACACTAAACCCTAAATCCTAATACTCTAAACAGTAAAACCTAAAAACAAAATCATAAACCCTAAAAACTAGAACCCTAATCTTTAATACACTAAAACCCTAAACCCTAAAACTAAATATTAAACCCTAAAATTCTAAACCCTAAAACCTAAAACAAAAACCCTAAAAACTAAACACTAAAACCCTAAACTTGAATACAGTAAAACCCTAAACCCTAAAACCTAAAATTAAACCCTAAAATAAAGCATATAACCCAAAAACTCAAAACCCTAAAATTGAAAACAAAAACCCTAAACCCTTAAAACTAAATATAAAACCCTAAACTTTAATACACTAAACCCTAAATCCTAATTCTCTAAACACTAAAACATAAAAACGAAACCCTAAACTTTAAAAAAAAACCTAATCTTTAATACACTAAAACCCTAAACCCTAAAACTAAAATTTTAAACCCTAAAACCTAAAACTAAAACCCTAAACCCAAAAAATTATAACTCTAAACTTGAATACACTAAAACCTTAAACCCTAAAAGTAAACATTAAACCCTAATATTCTAAACCTTAAAACCTAAAACAAAAACCTTAAACCCTAAAAACTAAAACCCTAATCTTGAATACACTAAAACCCTAAATGCTAAAACTAAACATTAAATCCTAAAATTCTAAACCCTAAAACCTAAAACAAAAACCCTAAAAACTAAAACCTACAACCCTAAACCATAAAATTAAACCCTAAAACTAAGCATATAACCGAAATTCTCAAAACCCTAAAATTTAAAAAAAAAATCTAAACACTAAACCCTAAAACTAAATCTAAAACCCTAAACTTTAATACACTAAACCCTAAATCCTAATACTCTAAACACTAAAACCTAAAAACAAAATCATAAACCCTAAAAACTAGAACCCTAATCTTTAATACACTAAAACCCTAAACCCTAAAACTAAATATTAAACCCTAAAATTCTAAACCCTAAAACCTAAAACAAAAACCCTAAAAACTAAAACCTAAAACCCTAAACTTGAATACAATAAAACTCTAAACCCTAAAACCTAAAATTAAACCCTAAAACAAAGCATATAACCCAAAAACTCAAAACCCTAAAATTGAAAACAAAAACCCTAAACCCTAAAAACTAAATCTAAAACCCTAAACTTTAATACACTAAACCCTAAATCCTAATTCTCTAAACCCTAAAACATAAAAAAGAAACCCTAAACAAAAAAAAAACCATAATCTTTAATACACTAAAACCCCAAACCCTAAAACTAAAATTTTAAACCCTAAAACCTAAAACCAAAACCCTAAACTTGAATACAATAAAACCCTAAACCCTATAACCTAAAATTAAACCCTAAAATGAAGCATATTACCCAAAAACTCAAAACCCTAAAATTGAAAACAAAAACCCTAAACCCTAAACCCTAAAAACTAAATCTAAAACCCTAAACTTTAATACACTAAACCCTAAATCCTAATTCTCTAAACACTAAAACATAAAAACAAAACCCTAAACCCTAAATACAAAAACCCTAATCTTTAATACACTAAAACCCTAAACCCTAAAACTAAATATTAAACCTTAAAATTCTAAACCCTAAAACCTAAAACAAAAACCCTAAAAATTAAAACCTAAAACCCTAAACTTGAATACAATAAAACCCTAAACCCTAAAACCTAAAATTAAACCCTAAAACGAAGCATATAACCCAAATACTCAAAACCCTAAAATTGATAACAAAAACCCTAAACCCTAAACCATAAAAACTAAATCTAAAACCCTAAACTTTAATACACTAAACCCTAAATCCTAATTCTCTAAACACTAAAACATAAAAACAAAACCATAAACCTTAAAAAAAACCATAATCTTTAATACACTAAAACCCTAAACCCTAAAACTAAAATTTAAAACCCTAAAACCTAAAACCAAAACCCTAAACCCAAAAAATTATAACCCAAACTTGAATACACTAAAACTTTAAACCCTAAAAGTAAACATTAAACCCTAATATTCTAAACCCTAAAACCTAAAACAAAAACCCTAAACCCTAAAAACTAAAACCCTAATCTTGAATACAATAAAACCCTAAACCCTAAAACTAAACATTAAACTCTAAAATTCTAAACCCTAAAACCTAAAACAAAAACCCTAAAAACTAAAACCTAAAACCCTAAACCATAAAATTAAACCCTAAAACTAAGCATATAACCGAAATTCTCAAAACAATAAAATTTTAAAAAAAATCTAAACACTAAACCCTAAAACTAAATCTAAAACCCTAAACTTTAATACACTAAACCCTAAATCCTAATACTCTAAACAGTAAAACCTAAAAACAAAATCATAAACCCTAAAAACTAGAACCCTAATCTTTAATACACTAAAACCCTAAACCCTAAAACTAAATATTAAACCCTAAAATTCTAAACCCTAAAACCTAAAACAAAAACCCTAAAAACTAAACACTAAAACCCTAAACTTGAATACAGTAAAACCCTAAACCCTAAAACCTAAAATTAAACCCTAAAATAAAGCATATAACCCAAAAACTCAAAACCCTAAAATTGAAAACAAAAACCCTAAACCCTTAAAACTAAATATAAAACCCTAAACTTTAATACACTAAACCCTAAATCCTAATTCTCTAAACACTAAAACATAAAAACGAAACCCTAAACTTTAAAAAAAAACCTAATCTTTAATACACTAAAACCCTAAACCCTAAAACTAAAATTTTAAACCCTAAAACCTAAAACTAAAACCCTAAACCCAAAAAATTATAACTCTAAACTTGAATACACTAAAACCTTAAACCCTAAAAGTAAACATTAAACCCTAATATTCTAAACCTTAAAACCTAAAATAAAAACCTTAAACCCTAAAAACTAAAACCCTAATCTTGAATACACTAAAACCCTAAATGCTAAAACTAAACATTAAATCCTAAAATTCTAAACCCTAAAACCTAAAACAAAAACCCTAAAAACTAAAACCTACAACCCTAAACCATAAAATTAAACCCTAAAACTAAGCATATAACCGAAATTCTCAAAACCCTAAAATTTAAAAAAAAAATCTAAACACTAAACCCTAAAACTAAATCTAAAACCCTAAACTTTAATACACTAAACCCTAAATCCTAATACTCTAAACACTAAAACCTAAAAACAAAATCATAAACCCTAAAAACTAGAACCCTAATCTTTAATACACTAAAACCCTAAACCCTAAAACTAAATATTAAACCCTAAAATTCTAAACCCTAAAACCTAAAACAAAAACCCTAAAAACTAAAACCTAAAACCCTAAACTTGAATACAATAAAACCCTAAACCCTAAAACCTAAAATTAAACCCTAAAACAAAGCATATAACCCAAAAACTCAAAACCCTAAAATTGAAAACAAAAACCCTAAACCCTAAAAACTAAATCTAAAACCCTAAACTTTAATACACTAAACCCTAAATCCTAATTCTCTAAACCCTAAAACATAAAAAAGAAACCCTAAACAAAAAAAAAACCATAATCTTTAATACACTAAAACCCCAAACCCTAAAACTAAAATTTTAAACCCTAAAACCTAAAACCAAAACCCTAAACTTGAATACAATAAAACCCTAAACCCTATAACCTAAAATTAAACCCTAAAATGAAGCATATTACCCAAAAACTCAAAACCCTAAAATTGAAAACAAAAACCCTAAACCCTAAACCCTAAAAACTAAATCTAAAACCCTAAACTTTAATACACTAAACCCTAAATCCTAATTCTCTAAACACTAAAACATAAAAACAAAACCCTAAACCCTAAATACAAAAACCCTAATCTTTAATACACTAAAACCCTAAACCCTAAAACTAAATATTAAACCTTAAAATTCTAAACCCTAAAACCTAAAACAAAAACCCTAAAAATTAAAACCTAAAACCCTAAACTTGAATACAATAAAACCCTAAACCCTAAAACCTAAAATTAAACCCTAAAACGAAGCATATAACCCAAATACTCAAAACCCTAAAATTGATAACAAAAACCCTAAACCCTAAACCATAAAAACTAAATCTAAAACCCTAAACTTTAATACACTAAACCCTAAATCCTAATTCTCTAAACACTAAAACATAAAAACAAAACCATAAACCTTAAAAAAAACCATAATCTTTAATACACTAAAACCCTAAACCCTAAAACTAAAATTTAAAACCCTAAAACCTAAAACCAAAACCCTAAACCCAAAAAATTATAACCCAAACTTGAATACACTAAAACTTTAAACCCTAAAAGTAAACATTAAACCCTAATATTCTAAACCCTAAAACCTAAAACAAAAACCCTAAACCCTAAAAACTAAAACCCTAATCTTGAATACAATAAAACCCTAAACTCTAAAACTAAACATTAAACTCTAAAATTCTAAACCCTAAAACCTAAAACAAAAACCCTAAAAACTAAAACCTAAAACCCTAAACCATAAAATTAAACCCTAAAACTAAGCATATAACCGAAATTCTCAAAACAATAAAATTTTAAAAAAAATCTAAACACTAAACCCTAAAACTAAATCTAAAACCCTAAACTTTAATACACTAAACCCTAAATCCTAATACTCTAAACAGTAAAACCTAAAAACAAAATCATAAACCCTAAAAACTAGAACCCTAATCTTTAATACACTAAAACCCTAAACCCTAAAACTAAATATTAAACCCTAAAATTCTAAACCCTAAAACCTAAAACAAAAACCCTAAAAACTAAACACTAAAACCCTAAACTTGAATACAGTAAAACCCTAAACCCTAAAACCTAAAATTAAACCCTAAAATAAAGCATATAACCCAAAAACTCAAAACCCTAAAATTGAAAACAAAAACCCTAAACCCTTAAAACTAAATATAAAACCCTAAACTTTAATACACTAAACCCTAAATCCTAATTCTCTAAACACTAAAACATAAAAACGAAACCCTAAACTTTAAAAAAAAACCTAATCTTTAATACACTAAAACCCTAAACCCTAAAACTAAAATTTTAAACCCTAAAACCTAAAACTAAAACCCTAAACCCAAAAAATTATAACTCTAAACTTGAATACACTAAAACCTTAAACCCTAAAAGTAAACATTAAACCCTAATATTCTAAACATTAAAACCTAAAACAAAAACCTTAAACCCTAAAAACTAAAACCCTAATCTTGAATACACTAAAACCCTAAATGCTAAAACTAAACATTAAATCCTAAAATTCTAAACCCTAAAACCTAAAACAAAAACCCTAAAAACTAAAACCTACAACCCTAAACCATAAAATTAAACCCTAAAACTAAGCATATAACCGAAATTCTCAAAACCCTAAAATTTAAAAAAAAAATCTAAACACTAAACCCTAAAACTAAATCTAAAACCCTAAACTTTAATACACTAAACCCTAAATCCTAATACTCTAAACACTAAAACCTAAAAACAAAATCATAAACCCTAAAAACTAGAACCCTAATCTTTAATACACTAAAACCCGAAACCCTAAAACTAAATATTAAACCCTAAAATTCTAAACCCTAAAACCTAAAACAAAAACCCTAAAAACTAAAACCTAAAACCCTAAACTTGAATACAATAAAACCCTAAACCCTAAAACCTAAAATTAAACCCTAAAACAAAGCATATAACCCAAAAACTCAAAACCCTAAAATTGAAAACAAAAACCCTAAACCCTAAAAACTAAATCTAAAACCCTAAACTTTAATACACTAAACCCTAAATCCTAATTCTCTAAACCCTAAAACATAAAAAAGAAACCCTAAACAAAAAAAAACCCTAATCTTTAATACACTAAAACCCCAAACCCTAAAACTAAAATTTTAAACCCTAAAACCTAAAACCAAAACCCTAAACTTGAATACAATAAAACCCTAAACCCTATAACCTAAAATTAAACCCTAAAATGAAGCATATTACCCAAAATCTCAAAACCCTAAAATTGAAAACAAAAACCCTAAACCCTAAACCCTAAAAACTAAATCTAAAACCCTAAACTTTAATACACTAAACCCTAAATCCTAATTCTCTAAACACTAAAACATAAAAACAAAACCCTAAACCCTAAATACAAAAACCCTAATCTTTAATACACTAAAACCCTAAACCCTAAAACTAAATATTAAACCTTAAAATTCTAAACCCTAAAACCTAAAACAAAAACCCTAAAAATTAAAACCTAAAACCCTAAACTTGAATACAATAAAACCCTAAACCCTAAAACCTAAAATTAAACCCTAAAACGAAGCATATAACCCAAATACTTAAAACCCTAAAATTGATAACAAAAACCCTAAACCCTAAACCATAAAAACTAAATCTAAAACCCTAAACTTTAATACACTAAACCCTAAATCCTAATTCTCTAAACACTAAAACATAAAAACAAAACCATAAACCTTAAAGAAAACCATAATCTTTAATACACTAAAACCCTAAACCCTAAAACTAAAATTTTAAACCCTAAAACCTAAAACCAAAACCCTAAACCCAAAAAATTATAACCCTAAACTTGAATACACTAAAACCTTAAACCCTAAAAGTAAACATTAAACCCTAATATTCTAAACCCTAAAACCTAAAACAAAAACCCTAAACCCTAAAAACTAAAACCCTAATCTTGAATACAATAAAACCCTAAACCCTAAAACTAAACATTAAACTCTAAAATTCTAAACCCTAAAACCTAAAACAAAAACCCTAAAAACTAAAACCTAAAACCCTAAACCATAAAATTAAACCCTAAAACTAAGCATATAACCGAAATTCTCAAAACAATAAAATTTTAAAAAAAATCTAAACACTAAACCCTAAAACTAAATCTAAAACCCTAAACTTTAATACACTAAACCCTAAATCCTAATACTCTAAACAGTAAAACCTAAAAACAAAATCATAAACCCTAAAAACTAGAACCCTAATCTTTAATACACTAAAACCCTAAACCCTAAAACTAAATATTAAACCCTAAAATTCTAAACCCTAAAACCTAAAACAAAAACCCTAAAAACTAAACACTAAAACCCTAAACTTGAATACAGTAAAACCCTAAACCCTAAAACCTAAAATTAAACCCTAAAATAAAGCATATAACCCAAAAACTCAAAACCCTAAAATTGAAAACAAAAACCCTAAACCCTTAAAACTAAATATAAAACCCTAAACTTTAATACACTAAACCCTAAATCCTAATTCTCTAAACACTAAAACATAAAAACGAAACCCTAAACTTTAAAAAAAAACCTAATCTTTAATACACTAAAACCCTAAACCCTAAAACTAAAATTTTAAACCCTAAAACCTAAAACTAAAACCCTAAACCCAAAAAATTATAACTCTAAACTTGAATACACTAAAACCTTAAACCCTAAAAGTAAACATTAAACCCTAATATTCTAAACCTTAAAACCTAAAATAAAAACCTTAAACCCTAA
Source organism: Euphrasia confusa (assembly GCA_954870475.1). NCBI lineage: Eukaryota > Viridiplantae > Streptophyta > Magnoliopsida > Lamiales > Orobanchaceae > Euphrasia > Euphrasia confusa. The sequence continues at coordinate 17,652,449 of OX940960.1, read as the reverse complement.
AAACTAAAACCCTAATCTTGAATACACTAAAACCCTAAATGCTAAAACTAAACATTAAATCCTAAAATTCTAAACCCTAAAACCTAAAACAAAAACCCTAAAAACTAAAACCTACAACCCTAAACCATAAAATTAAACCCTAAAACTAAGCATATAACCGAAATTCTCAAAACCCTAAAATTTAAAAAAAAAATCTAAACACTAAACCCTAAAACTAAATCTAAAACCCTAAACTTTAATACACTAAACCCTAAATCCTAATACTCTAAACACTAAAACCTAAAAACAAAATCATAAACCCTAAAAACTAGAACCCTAATCTTTAATACACTAAAACCCTAAACCCTAAAACTAAATATTAAACCCTAAAATTCTAAACCCTAAAACCTAAAACAAAAACCCTAAAAACTAAAACCTAAAACCCTAAACTTGAATACAATAAAACCCTAAACCCTAAAACCTAAAATTAAACCCTAAAACAAAGCATATAACCCAAAAACTCAAAACCCTAAAATTGAAAACAAAAACCCTAAACCCTAAAAACTAAATCTAAAACCCTAAACTTTAATACACTAAACCCTAAATCCTAATTCTCTAAACCCTAAAACATAAAAAAGAAACCCTAAACAAAAAAAAAACCATAATCTTTAATACACTAAAACCCCAAACCCTAAAACTAAAATTTTAAACCCTAAAACCTAAAACCAAAACCCTAAACTTGAATACAATAAAACCCTAAACCCTATAACCTAAAATTAAACCCTAAAATGAAGCATATTACCCAAAAACTCAAAACCCTAAAATTGAAAACAAAAACCCTAAACCCTAAACCCTAAAAACTAAATCTAAAACCCTAAACTTTAATACACTAAACCCTAAATCCTAATTCTCTAAACACTAAAACATAAAAACAAAACCCTAAACCCTAAATACAAAAACCCTAATCTTTAATACACTAAAACCCTAAACCCTAAAACTAAATATTAAACCTTAAAATTCTAAACCCTAAAACCTAAAACAAAAACCCTAAAAATTAAAACCTAAAACCCTAAACTTGAATACAATAAAACCCTAAACCCTAAAACCTAAAATTAAACCCTAAAACGAAGCATATAACCCAAATACTCAAAACCCTAAAATTGATAACAAAAACCCTAAACCCTAAACCATAAAAACTAAATCTAAAACCCTAAACTTTAATACACTAAACCCTAAATCCTAATTCTCTAAACACTAAAACATAAAAACAAAACCATAAACCTTAAAAAAAACCATAATCTTTAATACACTAAAACCCTAAACCCTAAAACTAAAATTTAAAACCCTAAAACCTAAAACCAAAACCCTAAACCCAAAAAATTATAACCCAAACTTGAATACACTAAAACTTTAAACCCTAAAAGTAAACATTAAACCCTAATATTCTAAACCCTAAAACCTAAAACAAAAACCCTAAACCCTAAAAACTAAAACCCTAATCTTGAATACAATAAAACCCTAAACTCTAAAACTAAACATTAAACTCTAAAATTCTAAACCCTAAAACCTAAAACAAAAACCCTAAAAACTAAAACCTAAAACCCTAAACCATAAAATTAAACCCTAAAACTAAGCATATAACCGAAATTCTCAAAACAATAAAATTTTAAAAAAAATCTAAACACTAAACCCTAAAACTAAATCTAAAACCCTAAACTTTAATACACTAAACCCTAAATCCTAATACTCTAAACAGTAAAACCTAAAAACAAAATCATAAACCCTAAAAACTAGAACCCTAATCTTTAATACACTAAAACCCTAAACCCTAAAACTAAATATTAAACCCTAAAATTCTAAACCCTAAAACCTAAAACAAAAACCCTAAAAACTAAACACTAAAACCCTAAACTTGAATACAGTAAAACCCTAAACCCTAAAACCTAAAATTAAACCCTAAAATAAAGCATATAACCCAAAAACTCAAAACCCTAAAATTGAAAACAAAAACCCTAAACCCTTAAAACTAAATATAAAACCCTAAACTTTAATACACTAAACCCTAAATCCTAATTCTCTAAACACTAAAACATAAAAACGAAACCCGAAACTTTAAAAAAAAACCTAATCTTTAATACACTAAAACCCTAAACCCTAAAACTAAAATTTTAAACCCTAAAACCTAAAACTAAAACCCTAAACCCAAAAAATTATAACTCTAAACTTGAATACACTAAAACCTTAAACCCTAAAAGTAAACATTAAATCTTAATATTCTAAACCTTAAAACCTAAAACAAAAACCTTAAACCCTAAAAACTAAAACCCTAATCTTGAATACACTAAAACCCTAAATGCTAAAACTAAACATTAAATCCTAAAATTCTAAACCCTAAAACCTAAAACAAAAACCCTAAAAACTAAAACCTACAACCCTAAACCATAAAATTAAACCCTAAAACTAAGCATATAACCGAAATTCTCAAAACCCTAAAATTTAAAAAAAAAATCTAAACACTAAACCCTAAAACTAAATCTAAAACCCTAAACTTTAATACACTAAACCCTAAATCCTAATACTCTAAACACTAAAACCTAAAAACAAAATCATAAACCCTAAAAACTAGAACCCTAATCTTTAATACACTAAAACCCTAAACCCTAAAACTAAATATTAAACCCTAAAATTCTAAACCCTAAAACCTAAAACAAAAACCCTAAAAACTAAAACCTAAAACCCTAAACTTGAATACAATAAAACCCTAAACCCTAAAACCTAAAATTAAACCCTAAAACAAAGCATATAACCCAAAAACTCAAAACCCTAAAATTGAAAACAAAAACCCTAAACCCTAAAAACTAAATCTAAAACCCTAAACTTTAATACACTAAACCCTAAATCCTAATTCTCTAAACCCTAAAACATAAAAAAGAAACCCTAAACAAAAAAAAACCCTAATCTTTAATACACTAAAACCCCAAACCCTAAAACTAAAATTTTAAACCCTAAAACCTAAAACCAAAACCCTAAACTTGAATACAATAAAACCCTAAACCCTATAACCTAAAATTAAACCCTAAAATGAAGCATATTACCCAAAAACTCAAAACCCTAAAATTGAAAACAAAAACCCTAAACCCTAAACCCTAAAAACTAAATCTAAAACCCTAAACTTTAATACACTAAACCCTAAATCCTAATTCTCTAAACACTAAAACATAAAAACAAAACCCTAAACCCTAAATACAAAAACCCTAATCTTTAATACACTAAAACCCTAAACCCTAAAACTAAATATTAAACCTTAAAATTCTAAACCCTAAAACCTAAAACAAAAACCCTAAAAATTAAAACCTAAAACCCTAAACTTGAATACAATAAAACCCTAAACCCTAAAACCTAAAATTAAACCCTAAAACGAAGCATATAACCCAAATACTCAAAACCCTAAAATTGATAACAAAAACCCTTAACCCTAAACCATAAAAACTAAATCTAAAACCCTAAACTTTAATACACTAAACCCTAAATCCTAATTCTCTAAACACTAAAACATAAAAACAAAACCATAAACCTTAAAGAAAACCATAATCTTTAATACACTAAAACCCTAAACCCTAAAACTAAAATTTTAAACCCTAAAACCTAAAACCAAAACCCTAAACCCAAAAAATTATAACCCTAAACTTGAATACACTAAAACCTTAAACCCTAAAAGTAAACATTAAACCCTAATATTCTAAACCCTAAAACCTAAAACAAAAACCCTAAACCCTAAATACTAAAACCCTAATCTTGAATACACTAAAACCCTAAACCCTAAAACTAAACATTAAACCCTAAAATTCTAAACCCTAAAACCTAAAACAAAAACCCTAAAAACTAAAACCTAAAACCCTAAACCATAAAATTAAACCCTAAAACTAAGCATATAACCGAAATTCTCAAAACACTAAAATTTTAAAAAAAATCTAAACACTAAACCCTAAAACTAAATCTAAAACCCTAAACTTTAATACACTAAACCCTAAATCCTAATACTCTAAACACTAAAACCTAAAAACAAAATCATAAACCCTAAAAACTAGAACCCTAATCTTTAATACACTAAAACCCTAAACCCTAAAACTAAATATTAAACCCTAAAATTCTAAACCCTAAAACCTAAAACAAAAACTCTAAAAACTAAACACTAAAACCCTAAACTTGAATACAATAAAACCCTAAAACCTAAAACCTAAAATTAAACCCTAAAACGAAGCATATAACCCAAAAACTCAAAACCCTAAAATTGAGAACAAAAACCCTAAACCCTAAAAACTAAATCTAAAACCCTAAACTTTAATACACTAAACCCTAAATCCTAATTCTCTAAACCCAAAAACATAAAAAAGAAACCCTAAACAAAAAAAAACCCTAATCTTTAATACACTAAAACCCCAAACCCTAAAACTAAAATTTTAAACCCTAAAACCTAAAACCAAAACCCTAAACTTGAATACAATAAAACCCTAAACCCTATAACCTAAAATTAAACCCTAAAATGAAGCATATTACCCAAAAACTCAAAACCCTAAAATTGAAAACAAAAACCCTAAACCCTAAACCCTAAAAACTAAATCTAAAACCCTAAACTTTAATACACTAAACCCTAAATCCTAATTCTCTAAACACTAAAACATAAAAACAAAACCCTAAACCCTAAATACAAAAACCATAATCTTTAATACACTAAAACCCTAAACCCTAAAACTAAATATTAAACCTTAAAATTCTAAACCCTAAAACCTAAAACAAAAACCCTAAAAATTAAAACCTAAAACCCTAAACTTGAATACAATAAAACCCTAAACCCTAAAACCTAAAATTAAACCCTAAAACGAAGCATATAACCCAAATACTCAAAACCCTAAAATTGATAACAAAAACCCTTAACCCTAAACCATAAAAACTAAATCTAAAACCCTAAACTTTAATACACTAAACCCTAAATCCTAATTCTCTAAACACTAAAACATAAAAACAAAACCATAAACCTTAAAGAAAACCATAATCTTTAATACACTAAAACCCTAAACCCTAAAACTAAAATTTTAAACCCTAAAACCTAAAACCAAAACCCTAAACCCAAAAAATTATAACCCTAAACTTGAATACACTAAAACCTTAAACCCTAAAAGTAAACATTAAACCCTAATATTCTAAACCCTAAAACCTAAAACAAAAACCCTAAACCCTAAATACTAAAACCCTAATCTTGAATACACTAAAACCCTAAACCCTAAAACTAAACATTAAACCCTAAAATTCTAAACCCTAAAACCTAAAACAAAAACCCTAAAAACTAAAACCTAAAACCCTAAACCATAAAATTAAACCCTAAAACTAAGCATATAACCGAAATTCTCAAAACACTAAAATTTTAAAAAAAATCTAAACACTAAACCCTAAAACTAAATCTAAAACCCTAAACTTTAATACACTAAACCCTAAATCCTAATACTCTAAACACTAAAACCTAAAAACAAAATCATAAACCCTAAAAACTAGAACCCTAATCTTTAATACACTAAAACCCTAAACCCTAAAACTAAATATTAAACCCTAAAATTCTAAACCCTAAAACCTAAAACAAAAACTCTAAAAACTAAACACTAAAACCCTAAACTTGAATACAATAAAACCCTAAAACCTAAAACCTAAAATTAAACCCTAAAACGAAGCATATAACCCAAAAACTCAAAACCCTAAAATTGAGAACAAAAACCCTAAACCCTAAAAACTAAATCTAAAACCCTAAACTTTAATACACTAAACCCTAAATCCTAATTCTCTAAACCCAAAAACATAAAAAAGAAACCCTAAACAAAAAAAAACCCTAATCTTTAATACACTAAAACCCCAAACCCTAAAACTAAAATTTTAAACCCTAAAACCTAAAACCAAAACCCTAAACTTGAATACAATAAAACCCTAAACCCTATAACCTAAAATTAAACCCTAAAATGAAGCATATTACCCAAAAACTCAAAACCCTAAAATTGAAAACAAAAACCCTAAACCCTAAACCCTAAAAACTAAATCTAAAACCCTAAACTTTAATACACTAAACCCTAAATCCTAATTCTCTAAACACTAAAACATAAAAACAAAACCCTAAACCCTAAATACAAAAACCATAATCTTTAATACACTAAAACCCTAAACCCTAAAACTAAATATTAAACCTTAAAATTCTAAACCCTAAAACCTAAAACAAAAACCCTAAAAATTAAAACCTAAAACCCTAAACTTGAATACAATAAAACCCTAAACCCTAAAACCTAAAATTAAACCCTAAAACGAAGCATATAACCCAAATACTCAAAACCCTAAAATTGATAACAAAAACCCTAAACCCTAAACCATAAAAACTAAATCTAAAACCCTAAACTTTAATACACTAAACCCTAAATCCTAATTCTCTAAACACTAAAACATAAAAACGAAACCATAAACCTTAAAGAAAACCATAATCTTTAATAAACTAAAACCCTAAACCCTAAAACTAAAATTTTAAACCCTAAAACCTAAAACCAAAACCCTAAACCCAAAAAATTATAACCCTAAACTTGAATACACTAAAACCTTAAACCCTAAAAGTAAACATTAAACCCTAATATTCTAAACCCTAAAACCTAAAACAAAAACCCTAAACCCTAAATACTAAAACCCTAATCTTGAATACACTAAAACCCTAAACCCTAAAACTAAACATTAAACCCTAAAATTATAAACCCTAAAACCTAAAACAAAAACCCTAAAAACTAAAACCTAAAACCCTAAACCATAAAATTAAACCCTAAAACTAAGCATATAACCGAAATTCTCAAAACACTAAAATTTTAAAAAAAATCTAAACACTAAACCCTAAAACTAAATATAAAACCCTAAACTTTAATACACTAAACCCTAAATCCTAATACTCTAAACACTAAAACCTAAAAACAAAATCATAAACCCTAAAAACTAGAACCCTAATCTTTAATACACTAAAACCCTAAACCCTAAAACTAAATATTAAACCCTAAAATTCTAAACCCTAAAACCTAAAACAAAAACCCTAAAAACTAAACACTAAAACCCTAAACTTGAATACAATAAAACCCTAAACCCTAAAACCTAAAATTAAACCCTAAAACGAAGCATATAATCCAAAAACTCAAAACCCTAAAATTGAAAACAAAAACCCTAAACCCTAAAAACTAAATCTAAAACCCTAAACTTTAATACACTAAACCCTAAATCCTAATTCTCTAAACCCTAAAACATAAAAAAGAAACCCTAAACAAAAAAAAACCCTAATCTTTAATACACTAAAACCCCAAACCCTAAAACTAAAATTTTAAACCCTAAAACCTAAAACCAAAACCCTAAACTTGAATACAATAAAACCCTAAACCCTATAACCTAAAATTAAACCCTAAAATGAAGCATATTACCCAAAAACTCAAAACCCTAAAATTGAAAACAAAAACCCTAAACCCTAAACCCTAAAAACTAAATCTAAAACCCTAAACTTTAATACACTAAACCCTAAATCCTAATTCTCTAAACACTAAAACATAAAAACAAAACCCTAAACCCTAAATACAAAAACCCTAATCTTTAATACACTAAAACCCTAAACCCTAAAACTAAATATTAAACCTTAAAATTCTAAACCCTAAAACCTAAAACAAAAACCCTAAAAATTAAAACCTAAAACCCTAAACTTGAATACAATAAAACCCTAAACCCTAAAACCTAAAATTAAACCCTAAAACGAAGCATATAACCCAAATACTCAAAACCCTAAAATTGATAACAAAAACCCTAAACCCTAAACCATAAAAACTAAATCTAAAACCCTAAAATTTAATACACTAAACCCTAAATCCTAATTCTCTAAACACTAAAACATAAAAACGAAACCATAAACCTTAAAGAAAACCTTAATCTTTAATACACTAAAACCCTAAACCCTAAAACTAAAATTTTAAACCCTAAAACCTAAAACCAAAACCCTAAACCCAAAAAATTATAACCTCTATTTGAATACACTAAAACCTTAAACCCTAAAAGTAAACATTAAACCCTAATATTCTAAACCCTAAAACCTAAAACAAAAACCCTAAACCCTAAATACTAAAACCCTAATCTTGAATACACTAAAACCCTAAACCCTAAAACTAAACATTAAACCCTAAAATTCTAAACCCTAAAACCTAAAACAAAAACCCTAAAAACTAAAACCTAAAACCTTAAACCATAAAATTAAACCCTAAAACTAAGCATATAACCGAAATTCTCAAAACACTAAAATTTTAAAAAAAATCTAAACACTAAACCCTAAAACTAAATCTAAAACCCTAAACTTTAATACACTAAACCCTAAATCCTAATACTCTAAACACTAAAACCTAAAAACAAAATCATAAACCCTAAAAACTAGAACCCTAATCTTTAATACACTAAAACCCTAAACCCTAAAAATAAATATTAAACCCTAAAATTCTAAACCCTAAAACCTAAAACAAAAACCCTAAAAACTAAACACTAAAACCCTAAACTTGAATACAATAAAACCCTAAACCCTAAAACCTAAAATTAAACCCTAAAACAAAGCATATAACCAAAAACTCAAAACCCTAAAATTGAAAACAAAAACCCTAAACCTTAAAAACTAAATCTAAAACCCTAAACTTTAATACACTAAACCCTAAATTCTAATTCTCTAAACCATAAAACATAAAAAAGAAACCCTAAACCCAAAAAAAAAACCCTAATCTTTAATACACTAAAACCCCAAACCCTAAAACTAAAATTTTAAACCCTAAAACCTAAAACCAAAACCCTAAACATGAATACAATAAAACCCTAAACCCTAAAACCTAAAATTAAACCCTAAAATGAAGCATATTACCCAAAAACTCAAAACCCTAAAATTGAAAACAAAAACCCTAAACCCTAAAAACTAAATCTAAAACCCTAAACATTAATACACTAAACCCTAAATCCTAATTCTCTAAACACTAAAACATAAAAACAAAACCCTAAACCCTAAATACAAAAACCTTAATCTTGAATACACTAAAACCCTAAACCCTAAAACTAAACATTAAACCCTAAAATTATAAACCCTAAAACCTAAAACAAAAACCCTAAAAACTAAAACCTAAAACCCTAAACCATAAAATTAAACCCTAAAACTAAGCATATAACCGAAATTCTCAAAACACTAAAATTTTAAAAAAAATCTAAACACTAAACCCTAAAACTAAATATAAAACCCTAAACTTTAATACACTAAACCCTAAATCCTAATACTCTAAACACTAAAACCTAAAAACAAAATCATAAACCCTAAAAACTAGAACCCTAATCTTTAATACACTAAAACCCTAAACCCTAAAACTAAATATTAAACCCTAAAATTGTAAACCCTAAAACCTAAAACAAAAACCCTAAAAACTAAACACTAAAACCCTAAACTTGAATACAATAAAACCCTAAACCCTAAAACCTAAAATTAAACCCTAAAACGAAGCATATAACCCAAAAACTCAAAACCCTAAAATTGAAAACAAAAACCCTAAACCCCAAAAAATTAATCTAAAACCCTAAACTTTAATACACTAAACCCTAAATCCTAATTCTCTAAACCCTAAAACATAAAAAAGAAACCCTAAACAAAAAAAAACCCTAATCTTTAATACACTAAAACCCCAAACCCTAAAACTAAAATTTTAAACCCTAAAACCTAAAACCAAAACCCTAAACTTGAATACAATAAAACCCTAAACCCTATAACCTAAAATTAAACCCTAAAATGAAGCATATTACCCAAAAACTCAAAACCCTAAAATTGAAAACAAAAACCCTAAACCCTAAACCCTAAAAACTAAATCTAAAACCTTAAACTTTAATACACTAAACCCTAAATCCTAATTCTCTAAACACTAAAACATAAAAACAAAACCCTAAACCCTAAATACAAAAACCCTAATCTTTAATACACTAAAACCCTAAACCCTAAAACTAAATATTAAACCTTAAAATTCTAAACCCTAAAACCTAAAACAAAAACCCTAAAAATTAAAACCTAAAACCCTAAACTTGAATACAATAAAACCCTAAACCCTAAAACCTAAAATTAAACCCTAAAACGAAGCATATAACCCAAATACTCAAAACCCTAAAATTGATAACAAAAACCCTAAACCCTAAACCATAAAAACTAAATCTAAAACCCTAAACTTTAATACACTAAACCCTAAATCCTAATTCTCTAAACACTAAAACATAAAAACGAAACCATAAACCTTAAAGAAAACCTTAATCTTTAATACACTAAAACCCTAAACCCTAAAACTAAAATTTTAAACCCTAAAACCTAAAACCAAAACCCTAAACCCAAAAAATTATAACCTCTATTTGAATACACTAAAACCTTAAACCCTAAAAGTAAACATTAAACCCTAATATTCTAAATCCTAAAACCTAAAACAAAAACCCTAAACCCTAAATACTAAAACCCTAATCTTGAATACACTAAAACCCTAAACCCTAAAACTAAACATTAAACCCTAAAATTCTAAACCCTAAAACCTAAAACAAAAACCCTAAAAACTAAAACCTAAAACCCTAAACCATAAAATTAAACCCTAAAACTAAGCATATAACCGAAATTCTCAAAACACTAAAATTTTAAAAAAAATCTAAACACTAAACCCTAAAACTAAATCTAAAACCCTAAACTTTAATACACTAAACCCTAAATCCTAATACTCTAAACACTAAAACCTAAAAACAAAATCATAAACCCTAAAAACTAGAACCCTAATCTTTAATACACTAAAACCCTAAACCCTAAAAATAAATATTAAACCCTAAAATTCTAAACCCTAAAACCTAAAACAAAAACCCTAAAAACTAAACACTAAAACCCTAAACTTGAATACAATAAAACCCTAAACCCTAAAACCTAAAATTAAACCCTAAAACAAAGCATATAACCAAAAACTCAAAACCCTAAAATTGAAAACAAAAACCCTAAACCTTAAAAACTAAATCTAAAACCCTAAACTTTAATACACTAAACCCTAAATTCTAATTCTCTAAACCAAAAACATAAAAAAGAAACCCTAAACCCAAAAAAAAAACCCTAATCTTTAATACACTAAAACCCCAAACCCTAAAACTAAAATTTTAAACCCTAAAACCTAAAACCAAAGCCCTAAACATGAATACAATAAAACCCTAAACCCTAAAACCTAAAATTAAACCCTAAAATGAAGCATATTACCCAAAAACTCAAAACCCAAAAATTGAAAACAAAAACCCTAAACCCTAAAAACTAAATCTAAAACCCTAAACATTAATACACTAAACCCTAAATCCTAATTCTCTAAACACTAAAACATAAAAACAAAAACCTAAACCCTAAATACAAAAACCCTAATCTTTAATACACTAAAACCCTAAACCCTAAAACTAAATATTAAACCTTAAAATTCTAAACCCTAAAACCTACAACAAAAACCCTAAAAACTAAAACCTAAAACCCTAAACTTGAATACAATAAAACCCTAAAACCTAAAACCTAAAAATTAAACCCTAAAACGAAGCATATAACCCAAATACTCAAAACCCTAAAATTGAAAACAAAAACCCTAAACACTAAACCATAAAAACTAAATCTAAAACCCTAAACTTTAATACACTAAACCCTAAATCCTAATTCTCTAAACACTAAAACATAAAAACGAAACCATAAACCTTAAAAAAAACCATAATCTTTAATACACTAAAACCCTAAACCCTAAAACTAAAATTTTAAACCCTAAAACCTAAAACCAAAACCCTAAACCCAAAAAATTATAACCCTAAACTTGAATACAATAAAACCTTAAACCTTAAAAGTAAACATTAAACCCTAATATTCTAAACCCTAAAACCTAAAACAAAAACCCTAAACCCTAAAAACTAAAACCCTAATCTTGAATACACTAAAACCCTAAACCCTAAAACTAAACATTAAACCCTAATATTCTAAACCCTAAAACCTAAAACAAAAACCCTAATATTCTAAAACCGAAAACCCTAAACCCTAAAATTAAACCCTAAAACTAAGCATATAACCGAAAAACTCAAAACCCTAAATTTTTTTAAAAAATCTAAACACTAAACCCTAAAGACTAAATCTAAAACCCTAAACTTTAATACACTAAACCCTAAATCCAAATACTCTAAACACTAAAACCTAAAAACAAAACCCTAAACCCTAAAAACTAGAACCCTTATCTTTAATACACTAAAACCCTAAACCCTAAAACTAAATATTAAACCCTAAAATTCTAAACCCTAAAACCTAAAACAAAAACCCTAAAAACTAAAACCTAAAACCCTAAACTTTAATACAATAAAACCCTAAACCCTAAAACCTAAAATTAAACCCTAAAACGAAGCATATAACCCAAAAACTCAAAACCCTAAAATTGAAAACAAAAACAATAAACCCTAAACCCTAAAAACTAAATCTAAAACCCTAAACTTTAATACACTAAACCCTAAATCCTAATTCTCTAAACACTAAAACATAAAAAAGAAACCCTAAACCCTAAAAAAACCTAATCTTTAATACACTAAAACCCTAAACCCTAAAACTAAAATTTTAAACCCTAAAACCTAAAACCAAAACCCTAAACTTGAATACAATAAAACCCTAAACCCTAAAACCTAAAATTAAACCCTAAAACGAAGCATATTACCCAAAAACTCAAAACCCTAAAATTGAAAACAAAAACCTTAAACCCTAAACCCTAAAAACTAAATCTAAAACCCTAAACTTTAATACACTAAACCCTAAATCCTAATTCTCTAAACACTAAAACATAAAAACGAAACCCTAAACCCTAAAAACAAAAACCCTAATCTTTAATACACTAAAACCCTAAACCCTAAAACTAAATATTAAACCTTAAAATTCTAAACCCTAAAACCTAAAACAAAAACCCTAAAAACTAAAACCTAAAACCCTAAACTTGAATATAATAAAACCCTAAACCCTAAAACATAAAATTAAACCCTAAAACGAAACATATAACCCAAATACTCAAAACCCTAAAATTGAAAACAAAAACCCTAAACCCTAAACCCTAAAAACTAAATCTAGAACCCTAAACTTTAATACACTACCCTAAAATTGAAAACAAAAACCCTAAACCCTAAACCCTAAAAACTAAATCTAAAACCCTAAACTTTAATACACTAAACCCTAAATCCTAATTCTCTAAACACTAAAACATAAATACGAAACCCTAAAACCCTAAACTTTAATACACTAAACCCTAAATCCTAATTCTCTAAACACTAAAACATAAAAACGAGACCCTAAACCTTAAAAAAACCTAATCTTTAATACACTAAAACCTTAAACCCTAAAACTAAAATTTTAAATCCTAAAACCTAAAACCTAAACCCTAAACCCAAAAAATTATAACCCTAAATCCTAATTCTCTAAACACTAAATCATAAAAACGAAACCCTAAACCCTAAAAACTAAATCTAAAACCCTAAACTTTAATACACTAAACCCTAAATCCTAATTCTCTAAACACTAAAACATAAAAACGAAACCTTAAAAAAACCCTAATCTTTAATACACTAAAACCCTAAACCCTAAAACTAAAATTTTAAACCCTAAAACCTAAAACCAAAACCCTAAACACAATAAATTATAACCCTAAACTTGAATACACTAAAACCTTAAACCCTAAAAGTAACATTAAACCCTAATATTCTAAACCCTAAAACCTAAAACAAACACCCTAAACCCTAAAAACTAAAACCCTAATCTTGAATACACTAAAACCCTAAACCCTAAAACTAAACATTAAACCCTAATATTCTAAACCATAAAACCTAAAACAAAAACCCTAATATTCTAAAACCTAAAACCCTAAACCTTAAAATTAAACCCTAAAACTAAGCATATAACCGAAAAACTCAAAACCCTAAATTTTTTTAAAAAATCTAAACACTAAACCGTAAAGACTAAATCTAAAACCCTAAACTTTAATACACTAAACCCTAAATCCTAATACTCTAAACACTAAAACCTAAAAACAAAACCCTAAACCCTAAAAACTAGAACCCTAATCTTTAATACACTATAACCCTAAACCCTAAAACTAAAATTTTAAATCCTAAAACCTAAAACATAAACCCTAAACCCAAAAAATTATAACCCTAAATCCTAATTCTCTAAACATTAAATCATAAAAACGAAACCCTAAACCCTAAAAACTAAATCTAAAACCCTAAACTTTAATACACTAAACCCTAAATCCTAATTCTCTAAACACTAAAACATAAAAACGAAACCCTAAACCTTAAAAAAAACCTAATCTTTAATACACTAAAACCCTAAACCCTAAAACTAAAATTTTAAACCCTAAACCTAAAACCAATACCCTAAACCCAATAAATTATAACCCTAAACTTGAATACACTAAAACCTTAAACCCTAAAAGTAAACATTAAACCCTAATATTCTAAACCCTAAAACCTAAAACAAAAACCCTAAACCCTAAAAACTAAAACCCTAATCTTGAATACACTAAAAACCTAAACCCTAAAACTAAACATTAAACCCTAATATTCTAAAACCTAAAACAAAAACCCTAATATTCTAAAACCTAAAACCCTAAACCTTAAAATTAAACCCTAAAACTAAGCATATAACCGAAAAACTCAAAACCCTAAATTTTTTTAAAAAATCTAAACAATAAACCCTAAAGACTAAATCAAAAACCCTAAACTTTAATACACTAATCCCTAAATCCTAATACTCTAAACACTAAAACCTAAAAACAAAACCCTAAACCCTAAAAACTAGAACCCTAATATTTAATACACTAAAACCTTAAACTTCAAAACTGAATATTAAACCCTAAAATTCTAAACCCTAAAACCTAAAACAAAAAACCTAAAAACTAAAACCTAAAACCCTAAACTTGAATACAATAAAACCCTAAACCCTAAAACCTAAAATTAAACCCTAAAACGAAGCATATAACCCAAATACTCAAAACCCTAAAATTGAAAACAAAAACCCTAAACCCTAAACCCTTAAAACTAAATCTAAAACCCTAAACTTTAATACACTAAACCCTAAATCCTAATTCTCTAAACACTAAAACATAAAAACGAATGTAACGCCCCGACCCGTTGCGGGGTCGAGGTCCGACCCTAATGGGCCGACTCGGTTACCAATGATTGCCTGCGGGAGTGATATCCTAGCCCCACTGTACCAACACTTGTCTTTTCCAGCGCACTTTGTCCTCACTCGTGCGCACCCGGGAGACTTCCCAGGGGGTCACCCATCCTAGAATTACTCCAGAGCCAGCACGCTTAACTTTGGAGTTCTTATAGGAGGATGCCCAGAAAAGAAGATGCATCTTGTTGGTATGAGTAGCATATTCAGTTCCTTTAAGCCTTTGAATTTTCTGGGGCGTTACAATCACCCCACCTTTTTTCTGCGCAACATCCTCGTTGCGTGCCTTACTTGCCTTACTTGCCCAGGACCTACCATCCGTGCAGGAATGCCCCTTACGGGTACTCTCACCAACTTCTGGGTGGAGCACTTGGCCCCGCAAGACACTTAGTTCCCACAATTCCGGTCAACACCGGCTCTGATACCATTTGTAACGCCCCGGCCCGTTGCGGGGTCGAGGCCCGACCCTAATGGGCCGACTCGGTTACCAATGATTGCCTGCGGGAGTGATATCCTGGCCCCACTGTACCAACACTTGTCTTTTCCAGCGCACTTTGTTCTCACTCGTGCGCACCCGGGAGACTTCCCAGGGGGTCACCCATCCTAGAATTACTCCAGAGCCAGCACGCTTAACTTTGGAGTTCTTATAGGAGGATGCCCAGAAAAGAAGATGCATCTTGTTGGTATGAGTAGCATATTCAGTTCCTTTAAGCCTTTGAATTTTCTGGGGCGTTACAACGAAACCCTAAACTTTAAAAACAACCCTAATCTTTAATACACTAAAACCCTAAACCCTAAAACTAAAATTTTAAACCCTAAAACCTAAAACCAAAACCCTAAACCCAATAAATTATAACCCTAAACTTGAATACACTAAAACCTTAAACCCTAAAAGTAAACATTAAACCCTAATATTCTAAACCCTAAAACCTAAAACAAAAACCCTAAACCCTAAAAACTAAAACCCTAATCTTGAATACACTAAAACCCTAAACCCTAAAACTAAACATTAAACCCTAATATTCTAAACCCTAAAACCTAAAACAAAAACCCTAATATTCTAAAACCGAAAACCCTAAACCATAAAATTAAACCCTAAAACTAAGCATATAACCGAAAAACTCAAAACCCTAAATTTTTTTAAAAAATCTAAACACTAAACCCTAAAGACTAAATCTAAAACCCTAAACTTTAATACACTAAACCCTAAATCCAAATACTCTAAACACTAAAACCTAAAAACAAAACCCTAAACCCTAAAAACTAGAACCCTTATCTTTAATACACTAAAACCCTAAACCCTAAAACTAAATATTAAACCCTAAAATTCTAAACCCTAAAACCTAAAACAAAAACCCTAAAAACTAAAACCTAAAACCCTAAACTTTAATACAATAAAACCCTAAACCCTAAAACCTAAAATTAAACCCTAAAACGAAGCATATAACCCAAAAACTCAAAACCCTAAAATTGAAAACAAAAACCCTAAACCCTAAACCCTAAAAACTAAATCTAAAACCCTAAACTTTAATACACTAAACCCTAAATCCTAATTCTCTAAACACTAAAACATAAAAAAGAAACCCTAAACCCTAAAAAAACCTAATCTTTAATACACTAAAACCCTAAACCCTAAAACTAAAATTTTAAACCCTAAAACCTAAAACCAAAACCCTAAACTTGAATACAATAAAACCCTAAACCCTAAAACCTAAAATTAAACCCTAAAACGAAGCATATTACCCAAAAACTCAAAACCCTAAAATTGAAAACAAAAACCTTAAACCCTAAACCCTAAAAACTAAATCTAAAACCCTAAACTTTAATACACTAAACCCTAAATCCTAATTCTCTAAACACTAAAACATAAAAACGAAACCCTAAACCCTAAAAACAAAAACCCTAATCTTTAATACACTAAAACCCTAAACCCTAAAACTAAATATTAAACCTTAAAATTCTAAACCCTAAAACCTAAAACAAAAACCCTAAAAACTAAAACCTAAAACCCTAAACTTGAATATAATAAAACCCTAAACCCTAAAACATAAAATTAAACCCTAAAACGAAACATATAACCCAAATACTCAAAACCCTAAAATTGAAAACAAAAACCCTAAACCCTAAACCCTAAAAACTAAATCTAGAACCCTAAACTTTAATACACTACCCTAAAATTGAAAACAAAAACCCTAAACCCTAAACCCTAAAAACTAAATCTAAAACCCTAAACTTTAATACACTAAACCCTAAATCCTAATTCTCTAAACACTAAAACATAAATACGAAACCCTAAAACCCTAAACTTTAATACACTAAACCCTAAATCCTAATTCTCTAAACACTAAAACATAAAAACGAGACCCTAAAACATAAAAAAGAAACCCTAAACAAAAAAAAACCCTAATCTTTAATACACTAAAACCCCAAACCCTAAAACTAAAATTTTAAACCCTAAAACCTAAAACCAAAACCCTAAACTTGAATACAATAAAACCCTAAACCCTATAACCTAAAATTAAACCCTAAAATGAAGCATATTACCCAAAAACTCAAAACCCTAAAATTGAAAACAAAAACCCTAAACCCTAAACCCTAAAAACTAAATCTAAAACCCTAAACTTTAATACACTAAACCCTAAATCCTAATTCTCTAAACACTAAAACATAAAAACAAAACCCTAAACCCTAAATACAAAAACCCTAATCTTTAATACACTAAAACCCTAAACCCTAAAACTAAATATTAAACCTTAAAATTCTAAACCCTAAAACCTAAAACAAAAACCCTAAAAATTAAAACCTAAAACCCTAAACTTGAATACAATAAAACCCTAAACCCTAAAACCTAAAATTAAACCCTAAAACGAAGCATATAACCCAAATACTCAAAACCCTAAAATTGATAACAAAAACCCTTAACCCTAAACCATAAAAACTAAATCTAAAACCCTAAACTTTAATACACTAAACCCTAAATCCTAATTCTCTAAACACTAAAACATAAAAACAAAACCATAAACCTTAAAGAAAACCATAATCTTTAATACACTAAAACCCTAAACCCTAAAACTAAAATTTTAAACCCTAAAACCTAAAACCAAAACCCTAAACCCAAAAAATTATAACCCTAAACTTGAATACACTAAAACCTTAAACCCTAAAAGTAAACATTAAACCCTAATATTCTAAACCCTAAAACCTAAAACAAAAACCCTAAACCCTAAATACTAAAACCCTAATCTTGAATACACTAAAACCCTAAACCCTAAAACTAAACATTAAACCCTAAAATTCTAAACCCTAAAACCTAAAACAAAAACCCTAAAAACTAAAACCTAAAACCCTAAACCATAAAATTAAACCCTAAAACTAAGCATATAACCGAAATTCTCAAAACACTAAAATTTTAAAAAAAATCTAAACACTAAACCCTAAAACTAAATCTAAAACCCTAAACTTTAATACACTAAACCCTAAATCCTAATACTCTAAACACTAAAACCTAAAAACAAAATCATAAACCCTAAAAACTAGAACCCTAATCTTTAATACACTAAAACCCTAAACCCTAAAACTAAATATTAAACCCTAAAATTCTAAACCCTAAAACCTAAAACAAAAACTCTAAAAACTAAACACTAAAACCCTAAACTTGAATACAATAAAACCCTAAAACCTAAAACCTAAAATTAAACCCTAAAACGAAGCATATAACCCAAAAACTCAAAACCCTAAAATTGAAAACAAAAACCCTAAACCCTAAAAACTAAATCTAAAACCCTAAACTTTAATACACTAAACCCTAAATCCTAATTCTCTAAACCCAAAAACATAAAAAAGAAACCCTAAACAAAAAAAAACCCTAATCTTTAATACACTAAAACCCCAAACCCTAAAACTAAAATTTTAAACCCTAAAACCTAAAACCAAAACCCTAAACTTGAATACAATAAAACCCTAAACCCTATAACCTAAAATTAAACCCTAAAATGAAGCATATTACTCAAAAACTCAAAACCCTAAAATTGAAAACAAAAACCCTAAACCCTAAACCCTAAAAACTAAATCTAAAACCCTAAACTTTAATACACTAAACCCTAAATCCTAATTCTCTAAACACTAAAACATAAAAACAAAACCCTAAACCCTAAATACAAAAACCCTAATCTTTAATACACTAAAACCCTAAACCCTAAAACTAAATATTAAACCTTAAAATTCTAAACCCTAAAACCTAAAACAAAAACCCTAAAAATTAAAACCTAAAACCCTAAACTTGAATACAATAAAACCCTAAACCCTAAAACCTAAAATTAAACCCTAAAACGAAGCATATAACCCAAATACTCAAAACCCTAAAATTGATAACAAAAACCCTAAACCCTAAACCATAAAAACTAAATCTAAAACCCTAAACTTTAATACACTAAACCCTAAATCCTAATTCTCTAAACACTAAAACATAAAAACGAAACCATAAACCTTAAAGAAAACCATAATCTTTAATAAACTAAAACCCTAAACCCTAAAACTAAAATTTTAAACCCTAAAACCTAAAACCAAAACCCTAAACCCAAAAAATTATAACCCTAAACTTGAATACACTAAAACCTTAAACCCTAAAAGTAAACATTAAACCCTAATATTCTAAACCCTAAAACCTAAAACAAAAACCCTAAACCCTAAATACTAAAACCCTAATCTTGAATACACTAAAACCCTAAACCCTAAAACTAAACATTAAACCCTAAAATTATAAACCCTAAAACCTAAAACAAAAACCCTAAAAACTAAAACCTAAAACCCTAAACCATAAAATTAAACCCTAAAACTAAGCATATAACCGAAATTCTCAAAACACTAAAATTTTAAAAAAAATCTAAACACTAAACCCTAAAACTAAATATAAAACCCTAAACTTTAATACACTAAACCCTAAATCCTAATACTCTAAACACTAAAACCTAAAAACAAAATCATAAACCCTAAAAACTAGAACCCTAATCTTTAATACACTAAAACCCTAAACCCTAAAACTAAATATTAAACCCTAAAATTCTAAACCCTAAAACCTAAAACAAAAACCCTAAAAACTAAACACTAAAACCCTAAACTTGAATACAATAAAACCCTAAACCCTAAAACCTAAAATTAAACCCTAAAACGAAGCATATAATCCAAAAACTCAAAACCCTAAAATTGAAAACAAAAACCCTAAACCCTAAAAACTAAATCTAAAACCCTAAACTTTAATACACTAAACCCTAAATCCTAATTCTCTAAACCCTAAAACATAAAAAAGAAACCCTAAACAAAAAAAAACCCTAATCTTTAATACACTAAAACCCCAAACCCTAAAACTAAAATTTTAAACCCTAAAACCTAAAACCAAAACCCTAAACTTGAATACAATAAAACCCTAAACCCTATAACCTAAAATTAAACCCTAAAATGAAGCATATTACCCAAAAACTCAAAACCCTAAAATTGAAAACAAAAACCCTAAACCCTAAACCCTAAAAACTAAATCTAAAACCCTAAACTTTAATACACTAAACCCTAAATCCTAATTCTCTAAACACTAAAACATAAAAACAAAACCCTAAACCCTAAATACAAAAACCCTAATCTTTAATACACTAAAACCCTAAACCCTAAAACTAAATATTAAACCTTAAAATTCTAAACCCTAAAACCTAAAACAAAAACCCTAAAAATTAAAACCTAAAACCCTAAACTTGAATACAATAAAACCCTAAACCCTAAAACCTAAAATTAAACCCTAAAACGAAGCATATAACCCAAATACTCAAAACCCTAAAATTGATAACAAAAACCCTAAACCCTAAACCATAAAAACTAAATCTAAAACCCTAAAATTTAATACACTAAACCCTAAATCCTAATTCTCTAAACACTAAAACATAAAAACGAAACCATAAACCTTAAAGAAAACCTTAATCTTTAATACACTAAAACCCTAAACCCTAAACTAAAATTTTAAACCCTAAAACCTAAAACCAAAACCCTAAACCCAAAAAATTATAACCTCTATTTGAATACACTAAAACCTTAAACCCTAAAAGTAAACATTAAACCCTAATATTCTAAACCCTAAAACCTAAAACAAAAACCCTAAACCCTAAATACTAAAACCCTAATCTTGAATACACTAAAACCCTAAACCCTAAAACTAAACATTAAACCCTAAAATTCTAAACCCTAAAACCTAAAACAAAAACCCTAAAAACTAAAACCTAAAACCTTAAACCATAAAATTAAACCCTAAAACTAAGCATATAACCGAAATTCTCAAAACACTAAAATTTTAAAAAAAATCTAAACACTAAACCCTAAAACTAAATCTAAAACCCTAAACTTTAATACACTAAACCCTAAATCCTAATACTCTAAACACTAAAACCTAAAAACAAAATCATAAACCCTAAAAACTAGAACCCTAATCTTTAATACACTAAAACCCTAAACCCTAAAAATAAATATTAAACCCTAAAATTCTAAACCCTAAAACCTAAAACAAAAACCCTAAAAACTAAACACTAAAACCCTAAACTTGAATACAATAAAACCCTAAACCCTAAAACCTAAAATTAAACCCTAAAACAAAGCATATAACCAAAAACTCAAAACCCTAAAATTGAAAACAAAAACCCTAAACCTTAAAAACTAAATCTAAAACCCTAAACTTTAATACACTAAACCCTAAATTCTAATTCTCTAAACCATAAAACATAAAAAAGAAACCCTAAACCCAAAAAAAAAACCCTAATCTTTAATACACTAAAACCCCAAACCCTAAAACTAAAATTTTAAACCCTAAAACCTAAAACCAAAACCCTAAACATGAATACAATAAAACCCTAAACCCTAAAACCTAAAATTAAACCCTAAAATGAAGCATATTACCCAAAAACTCAAAACCCTAAAATTGAAAACAAAAACCCTAAACCCTAAAAACTAAATCTAAAACCCTAAACATTAATACACTAAACCCTAAATCCTAATTCTCTAAACACTAAAACATAAAAACAAAACCCTAAACCCTAAATACAAAAACCTTAATCTTGAATACACTAAAACCCTAAACCCTAAAACTAAACATTAAACCCTAAAATTATAAACCCTAAAACCTAAAACAAAAACCCTAAAAACTAAAACCTAAAACCCTAAACCATAAAATTAAACCCTAAAACTAAGCATATAACCGAAATTCTCAAAACACTAAAATTTTAAAAAAAATCTAAACACTAAACCCTAAAACTAAATCTAAAACCCTAAACTTTAATACACTAAACCCTAAATCCTAATACTCTAAACACTAAAACCTAAAAACAAAATCATAAACCCTAAAAACTAGAACCCTAATCTTTAATACACTAAAACCCTAAACCCTAAAACTAAATATTAAACCCTAAAATTGTAAACCCTAAAACCTAAAACAAAAACCCTAAAAACTAAACACTAAAACCCTAAACTTGAATACAATAAAACCCTAAACCCTAAAACCTAAAATTAAACCCTAAAACGAAGCATATAACCCAAAAACTCAAAACCCTAAAATTGAAAACAAAAACCCTAAACCCTAAAAACTAAATCTAAAACCCTAAACTTTAATACACTAAACCCTAAATTCTAATTCTCTAAACCCTAAAACATAAAAAAGAAACCCTAAACAAAAAAAAACCCTAATCTTTAATACACTAAAACCCCAAACCCTAAAACTAAAATTTTAAACCCTAAAACCTAAAACCAAAGCCCTAAACATGAATACAATAAAACCCTAAACCCTAAAACCTAAAATTAAACCCTAAAATGAAGCATATTACCCAAAAACTCAAAACCCAAAAATTGAAAACAAAAACCCTAAACCCTAAAAACTAAATCTAAAACCCTAAACATTAATACACTAAACCCTAAATCCTAATTCTCTAAACACTAAAACATAAAAACAAAACCCTAAACCCTAAATACAAAAACCCTAATCTTTAATACACTAAAACCCTAAACCCTAAAACTAAATATTAAACCTTAAAATTCTAAACCCTAAAACCTACAACAAAAACCCTAAAAACTAAAACCTAAAACCCTAAACTTGAATACAATAAAACCCTAAAACCTAAAACCTAAAAATTAAACCCTAAAACGAAGCATATAACCCAAATACTCAAAACCCTAAAATTGAAAACAAAAACCCTAAACACTAAACCATAAAAACTAAATCTAAAACCCTAAACTTTAATACACTAAACCCTAAATCCTAATTCTCTAAACACTAAAACATAAAAACGAAACCATAAACCTTAAAAAAAACCATAATCTTTAATACACTAAAACCCTAAACCCTAAAACTAAAATTTTAAACCCTAAAACCTAAAACCAAAACCCTAAACCCAAAAAATTATAACCCTAAACTTGAATACAATAAAACCTTAAACCTTAAAAGTAAACATTAAACCCTAATATTCTAAACCCTAAAACCTAAAACAAAAACCCTAAACCCTAAAAACTAAAACCCTAATCTTGAATACACTAAAACCCTAAACCCTAAAACTAAACATTAAACCCTAATATTCTAAACCCTAAAACCTAAAACAAAAACCCTAATATTCTAAAACCGAAAACCCTAAACCCTAAAATTAAACCCTAAAACTAAGCATATAACCGAAAAACTCAAAACCCTAAATTTTTTTAAAAAATCTAAACACTAAACCCTAAAGACTAAATCTAAAACCCTAAACTTTAATACACTAAACCCTAAATCCAAATACTCTAAACACTAAAACCTAAAAACAAAACCCTAAACCCTAAAAACTAGAACCCTTATCTTTAATACACTAAAACCCTAAACCCTAAAACTAAATATTAAACCCTAAAATTCTAAACCCTAAAACCTAAAACAAAAACCCTAAAAACTAAAACCTAAAACCCTAAACTTTAATACAATAAAACCCTAAACCCTAAAACCTAAAATTAAACCCTAAAACGAAGCATATAACCCAAAAACTCAAAACCCTAAAATTGAAAACAAAAACCCTAAACCCTAAACCCTAAAAACTAAATCTAAAACCCTAAACTTTAATACACTAAACCCTAAATCCTAATTCTCTAAACACTAAAACATAAAAAAGAAACCCTAAACCCTAAAAAAACCTAATCTTTAATACACTAAAACCCTAAACCCTAAAACTAAAATTTTAAACCCTAAAACCTAAAACCAAAACCCTAAACTTGAATACAATAAAACCCTAAACCCTAAAACCTAAAATTAAACCCTAAAACGAAGCATATTACCCAAAAACTCAAAACCCTAAAATTGAAAACAAAAACCTTAAACCCTAAACCCTAAAAACTAAATCTAAAACCCTAAACTTTAATACACTAAACCCTAAATCCTAATTCTCTAAACACTAAAACATAAAAACGAAACCCTAAACCCTAAAAACAAAACCCTAATCTTTAATACACTAAAACCCTAAACCCTAAAACTAAATATTAAACCTTAAAATTCTAAACCCTAAAACCTAAAACAAAAACCCTAAAAACTAAAACCTAAAACCCTAAACTTGAATATAATAAAACCCTAAACCCTAAAACATAAAATTAAACCCTAAAACGAAACATATAACCCAAATACTCAAAACCCTAAAATTGAAAACAAAAACCCTAAACCCTAAACCCTAAAAACTAAATCTAGAACCCTAAACTTTAATACACTACCCTAAAATTGAAAACAAAAACCCTAAACCCTAAACCCTAAAAACTAAATCTAAAACCCTAAACTTTAATACACTAAACCCTAAATCCTAATTCTCTAAACACTAAAACATAAAAACAAAACCCTAAACCCTAAATACAAAAACCCTAATCTTTAATACACTAAAACCCTAAACCCTAAAACTAAATATTAAACCTTAAAATTCTAAACCCTAAAACCTAAAACAAAAACCCTAAAAATTAAAACCTAAAACCCTAAACTTGAATACAATAAAACCCTAAACCCTAAAACCTAAAATTAAACCCTAAAACGAAGCATATAACCCAAATACTCAAAACCCTAAAATTGATAACAAAAACCCTTAACCCTAAACCATAAAAACTAAATCTAAAACCCTAAACTTTAATACACTAAACCCTAAATCCTAATTCTCTAAACACTAAAACATAAAAACAAAACCATAAACCTTAAAGAAAACCATAATCTTTAATACACTAAAACCCTAAACCCTAAAACTAAAATTTTAAACCCTAAAACCTAAAACCAAAACCCTAAACCCAAAAAATTATAACCCTAAACTTGAATACACTAAAACCTTAAACCCTAAAAGTAAACATTAAACCCTAATATTCTAAACCCTAAAACCTAAAACAAAAACCCTAAACCCTAAATACTAAAACCCTAATCTTGAATACACTAAAACCCTAAACCCTAAAACTAAACATTAAACCCTAAAATTCTAAACCCTAAAACCTAAAACAAAAACCCTAAAAACTAAAACCTAAAACCCTAAACCATAAAATTAAACCCTAAAACTAAGCATATAACCGAAATTCTCAAAACACTAAAATTTTAAAAAAAATCTAAACACTAAACCCTAAAACTAA
Organism: Euphrasia confusa; assembly: GCA_954870475.1. Classification (NCBI taxonomy): domain Eukaryota; kingdom Viridiplantae; phylum Streptophyta; class Magnoliopsida; order Lamiales; family Orobanchaceae; genus Euphrasia; species Euphrasia confusa. Next base: position 17,626,546 of record OX940960.1, on the reverse strand, counting down.
ATCTAAAACCCTAAACTTTAATACACTAAACCCTAAATCCTAATACTCTAAACACTAAAACCTAAAAACAAAATCATAAACCCTAAAAACTAGAACCCTAATCTTTAATACACTAAAACCCTAAACCCTAAAACTAAATATTAAACCCTAAAATTCTAAACCCTAAAACCTAAAACAAAAACTCTAAAAACTAAACACTAAAACCCTAAACTTGAATACAATAAAACCCTAAAACCTAAAACCTAAAATTAAACCCTAAAACGAAGCATATAACCCAAAAACTCAAAACCCTAAAATTGAAAACAAAAACCCTAAACCCTAAAAACTAAATCTAAAACCCTAAACTTTAATACACTAAACCCTAAATCCTAATTCTCTAAACCCAAAAACATAAAAAAGAAACCCTAAACAAAAAAAAACCCTAATCTTTAATACACTAAAACCCCAAACCCTAAAACTAAAATTTTAAACCCTAAAACCTAAAACCAAAACCCTAAACTTGAATACAATAAAACCCTAAACCCTATAACCTAAAATTAAACCCTAAAATGAAGCATATTACTCAAAAACTCAAAACCCTAAAATTGAAAACAAAAACCCTAAACCCTAAACCCTAAAAACTAAATCTAAAACCCTAAACTTTAATACACTAAACCCTAAATCCTAATTCTCTAAACACTAAAACATAAAAACAAAACCCTAAACCCTAAATACAAAAACCCTAATCTTTAATACACTAAAACCCTAAACCCTAAAACTAAATATTAAACCTTAAAATTCTAAACCCTAAAACCTACAACAAAAACCCTAAAAACTAAAACCTAAAACCCTAAACTTGAATACAATAAAACCCTAAAACCTAAAACCTAAAAATTAAACCCTAAAACGAAGCATATAACCCAAATACTCAAAACCCTAAAATTGAAAACAAAAACCCTAAACACTAAACCATAAAAACTAAATCTAAAACCCTAAACTTTAATACACTAAACCCTAAATCCTAATTCTCTAAACACTAAAACATAAAAACGAAACCATAAACCTTAAAAAAAACCATAATCTTTAATACACTAAAACCCTAAACCCTAAAACTAAAATTTTAAACCCTAAAACCTAAAACCAAAACCCTAAACCCAAAAAATTATAACCCTAAACTTGAATACAATAAAACCTTAAACCTTAAAAGTAAACATTAAACCCTAATATTCTAAACCCTAAAACCTAAAACAAAAACCCTAAACCCTAAAAACTAAAACCCTAATCTTGAATACACTAAAACCCTAAACCCTAAAACTAAACATTAAACCCTAATATTCTAAACCCTAAAACCTAAAACAAAAACCCTAATATTCTAAAACCGAAAACCCTAAACCCTAAAATTAAACCCTAAAACTAAGCATATAACCGAAAAACTCAAAACCCTAAATTTTTTTAAAAAATCTAAACACTAAACCCTAAAGACTAAATCTAAAACCCTAAACTTTAATACACTAAACCCTAAATCCAAATACTCTAAACACTAAAACCTAAAAACAAAACCCTAAACCCTAAAAACTAGAACCCTTATCTTTAATACACTAAAACCCTAAACCCTAAAACTAAATATTAAACCCTAAAATTCTAAACCCTAAAACCTAAAACAAAAACCCTAAAAACTAAAACCTAAAACCCTAAACTTTAATACAATAAAACCCTAAACCCTAAAACCTAAAATTAAACCCTAAAACGAAGCATATAACCCAAAAACTCAAAACCCTAAAATTGAAAACAAAAACCCTAAACCCTAAACCCTAAAAACTAAATCTAAAACCCTAAACTTTAATACACTAAACCCTAAATCCTAATTCTCTAAACACTAAAACATAAAAAAGAAACCCTAAACCCTAAAAAAACCTAATCTTTAATACACTAAAACCCTAAACCCTAAAACTAAAATTTTAAACCCTAAAACCTAAAACCAAAACCCTAAACTTGAATACAATAAAACCCTAAACCCTAAAACCTAAAATTAAACCCTAAAACGAAGCATATTACCCAAAAACTCAAAACCCTAAAATTGAAAACAAAAACCTTAAACCCTAAACCCTAAAAACTAAATCTAAAACCCTAAACTTTAATACACTAAACCCTAAATCCTAATTCTCTAAACACTAAAACATAAAAACGAAACCCTAAACCCTAAAAACAAAACCCTAATCTTTAATACACTAAAACCCTAAACCCTAAAACTAAATATTAAACCTTAAAATTCTAAACCCTAAAACCTAAAACAAAAACCCTAAAAACTAAAACCTAAAACCCTAAACTTGAATATAATAAAACCCTAAACCCTAAAACATAAAATTAAACCCTAAAACGAAACATATAACCCAAATACTCAAAACCCTAAAATTGAAAACAAAAACCCTAAACCCTAAACCCTAAAAACTAAATCTAGAACCCTAAACTTTAATACACTACCCTAAAATTGAAAACAAAAACCCTAAACCCTAAACCCTAAAAACTAAATCTAAAACCCTAAACTTTAATACACTAAACCCTAAATCCTAATTCTCTAAACACTAAAACATAAAAACAAAACCCTAAACCCTAAATACAAAAACCCTAATCTTTAATACACTAAAACCCTAAACCCTAAAACTAAATATTAAACCTTAAAATTCTAAACCCTAAAACCTAAAACAAAAACCCTAAAAATTAAAACCTAAAACCCTAAACTTGAATACAATAAAACCCTAAACCCTAAAACCTAAAATTAAACCCTAAAACGAAGCATATAACCCAAATACTCAAAACCCTAAAATTGATAACAAAAACCCTTAACCCTAAACCATAAAAACTAAATCTAAAACCCTAAACTTTAATACACTAAACCCTAAATCCTAATTCTCTAAACACTAAAACATAAAAACAAAACCATAAACCTTAAAGAAAACCATAATCTTTAATACACTAAAACCCTAAACCCTAAAACTAAAATTTTAAACCCTAAAACCTAAAACCAAAACCCTAAACCCAAAAAATTATAACCCTAAACTTGAATACACTAAAACCTTAAACCCTAAAAGTAAACATTAAACCCTAATATTCTAAACCCTAAAACCTAAAACAAAAACCCTAAACCCTAAATACTAAAACCCTAATCTTGAATACACTAAAACCCTAAACCCTAAAACTAAACATTAAACCCTAAAATTCTAAACCCTAAAACCTAAAACAAAAACCCTAAAAACTAAAACCTAAAACCCTAAACCATAAAATTAAACCCTAAAACTAAGCATATAACCGAAATTCTCAAAACACTAAAATTTTAAAAAAAATCTAAACACTAAACCCTAAAACTAAATCTAAAACCCTAAACTTTAATACACTAAACCCTAAATCCTAATACTCTAAACACTAAAACCTAAAAACAAAATCATAAACCCTAAAAACTAGAACCCTAATCTTTAATACACTAAAACCCTAAACCCTAAAACTAAATATTAAACCCTAAAATTCTAAACCCTAAAACCTAAAACAAAAACTCTAAAAACTAAACACTAAAACCCTAAACTTGAATACAATAAAACCCTAAAACCTAAAACCTAAAATTAAACCCTAAAACGAAGCATATAACCCAAAAACTCAAAACCCTAAAATTGAAAACAAAAACCCTAAACCCTAAAAACTAAATCTAAAACCCTAAACTTTAATACACTAAACCCTAAATCCTAATTCTCTAAACCCAAAAACATAAAAAAGAAACCCTAAACAAAAAAAAACCCTAATCTTTAATACACTAAAACCCCAAACCCTAAAACTAAAATTTTAAACCCTAAAACCTAAAACCAAAACCCTAAACTTGAATACAATAAAACCCTAAACCCTATAACCTAAAATTAAACCCTAAAATGAAGCATATTACTCAAAAACTCAAAACCCTAAAATTGAAAACAAAAACCCTAAACCCTAAACCCTAAAAACTAAATCTAAAACCCTAAACTTTAATACACTAAACCCTAAATCCTAATTCTCTAAACACTAAAACATAAAAACAAAACCCTAAACCCTAAATACAAAAACCCTAATCTTTAATACACTAAAACCCTAAACCCTAAAACTAAATATTAAACCTTAAAATTCTAAACCCTAAAACCTAAAACAAAAACCCTAAAAATTAAAACCTAAAACCCTAAACTTGAATACAATAAAACCCTAAACCCTAAAACCTAAAATTAAACCCTAAAACGAAGCATATAACCCAAATACTCAAAACCCTAAAATTGATAACAAAAACCCTAAACCCTAAACCATAAAAACTAAATCTAAAACCCTAAACTTTAATACACTAAACCCTAAATCCTAATTCTCTAAACACTAAAACATAAAAACGAAACCATAAACCTTAAAGAAAACCATAATCTTTAATAAACTAAAACCCTAAACCCTAAAACTAAAATTTTAAACCCTAAAACCTAAAACCAAAACCCTAAACCCAAAAAATTATAACCCTAAACTTGAATACACTAAAACCTTAAACCCTAAAAGTAAACATTAAACCCTAATATTCTAAACCCTAAAACCTAAAACAAAAACCCTAAACCCTAAATACTAAAACCCTAATCTTGAATACACTAAAACCCTAAACCCTAAAACTAAACATTAAACCCTAAAATTATAAACCCTAAAACCTAAAACAAAAACCCTAAAAACTAAAACCTAAAACCCTAAACCATAAAATTAAACCCTAAAACTAAGCATATAACCGAAATTCTCAAAACACTAAAATTTTAAAAAAAATCTAAACACTAAACCCTAAAACTAAATATAAAACCCTAAACTTTAATACACTAAACCCTAAATCCTAATACTCTAAACACTAAAACCTAAAAACAAAATCATAAACCCTAAAAACTAGAACCCTAATCTTTAATACACTAAAACCCTAAACCCTAAAACTAAATATTAAACCCTAAAATTCTAAACCCTAAAACCTAAAACAAAAACCCTAAAAACTAAACACTAAAACCCTAAACTTGAATACAATAAAACCCTAAACCCTAAAACCTAAAATTAAACCCTAAAACGAAGCATATAATCCAAAAACTCAAAACCCTAAAATTGAAAACAAAAACCCTAAACCCTAAAAACTAAATCTAAAACCCTAAACTTTAATACACTAAACCCTAAATCCTAATTCTCTAAACCCTAAAACATAAAAAAGAAACCCTAAACAAAAAAAAACCCTAATCTTTAATACACTAAAACCCCAAACCCTAAAACTAAAATTTTAAACCCTAAAACCTAAAACCAAAACCCTAAACTTGAATACAATAAAACCCTAAACCCTATAACCTAAAATTAAACCCTAAAATGAAGCATATTACCCAAAAACTCAAAACCCTAAAATTGAAAACAAAAACCCTAAACCCTAAACCCTAAAAACTAAATCTAAAACCCTAAACTTTAATACACTAAACCCTAAATCCTAATTCTCTAAACACTAAAACATAAAAACAAAACCCTAAACCCTAAATACAAAAACCCTAATCTTTAATACACTAAAACCCTAAACCCTAAAACTAAATATTAAACCTTAAAATTCTAAACCCTAAAACCTAAAACAAAAACCCTAAAAATTAAAACCTAAAACCCTAAACTTGAATACAATAAAACCCTAAACCCTAAAACCTAAAATTAAACCCTAAAACGAAGCATATAACCCAAATACTCAAAACCCTAAAATTGATAACAAAAACCCTAAACCCTAAACCATAAAAACTAAATCTAAAACCCTAAAATTTAATACACTAAACCCTAAATCCTAATTCTCTAAACACTAAAACATAAAAACGAAACCATAAACCTTAAAGAAAACCTTAATCTTTAATACACTAAAACCCTAAACCCTAAACTAAAATTTTAAACCCTAAAACCTAAAACCAAAACCCTAAACCCAAAAAATTATAACCTCTATTTGAATACACTAAAACCTTAAACCCTAAAAGTAAACATTAAACCCTAATATTCTAAACCCTAAAACCTAAAACAAAAACCCTAAACCCTAAATACTAAAACCCTAATCTTGAATACACTAAAACCCTAAACCCTAAAACTAAACATTAAACCCTAAAATTCTAAACCCTAAAACCTAAAACAAAAACCCTAAAAACTAAAACCTAAAACCTTAAACCATAAAATTAAACCCTAAAACTAAGCATATAACCGAAATTCTCAAAACACTAAAATTTTAAAAAAAATCTAAACACTAAACCCTAAAACTAAATCTAAAACCCTAAACTTTAATACACTAAACCCTAAATCCTAATACTCTAAACACTAAAACCTAAAAACAAAATCATAAACCCTAAAAACTAGAACCCTAATCTTTAATACACTAAAACCCTAAACCCTAAAAATAAATATTAAACCCTAAAATTCTAAACCCTAAAACCTAAAACAAAAACCCTAAAAACTAAACACTAAAACCCTAAACTTGAATACAATAAAACCCTAAACCCTAAAACCTAAAATTAAACCCTAAAACAAAGCATATAACCAAAAACTCAAAACCCTAAAATTGAAAACAAAAACCCTAAACCTTAAAAACTAAATCTAAAACCCTAAACTTTAATACACTAAACCCTAAATTCTAATTCTCTAAACCATAAAACATAAAAAAGAAACCCTAAACCCAAAAAAAAAACCCTAATCTTTAATACACTAAAACCCCAAACCCTAAAACTAAAATTTTAAACCCTAAAACCTAAAACCAAAACCCTAAACATGAATACAATAAAACCCTAAACCCTAAAACCTAAAATTAAACCCTAAAATGAAGCATATTACCCAAAAACTCAAAACCCTAAAATTGAAAACAAAAACCCTAAACCCTAAAAACTAAATCTAAAACCCTAAACATTAATACACTAAACCCTAAATCCTAATTCTCTAAACACTAAAACATAAAAACAAAACCCTAAACCCTAAATACAAAAACCTTAATCTTGAATACACTAAAACCCTAAACCCTAAAACTAAACATTAAACCCTAAAATTATAAACCCTAAAACCTAAAACAAAAACCCTAAAAACTAAAACCTAAAACCCTAAACCATAAAATTAAACCCTAAAACTAAGCATATAACCGAAATTCTCAAAACACTAAAATTTTAAAAAAAATCTAAACACTAAACCCTAAAACTAAATCTAAAACCCTAAACTTTAATACACTAAACCCTAAATCCTAATACTCTAAACACTAAAACCTAAAAACAAAATCATAAACCCTAAAAACTAGAACCCTAATCTTTAATACACTAAAACCCTAAACCCTAAAACTAAATATTAAACCCTAAAATTGTAAACCCTAAAACCTAAAACAAAAACCCTAAAAACTAAACACTAAAACCCTAAACTTGAATACAATAAAACCCTAAACCCTAAAACCTAAAATTAAACCCTAAAACGAAGCATATAACCCAAAAACTCAAAACCCTAAAATTGAAAACAAAAACCCTAAACCCTAAAAACTAAATCTAAAACCCTAAACTTTAATACACTAAACCCTAAATTCTAATTCTCTAAACCCTAAAACATAAAAAAGAAACCCTAAACAAAAAAAAACCCTAATCTTTAATACACTAAAACCCCAAACCCTAAAACTAAAATTTTAAACCCTAAAACCTAAAACCAAAGCCCTAAACATGAATACAATAAAACCCTAAACCCTAAAACCTAAAATTAAACCCTAAAATGAAGCATATTACCCAAAAACTCAAAACCCAAAAATTGAAAACAAAAACCCTAAACCCTAAAAACTAAATCTAAAACCCTAAACATTAATACACTAAACCCTAAATCCTAATTCTCTAAACACTAAAACATAAAAACAAAACCCTAAACCCTAAATACAAAAACCCTAATCTTTAATACACTAAAACCCTAAACCCTAAAACTAAATATTAAACCTTAAAATTCTAAACCCTAAAACCTACAACAAAAACCCTAAAAACTAAAACCTAAAACCCTAAACTTGAATACAATAAAACCCTAAAACCTAAAACCTAAAAATTAAACCCTAAAACGAAGCATATAACCCAAATACTCAAAACCCTAAAATTGAAAACAAAAACCCTAAACACTAAACCATAAAAACTAAATCTAAAACCCTAAACTTTAATACACTAAACCCTAAATCCTAATTCTCTAAACACTAAAACATAAAAACGAAACCATAAACCTTAAAAAAAACCATAATCTTTAATACACTAAAACCCTAAACCCTAAAACTAAAATTTTAAACCCTAAAACCTAAAACCAAAACCCTAAACCCAAAAAATTATAACCCTAAACTTGAATACAATAAAACCTTAAACCTTAAAAGTAAACATTAAACCCTAATATTCTAAACCCTAAAACCTAAAACAAAAACCCTAAACCCTAAAAACTAAAACCCTAATCTTGAATACACTAAAACCCTAAACCCTAAAACTAAACATTAAACCCTAATATTCTAAACCCTAAAACCTAAAACAAAAACCCTAATATTCTAAAACCGAAAACCCTAAACCCTAAAATTAAACCCTAAAACTAAGCATATAACCGAAAAACTCAAAACCCTAAATTTTTTTAAAAAATCTAAACACTAAACCCTAAAGACTAAATCTAAAACCCTAAACTTTAATACACTAAACCCTAAATCCAAATACTCTAAACACTAAAACCTAAAAACAAAACCCTAAACCCTAAAAACTAGAACCCTTATCTTTAATACACTAAAACCCTAAACCCTAAAACTAAATATTAAACCCTAAAATTCTAAACCCTAAAACCTAAAACAAAAACCCTAAAAACTAAAACCTAAAACCCTAAACTTTAATACAATAAAACCCTAAACCCTAAAACCTAAAATTAAACCCTAAAACGAAGCATATAACCCAAAAACTCAAAACCCTAAAATTGAAAACAAAAACCCTAAACCCTAAACCCTAAAAACTAAATCTAAAACCCTAAACTTTAATACACTAAACCCTAAATCCTAATTCTCTAAACACTAAAACATAAAAAAGAAACCCTAAACCCTAAAAAAACCTAATCTTTAATACACTAAAACCCTAAACCCTAAAACTAAAATTTTAAACCCTAAAACCTAAAACCAAAACCCTAAACTTGAATACAATAAAACCCTAAACCCTAAAACCTAAAATTAAACCCTAAAACGAAGCATATTACCCAAAAACTCAAAACCCTAAAATTGAAAACAAAAACCTTAAACCCTAAACCCTAAAAACTAAATCTAAAACCCTAAACTTTAATACACTAAACCCTAAATCCTAATTCTCTAAACACTAAAACATAAAAACGAAACCCTAAACCCTAAAAACAAAACCCTAATCTTTAATACACTAAAACCCTAAACCCTAAAACTAAATATTAAACCTTAAAATTCTAAACCCTAAAACCTAAAACAAAAACCCTAAAAACTAAAACCTAAAACCCTAAACTTGAATATAATAAAACCCTAAACCCTAAAACATAAAATTAAACCCTAAAACGAAACATATAACCCAAATACTCAAAACCCTAAAATTGAAAACAAAAACCCTAAACCCTAAACCCTAAAAACTAAATCTAGAACCCTAAACTTTAATACACTACCCTAAAATTGAAAACAAAAACCCTAAACCCTAAACCCTAAAAACTAAATCTAAAACCCTAAACTTTAATACACTAAACCCTAAATCCTAATTCTCTAAACACTAAAACATAAAAAAGAAACCCTAAACCCTAAAAAAACCTAATCTTTAATACACTAAAACCCTAAACCCTAAAACTAAAATTTTAAACCCTAAAACCTAAAACCAAAACCCTAAACTTGAATACAATAAAACCCTAAACCCTAAAACCTAAAATTAAACCCTAAAACGAAGCATATTACCCAAAAACTCAAAACCCTAAAATTGAAAACAAAAACCTTAAACCCTAAACCCTAAAAACTAAATCTAAAACCCTAAACTTTAATACACTAAACCCTAAATCCTAATTCTCTAAACACTAAAACATAAAAACGAAACCCTAAACCCTAAAAACAAAAACCCTAATCTTTAATACACTAAAACCCTAAACCCTAAAACTAAATATTAAACCTTAAAATTCTAAACCCTAAAACCTAAAACAAAAACCCTAAAAACTAAAACCTAAAACCCTAAACTTGAATATAATAAAACCCTAAACCCTAAAACATAAAATTAAACCCTAAAACGAAACATATAACCCAAATACTCAAAACCCTAAAATTGAAAACAAAAACCCTAAACCCTAAACCCTAAAAACTAAATCTAGAACCCTAAACTTTAATACACTACCCTAAAATTGAAAACAAAAACCCTAAACCCTAAACCCTAAAAACTAAATCTAAAACCCTAAACTTTAATACACTAAACCCTAAATCCTAATTCTCTAAACACTAAAACATAAATACGAAACCCTAAAACCCTAAACTTTAATACACTAAACCCTAAATCCTAATTCTCTAAACACTAAAACATAAAAACGAGACCCTAAACCTTAAAAAAACCTAATCTTTAATACACTAAAACCTTAAACCCTAAAACTAAAATTTTAAATCCTAAAACCTAAAACCTAAACCCTAAACCCAAAAAATTATAACCCTAAATCCTAATTCTCTAAACACTAAATCATAAAAACGAAACCCTAAACCCTAAAAACTAAATCTAAAACCCTAAACTTTAATACACTAAACCCTAAATCCTAATTCTCTAAACACTAAAACATAAAAACGAAACCTTAAAAAAACCCTAATCTTTAATACACTAAAACCCTAAACCCTAAAACTAAAATTTTAAACCCTAAAACCTAAAACCAAAACCCTAAACACAATAAATTATAACCCTAAACTTGAATACACTAAAACCTTAAACCCTAAAAGTAACATTAAACCCTAATATTCTAAACCCTAAAACCTAAAACAAAAACCCTAAACCCTAAAAACTAAAACCCTAATCTTGAATACACTAAAACCCTAAACCCTAAAACTAAACATTAAACCCTAATATTCTAAACCATAAAACCTAAAACAAAAACCCTAATATTCTAAAACCTAAAACCCTAAACCTTAAAATTAAACCCTAAAACTAAGCATATAACCGAAAAACTCAAAACCCTAAATTTTTTTAAAAAATCTAAACACTAAACCGTAAAGACTAAATCTAAAACCCTAAACTTTAATACACTAAACCCTAAATCCTAATACTCTAAACACTAAAACCTAAAAACAAAACCCTAAACCCTAAAAACTAGAACCCTAATCTTTAATACACTATAACCCTAAACCCTAAAACTAAAATTTTAAATCCTAAAACCTAAAACATAAACCCTAAACCCAAAAAATTATAACCCTAAATCCTAATTCTCTAAACATTAAATCATAAAAACGAAACCCTAAACCCTAAAAACTAAATCTAAAACCCTAAACTTTAATACACTAAACCCTAAATCCTAATTCTCTAAACACTAAAACATAAAAACGAAACCCTAAACCTTAAAAAAAACCTAATCTTTAATACACTAAAACCCTAAACCCTAAAACTAAAATTTTAAACCCTAAACCTAAAACCAATACCCTAAACCCAATAAATTATAACCCTAAACTTGAATACACTAAAACCTTAAACCCTAAAAGTAAACATTAAACCCTAATATTCTAAACCCTAAAACCTAAAACAAAAACCCTAAACCCTAAAAACTAAAACCCTAATCTTGAATACACTAAAACCCTAAACCCTAAAACTAAACATTAAACCCTAATATTCTAAAACCTAAAACAAAAACCCTAATATTCTAAAACCTAAAACCCTAAACCTTAAAATTAAACCCTAAAACTAAGCATATAACCGAAAAACTCAAAACCCTAAATTTTTTTAAAAAATCTAAACAATAAACCCTAAAGACTAAATCAAAAACCCTAAACTTTAATACACTAATCCCTAAATCCTAATACTCTAAACACTAAAACCTAAAAACAAAACCCTAAACCCTAAAAACTAGAACCCTAATATTTAATACACTAAAACCTTAAACTTCAAAACTGAATATTAAACCCTAAAATTCTAAACCCTAAAACCTAAAACAAAAAACCTAAAAACTAAAACCTAAAACCCTAAACTTGAATACAATAAAACCCTAAACCCTAAAACCTAAAATTAAACCCTAAAACGAAGCATATAACCCAAATACTCAAAACCCTAAAATTGAAAACAAAAACCCTAAACCCTAAACCCTTAAAACTAAATCTAAAACCCTAAACTTTAATACACTAAACCCTAAATCCTAATTCTCTAAACACTAAAACATAAAAACGAATGTAACGCCCCGGCCCGTTGCGGGGTCGAGGTCCGACCCTAATGGGCCGACTCGGTTACCAATGATTGCCTGCGGGAGTGATATCCTAGCCCCACTGTACCAACACTTGTCTTTTCCAGCGCACTTTGTCCTCACTCGTGCGCACCCGGGAGACTTCCCAGGGGGTCACCCATCCTAGAATTACTCCAGAGCCAGCACGCTTAACTTTGGAGTTCTTATAGGAGGATGCCCAGAAAAGAAGATGCATCTTGTTGGTATGAGTAGCATATTCAGTTCCTTTAAGTCTTTGAATTTTCTGGGGCGTTACAATCACCCCACCTTTTTTCTGCGCAACATCCTCGTTGCGTGCCTTACTTGCCTTACTTGCCCAGGACCTACCATCCGTGCAGGAATGCCCCTTACGGGTACTCTCACCAACTTCTGGGTGGAGCACTTGGCCCCGCAAGACACTTAGTTCCCACAATTCCGGTCGACACCGGCTCTGATACCATTTGTAACGCCCCGGCCCGTTGCGGGGTCGAGGCCCGACCCTAATGGGCCGACTCGGTTACCAATGATTGCCTGCGGGAGTGATATCCTGGCCCCACTGTACCAACACTTGTCTTTTCCAGCGCACTTTGTCCTCACTCGTGCGCACCCGGGAGACTTCCCAGGGGGTCACCCATCCTAGAATTACTCCAGAGCCAGCACGCTTAACTTTGGAGTTCTTATAGGAGGATGCCCAGAAAAGAAGATGCATCTTGTTGGTATGAGTAGCATATTCAGTTCCTTTAAGCCTTTGAATTTTCTGGGGCGTTACAACGAAACCCTAAACTTTAAAAACAACCCTAATCTTTAATACACTAAAACGCTAAACCCTAAAACTAAAATTTTAAACCCTAAAACCTAAAACCAAAACCCTAAACCCAATAAATTATAACCCTAAACTTGAATACACTAAAACCTTAAACCCTAAAAGTAAACATTAAACCCTAATATTCTAAACCCTAAAACCTAAAACAAAAACCCTAAACCCTAAAAACTAAAACCCTAATCTTGAATACACTAAAACCCTAAACCCTAAAACTAAACATTAAACCCTAATATTCTAAACCCTAAAACCTAAAACAAAAACCCTAATATTCTAAAACCTAAAACCCTAAACCTTAAAATTAAACCCTAAAACTAAGCATATAACCGAAAAACTCAAAACCCTAAATTTTTTTAAAAAATCTAAACACTAAACCCTAAAGACTAAATCTAAAACCCTTAACTTTAATACACTAAACCTTAAATCCTAATACTCTAAACACTAAAACCTAAATACAAAACCCTAAACCCTAAAAACTAGAACCCTAATCTTTAATACACTAAAACCTTAAACTTTAAAACTAAATATTAAACCCTAAAATTCTAAACCCTAAAACCTAAAACAAAAACCATAAAAACTAAAACCTAAAACCCTAAACTTGAATACAATAAAACCCTAAACCCTAAAACTTAAAATTAAACCCTAAAACGAAGCATATAACCCAAATACTCAAAACCCTAAAATTGAAAACAAAAACCCTAAACCCTAAACCCTTAAAACTAAATCTAAAACCCTAAACTTTAATACACTAAACCCTAAATCCTAATTCTCTAAACACTAAAACATAAAAACGAGACCCTAAACCTTAAAAAAACCTAATCTTTAATACACTAAAACCTTAAACACTAAAACTAAAATTTTAAATCCTAAAACCTAAAACCTAAACCCTAAACCCAAAAAATTATAACCCTAAATCCTAATTCTCTAAACACTAAATCATAAAAACGAAACCCTAAACCCTAAAAACTAAATCTAAAACCCTAAACTTTAATACACTAAACCCTAAATCCTAATTCTCTAAACACTAAAACATAAAAACGAAACCTTAAAAAAACCCTAATCTTTAATACACTAAAACCCTAAACCCTAAAACTAAAATTTTAAACCCTAAAACCTAAAACCAAAACCCTAAACACAATAAATTATAACCCTAAACTTGAATACACTAAAACCTTAAACCCTAAAAGTAACATTAAACCCTAATATTCTAAACCCTAAAACCTAAAACAAAAACCCTAAACCCTAAAAACTAAAACCCTAATCTTGAATACACTAAAACCCTAAACCCTAAAACTAAACATTAAACCCTAATATTCTAAACCATAAAACCTAAAACAAAAACCCTAATATTCTAAAACCTAAAACCCTAAACCTTAAAATTAAACCCTAAAACTAAGCATATAACCGAAAAACTCAAAACCCTAAATTTTTTTAAAAAATCTAAACACTAAACCGTAAAGACTAAATCTAAAACCCTAAACTTTAATACACTAAACCCTAAATCCTAATACTCTAAACACTAAAACCTAAAAACAAAACCCTAAACCCTAAAAACTAGAACCCTAATCTTTAATACACTATAACCCTAAACCCTAAAACTAAAATTTTAAATCCTAAAACCTAAAACATAAACCCTAAACCCAAAAAATTATAACCCTAAATCCTAATTCTCTAAACATTAAATCATAAAAACGAAACCCTAAACCCTAAAAACTAAATCTAAAACCCTAAACTTTAATACACTAAACCCTAAATCCTAATTCTCTAAACACTAAAACATAAAAACGAAACCCTAAACCTTAAAAAAAACCTAATCTTTAATACACTAAAACCCTAAACCCTAAAACTAAAATTTTAAACCCTAAACCTAAAACCAATACCCTAAACCCAATAAATTATAACCCTAAACTTGAATACACTAAAACCTTAAACCCTAAAAGTAAACATTAAACCCTAATATTCTAAACCCTAAAACCTAAAACAAAAACCCTAAACCCTAAAAACTAAAACCCTAATCTTGAATACACTAAAACCCTAAACCCTAAAACTAAACATTAAACCCTAATATTCTAAAACCTAAAACAAAAACCCTAATATTCTAAAACCTAAAACCCTAAACCTTAAAATTAAACCCTAAAACTAAGCATATAACCGAAAAACTCAAAACCCTAAATTTTTTTAAAAAATCTAAACAATAAACCCTAAAGACTAAATCAAAAACCCTAAACTTTAATACACTAATCCCTAAATCCTAATACTCTAAACACTAAAACCTAAAAACAAAACCCTAAACCCTAAAAACTAGAACCCTAATATTTAATACACTAAAACCTTAAACTTCAAAACTGAATATTAAACCCTAAAATTCTAAACCCTAAAACCTAAAACAAAAAACCTAAAAACTAAAACCTAAAACCCTAAACTTGAATACAATAAAACCCTAAACCCTAAAACCTAAAATTAAACCCTAAAACGAAGCATATAACTCAAATACTCAAAACCCTAAAATTGAAAACAAAAACCCTAAACCCTAAACCCTTAAAACTAAATCTAAAACCCTAAACTTTAATACACTAAACCCTAAATCCTAATTCTCTAAACACTAAAACATAAAAACGAATGTAACGCCCCGGCCCGTTGCGGGGTCGAGGTCCGACCCTAATGGGCCGACTCGGTTACCAATGATTGCCTGCGGGAGTGATATCCTAGCCCCACTGTACCAACACTTGTCTTTTCCAGCGCACTTTGTCCTCACTCGTGCGCACCCGGGAGACTTCCCAGGGGGTCACCCATCCTAGAATTACTCCAGAGCCAGCACGCTTAACTTTGGAGTTCTTATAGGAGGATGCCCAGAAAAGAAGATGCATCTTGTTGGTATGAGTAGCATATTCAGTTCCTTTAAGCCTTTGAATTTTCTGGGGCGTTACAATCACCCCACCTTTTTTCTGCGCAACATCCTCGTTGCGTGCCTTACTTGCCTTACTTGCCCAGGACCTACCATCCGTGCAGGAATGCCCCTTACGGGTACTCTCACCAACTTCTGGGTGGAGCACTTGGCCCCGCAAGACACTTAGTTCCCACAATTCCGGTCGACACCGGCTCTGATACCATTTGTAACGCCCCGGCCCGTTGCGGGGTCGAGGCCCGACCCTAATGGGCCGACTCGGTTACCAATGATTGCCTGCGGGAGTGATATCCTGGCCCCACTGTACCAACACTTGTCTTTTCCAGCGCACTTTGTCCTCACTCGTGCGCACCCGGGAGACTTCCCAGGGGGTCACCCATCCTAGAATTACTCCAGAGCCAGCACGCTTAACTTTGGAGTTCTTATAGGAGGATGCCCAGAAAAGAAGATGCATCTTGTTGGTATGAGTAGCATATTCAGTTCCTTTAAGCCTTTGAATTTTCTGGGGCGTTACAACGAAACCCTAAACTTTAAAAACAACCCTAATCTTTAATACACTAAAACCCTAAACCCTAAAACTAAAATTTTAAACCCTAAAACCTAAAACCAAAACCCTAAACCCAATAAATTATAACCCTAAACTTGAATACACTAAAACCTTAAACCCTAAAAGTAAACATTAAACCCTAATATTCTAAACCCTAAAACCTAAAACAAAAACCCTAAACCCTAAAAACTAAAACCCTAATCTTGAATACACTAAAACCCTAAACCCTAAAACTAAACATTAAACCCTAATATTCTAAACCCTAAAACCTAAAACAAAAACCCTAATATTCTAAAACCTAAAACCCTAAACCTTAAAATTAAACCCTAAAACTAAGCATATAACCGAAAAACTCAAAACCCTAAATTTTTTTAAAAAATCTAAACACTAAACCCTAAAGACTAAATCTAAAACCCTTAACTTTAATACACTAAACCTTAAATCCTAATACTCTAAACACTAAAACCTAAATACAAAACCCTAAACCCTAAAAACTAGAACCCTAATCTTTAATACACTAAAACCTTAAACTTTAAAACTAAATATTAAACCCTAAAATTCTAAACCCTAAAACCTAAAACAAAAACCATAAAAACTAAAACCTAAAACCCTAAACTTGAATACAATAAAACCCTAAACCCTAAAACTTAAAATTAAACCCTAAAACGAAGCATATAACCCAAATACTCAAAACCCTAAAATTGAAAACAAAAACCCTAAACCCTAAACCCTTAAAACTAAATCTAAAACCCTAAACTTTAATACACTAAACCCTAAATCCTAATTCTCTAAACACTAAAACATAAAAACGAGACCCTAAACCTTAAAAAAACCTAATCTTTAATACACTAAAACCTTAAACACTAAAACTAAAATTTTAAATCCTAAAACCTAAAACCTAAACCCTAAACCCAAAAAATTATAACCCTAAATCCTAATTCTCTAAACACTAAATCATAAAAACGAAACCCTAAACCCTAAAAACTAAATCTAAAACCCTAAACTTTAATACACTAAACCCTAAATCCTAATTCTCTAAACACTAAAACATAAAAACGAAACCTTAAAAAAACCCTAATCTTTAATACACTAAAACCCTAAACCCTAAAACTAAAATTTTAAACCCTAAAACCTAAAACCAAAACCCTAAACACAATAAATTATAACCCTAAACTTGAATACACTAAAACCTTAAACCCTAAAAGTAACATTAAACCCTAATATTCTAAACCCTAAAACCTAAAACAAAAACCCTAAACCCTAAAAACTAAAACCCTAATCTTGAATACACTAAAACCCTAAACCCTAAAACTAAACATTAAACCCTAATATTCTAAACCATAAAACCTAAAACAAAAACCCTAATATTCTAAAACCTAAAACCCTAAACCTTAAAATTAAACCCTAAAACTAAGCATATAACCGAAAAACTCAAAACCCTAAATTTTTTTAAAAAATCTAAACACTAAACCGTAAAGACTAAATCTAAAACCCTAAACTTTAATACACTAAACCCTAAATCCTAATACTCTAAACACTAAAACCTAAAAACAAAACCCTAAACCCTAAAAACTAGAACCCTAATCTTTAATACACTATAACCCTAAACCCTAAAACTAAAATTTTAAATCCTAAAACCTAAAACATAAACCCTAAACCCAAAAAATTATAACCCTAAATCCTAATTCTCTAAACATTAAATCATAAAAACGAAACCCTAAACCCTAAAAACTAAATCTAAAACCCTAAACTTTAATACACTAAACCCTAAATCCTAATTCTCTAAACACTAAAACATAAAAACGAAACCCTAAACCTTAAAAAAAACCTAATCTTTAATACACTAAAACCCTAAACCCTAAAACTAAAATTTTAAACCCTAAACCTAAAACCAATACCCTAAACCCAATAAATTATAACCCTAAACTTGAATACACTAAAACCTTAAACCCTAAAAGTAAACATTAAACCCTAATATTCTAAACCCTAAAACCTAAAACAAAAACCCTAAACCCTAAAAACTAAAACCCTAATCTTGAATACACTAAAACCCTAAACCCTAAAACTAAACATTAAACCCTAATATTCTAAAACCTAAAACAAAAACCCTAATATTCTAAAACCTAAAACCCTAAACCTTAAAATTAAACCCTAAAACTAAGCATATAACCGAAAAACTCAAAACCCTAAATTTTTTTAAAAAATCTAAACAATAAACCCTAAAGACTAAATCAAAAACCCTAAACTTTAATACACTAATCCCTAAATCCTAATACTCTAAACACTAAAACCTAAAAACAAAACCCTAAACCCTAAAAACTAGAACCCTAATATTTAATACACTAAAACCTTAAACTTCAAAACTGAATATTAAACCCTAAAATTCTAAACCCTAAAACCTAAAACAAAAAACCTAAAAACTAAAACCTAAAACCCTAAACTTGAATACAATAAAACCCTAAACCCTAAAACCTAAAATTAAACCCTAAAACGAAGCATATAACCCAAATACTCAAAACCCTAAAATTGAAAACAAAAACCCTAAACCCTAAACCCTTAAAACTAAATCTAAAACCCTAAACTTTAATACACTAAACCCTAAATCCTAATCCTCTAAACACTAAAACATAAAAACGAATGTAACGCCCCGGCCCGTTGCGGGGTCGAGGTCCGACCCTAATGGGCCGACTCGGTTACCAATGATTGCCTGCGGGAGTGATATCCTAGCCCCACTGTACCAACACTTGTCTTTTCCAGCGCACTTTGTCCTCACTCGTGCGCACCCGGGAGACTTCCCAGGGGGTCACCCATCCTAGAATTACTCCAGAGCCAGCACGCTTAACTTTGGAGTTCTTATAGGAGGATGCCCAGAAAAGAAGATGCATCTTGTTGGTATGAGTAGCATATTCAGTTCCTTTAAGCCTTTGAATTTTCTGGGGCGTTACAATCACCCCACCTTTTTTCTGCGCAACATCCTCGTTACGTGCCTTACTTGCCTTACTTGCCCAGGACCTACCATCCGTGCAGGAATGCCCCTTACGGGTACTCTCACCAACTTCTGGGTGGAGCACTTGGCCCCGCAAGACACTTAGTTCCCACAATTCCGGTCGACACCGGCTCTGATACCATTTGTAACGCCCCGGCCCGTTGCGGGGTCGAGGCCCGACCCTAATGGGCCGACTCGGTTACCAATGATTGCCTGCGGGAGTGATATCCTGGCCCCACTGTACCAACACTTGTCTTTTCCAGCGCACTTTGTCCTCACTCGTGCGCACCCGGGAGACTTCCCAGGGGGTCACCCATCCTAGAATTACTCCAGAGCCAGCACGCTTAACTTTGGAGTTCTTATAGGAGGATGCCCAGAAAAGAAGATGCATCTTGTTGGTATGAGTAGAATATTCAGTTCCTTTAAGCCTTTGAATTTTCTGGGGCGTTACAACGAAACCCTAAACTTTAAAAACAACCCTAATCTTTAATACACTAAAACCTTAAACCCTAAAACTAAAATTTTAAATCCTAAAACCTAAAACCTAAACCCTAAACCCAAAAAATTATAACCCTAAATCCTAATTCTCTAAACACTAAATCATAAAAACGAAACCCTAAACCCTAAAAACTAAATCTAAAACCCTAAACTTTAATACACTAAACCCTAAATCCTAATTCTCTAAACACTAAAACATAAAAACGAAACCTTAAAAAAACCCTAATCTTTAATACACTAAAACCCTAAACCCTAAAACTAAAATTTTAAACCCTAAAACCTAAAACCAAAACCCTAAACACAATAAATTATAACCCTAAACTTGAATACACTAAAACCTTAAACCCTAAAAGTAACATTAAACCCTAATATTCTAAACCCTAAAACCTAAAACAAAAACCCTAAACCCTAAAAACTAAAACCCTAATCTTGAATACACTAAAACCCTAAACCCTAAAACTAAACATTAAACCCTAATATTCTAAACCATAAAACCTAAAACAAAAACCCTAATATTCTAAAACCTAAAACCCTAAACCTTAAAATTAAACCCTAAAACTAAGCATATAACCGAAAAACTCAAAACCCTAAATTTTTTTAAAAAATCTAAACACTAAACCGTAAAGACTAAATCTAAAACCCTAAACTTTAATACACTAAACCCTAAATCCTAATACTCTAAACACTAAAACCTAAAAACAAAACCCTAAACCCTAAAAACTAGAACCCTAATCTTTAATACACTATAACCCTAAACCCTAAAACTAAAATTTTAAATCCTAAAACCTAAAACATAAACCCTAAACCCAAAAAATTATAACCCTAAATCCTAATTCTCTAAACATTAAATCATAAAAACGAAACCCTAAACCCTAAAAACTAAATCTAAAACCCTAAACTTTAATACACTAAACCCTAAATCCTAATTCTCTAAACACTAAAACATAAAAACGAAACCCTAAACCTTAAAAAAAACCTAATCTTTAATACACTAAAACCCTAAACCCTAAAACTAAAATTTTAAACCCTAAACCTAAAACCAATACCCTAAACCCAATAAATTATAACCCTAAACTTGAATACACTAAAACCTTAAACCCTAAAAGTAAACATTAAACCCTAATATTCTAAACCCTAAAACCTAAAACAAAAACCCTAAACCCTAAAAACTAAAACCCTAATCTTGAATACACTAAAACCCTAAACCCTAAAACTAAACATTAAACCCTAATATTCTAAAACCTAAAACAAAAACCCTAATATTCTAAAACCTAAAACCCTAAACCTTAAAATTAAACCCTAAAACTAAGCATATAACCGAAAAACTCAAAACCCTAAATTTTTTTAAAAAATCTAAACAATAAACCCTAAAGACTAAATCAAAAACCCTAAACTTTAATACACTAATCCCTAAATCCTAATACTCTAAACACTAAAACCTAAAAACAAAACCCTAAACCCTAAAAACTAGAACCCTAATATTTAATACACTAAAACCTTAAACTTCAAAACTGAATATTAAACCCTAAAATTCTAAACCCTAAAACCTAAAACAAAAAACCTAAAAACTAAAACCTAAAACCCTAAACTTGAATACAATAAAACCCTAAACCCTAAAACCTAAAATTAAACCCTAAAACGAAGCATATAACCCAAATACTCAAAACCCTAAAATTGAAAACAAAAACCCTAAACCCTAAACCCTTAAAACTAAATCTAAAACCCTAAACTTTAATACACTAAACCCTAAATCCTAATTCTCTAAACACTAAAACATAAAAACGAATGTAACGCCCCGGCCCGTTGCGGGGTCGAGGTCCGACCCTAATGGGCCGACTCGGTTACCAATGATTGCCTGCGGGAGTGATATCCTAGCCCCACTGTACCAACACTTGTCTTTTCCAGCGCACTTTGTCCTCACTCGTGCGCACCCGGGAGACTTCCCAGGGGGTCACCCATCCTAGAATTACTCCAGAGCCAGCACGCTTAACTTTGGAGTTCTTATAGGAGGATGCCCAGAAAAGAAGATGCATCTTGTTGGTATGAGTAGCATATTCAGTTCCTTTAAGCCTTTGAATTTTCTGGGGCGTTACAATCACCCCACCTTTTTTCTGCGCAACATCCTCGTTACGTGCCTTACTTGCCTTACTTGCCCAGGACCTACCATCCGTGCAGGAATGCCCCTTACGGGTACTCTCACCAACTTCTGGGTGGAGCACTTGGCCCCGCAAGACACTTAGTTCCCACAATTCCGGTCGACACCGGCTCTGATACCATTTGTAACGCCCCGGCCCGTTGCGGGGTCGAGGCCCGACCCTAATGGGCCGACTCGGTTACCAATGATTGCCTGCGGGAGTGATATCCTGGCCCCACTGTACCAACACTTGTCTTTTCCAGCGCACTTTGTCCTCACTCGTGCGCACCCGGGAGACTTCCCAGGGGGTCACCCATCCTAGAATTACTCCAGAGCCAGCACGCTTAACTTTGGAGTTCTTATAGGAGGATGCCCAGAAAAGAAGATGCATCTTGTTGGTATGAGTAGAATATTCAGTTCCTTTAAGCCTTTGAATTTTCTGGGGCGTTACAACGAAACCCTAAACTTTAAAAACAACCCTAATCTTTAATACACTAAAACCCTAAACCCTAAAACTAAAATTTTAAACCCTAAAACCTAAAACCAAAACCCTAAACCCAATAAATTATAACCCTAAACTTGAATACACTAAAACCTTAAACCCTAAAAGTAAACATTAAACCCTAATATTCTAAACCCTAAAACCTAAAACAAAAACCCTAAACCCTAAAAACTAAAACCCTAATCTTGAATACACTAAAACCCTAAACCCTAAAACTAAACATTAAACCCTAATATTCTAAACCCTAAAACCTAAAACAAAAACCCTAATATTCTAAAACCTAAAACCCTAAACCTTAAAATTAAACCCTAAAACTAAGCATATAACCGAAAAACTCAAAACCCTAAATTTTTTTAAAAAATCTAAACACTAAACCCTAAAGACTAAATCTAAAACCCTTAACTTTAATACACTAAACCTTAAATCCTAATACTCTAAACACTAAAACCTAAATACAAAACCCTAAACCCTAAAAACTAGAACCCTAATCTTTAATACACTAAAACCTTAAACTTTAAAACTAAATATTAAACCCTAAAATTCTAAACCCTAAAACCTAAAACAAAAACCATAAAAACTAAAACCTAAAACCCTAAACTTGAATACAATAAAACCCTAAACCCTAAAACTTAAAATTAAACCCTAAAACGAAGCATATAACCCAAATACTCAAAACCCTAAAATTGAAAACAAAAACCCTAAACCCTAAACCCTTAAAACTAAATCTAAAACCCTAAACTTTAATACACTGAACCCTAAATCCTAATTCTCTAAACACTAAAACATAAAAACGAAACCCTAAACTTTAAAAAAAACCCTAATCTTTAATACACTAAAACACTAAACCCTAAATCCTAATTCTCTAAACACTAAAACATAAAAACGAGACCCTAAACCTTAAAAAACCTAATCTTTAATACACTAAAACCCTAAACCCTAAAACTAAAATTTTAAATCCTAAAACCTAAACCCTAAACCCAAAAAATTATAACCCTAAATCCTAATTCTCTAAACACTAAATCATAAAAACGAAACCCTAAACCCTAAAAACTAAATCTAAAACCCTAAACTTTAATACACTAAACCCTAAATCCTAATTCTCTAAACACTAAAACATAAAAACGAAACCCTAAACCTTAAAAAAACCCTAATCTTTAATACACTAAAACCCCAAACCCTAAAACTAAAATTTTAAACCCTAAAACCTAAAACCAAAACCCTAAACTTGAATACAATAAAACCCTAAACCCTATAACCTAAAATTAAACCCTAAAATGAAGCATATTACCCAAAAACTCAAAACCCTAAAATTGAAAACAAAAACCCTAAACCCTAAACCCTAAAAACTAAATCTAAAACCCTAAACTTTAATACACTAAACCCTAAATCCTAATTCTCTAAACACTAAAACATAAAAACAAAACCCTAAACCCTAAATACAAAAACCCTAATCTTTAATACACTAAAACCCTAAACCCTAAAACTAAATATTAAACCTTAAAATTCTAAACCCTAAAACCTAAAACAAAAACCCTAAAAATTAAAACCTAAAACCCTAAACTTGAATACAATAAAACCCTAAACCCTAAAACCTAAAATTAAACCCTAAAACGAAGCATATAACCCAAATACTCAAAACCCTAAAATTGATAACAAAAACCCTAAACCCTAAACCATAAAAACTAAATCTAAAACCCTAAACTTTAATACACTAAACCCTAAATCCTAATTCTCTAAACACTAAAACATAAAAACGAAACCATAAACCTTAAAGAAAACCTTAATCTTTAATACACTAAAACCCTAAACCCTAAAACTAAAATTTTAAACCCTAAAACCTAAAACCAAAACCCTAAACCCAAAAAATTATAACCTCTATTTCAATACACTAAAACCTTAAACCCTAAAAGTAAACATTAAACCCTAATATTCTAAACCCTAAAACCTAAAACAAAAACCCTAAACCCTAAATACTAAAACCCTAATCTTGAATACACTAAAACCCTAAACCCTAAAACTAAACATTAAACCCTAAAATTCTAAACCCTAAAACCTAAAACAAAAACCCTAAAAACTAAAACCTAAAACCCTAAACCATAAAATTAAACCCTAAAACTAAGCATATAACCGAAATTCTCAAAACACTAAAATTTTAAAAAAAATCTAAACACTAAACCCTAAAACTAAATCTAAAACCCTAAACTTTAATACACTAAACCCTAAATCCTAATACTCTAAACACTAAAACCTAAAAACAAAATCATAAACCCTAAAAACTAGAACCCTAATCTTTAATACACTAAAACCCTAAACCCTAAAAATAAATATTAAACCCTAAAATTCTAAACCCTAAAACCTAAAACAAAAACCCTAAAAACTAAACACTAAAACCCTAAACTTGAATACAATAAAACCCTAAACCCTAAAACCTAAAATTAAACCCTAAAACAAAGCATATAACCCAAAAACTCAAAACCCTAAAATTGAAAACAAAAACCCTAAACCTTAAAAACTAAATCTAAAACCCTAAACTTTAATACACTAAACCCTAAATTCTAATTCTCTAAACCATAAAACATAAAAAAGAAACCCTAAACCCAAAAAAAAACCCTAATCTTTAATACACTAAAACCCCAAACCCTAAAACTAAAATTTTAAACCCTAAAACCTAAAACCAAAACCCTAAACATGAATACAATAAAACCCTAAACCCTAAAACCTAAAATTAAACCCTAAAATGAAGCATATTACCCAAAAACTCAAAACCCTAAAATTGAAAACAAAAACCCTAAACCCTAAAAACTAAATCAAAAACCCTAAACATTAATACACTAAACCCTAAATCCTAATTCTCTAAACACTAAAACATAAAAACAAAACCCTAAACCCTAAATACAAAAACCCTAATCTTTAATACACTAAAACCCTAAACCCTAAAACTAAATATTAAACCTTAAAATTCTAAACCCTAAAACCTACAACAAAAACCCTAAAAACTAAAACCTAAAACCCTAAACTTGAATACAATAAAACCCTATAACCTAAAACCTAAAAATTAAACCCTAAAACGAAGCATATAACCCAAATACTCAAAACCCTAAAATTGAAAACAAAAACCCTAAACACTAAACCATAAAAACTAAATCTAAAACCCTAAACTTTAATACACTAAACCCTAAATCCTAATTCTCTAAACACTAAAACATAAAAACGAAACCATAAACCTTAAAAAAAACCATAATCTTTAATACACTAAAACCCTAAACCCTAAAACTAAAATTTTAAACCCTAAAACCTAAAACCAAAACCCTAAACCCAAAAAATTATAACCCTAAACTTGAATACAATAAAACCTTAAACCTTAAAAGTAAACATTAAACCCTAATATTCTAAACCCTAAAACCTAAAACAAAAACCCTAAACCCTAAAAACTAAAACCCTAATCTTGAATACACTAAAACCCTAAACCCTAAAACTAAACATTAAACCCTAATATTCTAAACCCTAAAACCTAAAACAAAAACCCTAATATTCTAAAACCTAAAACCCTAAACCCTAAAATTAAACCCTAAAACTAAGCATATAACCGAAAAACTCAAAACCCTAAATTTTTTTAAAAAATCTAAACACTAAACCCTAAAGACTAAATCTAAAACCCTAAACTTTAATACACTAAACCCTAAATCCAAATACTCTAAACACTAAAACCTAAAAACAAAACCCTAAACCCTAAAAACTAGAACCCTTATCTTTAATACACTAAAACCCTAAACCCTAAAACTAAATATTAAACCCTAAAATTCTAAACCCTAAAACCTAAAACAAAAACCCTAAAAACTAAAACCTAAAACCCTAAACTTTAATACAATAAAACCCTAAACCCTAAAACCTAAAATTAAACCCTAAAACGAAGCATATAACCCAAAAACTCAAAACCCTAAAATTGAAAACAAAAACCCTAAACCCTAAACCCTAAAAACTAAATCTAAAACCCTAAACTTTAATACACTAAACCCTAAATCCTAATTCTCTAAACACTAAAACATAAAAAAGAAACCCTAAACCCTAAAAAAACCTAATCTTTAATACACTAAAACCCTAAACCCTAAAACTAAAATTTTAAACCCTAAAACCTAAAACCAAAACCCTAAACTTGAATACAATAAAACCCTAAACCCTAAAACCTAAAATTAAACCCTAAAACGAAGCATATTACCCAAAAACTCAAAACCCTAAAATTGAAAACAAAAACCTTAAACCCTAAACCCTAAAAACTAAATCTAAAACCCTAAACTTTAATACACTAAACCCTAAATCCTAATTCTCTAAACACTAAAACATAAAAACGAAACCCTAAACCCTAAAAACAAAAACCCTAATCTTTAATACACTAAAACCCTAAACCCTAAAAGTAAAAATTAAACCTTAAAATTCTAAACCCTAAAACCTAAAACAAAAACCCTAAAAACTAAAACCTAAAACCCTAAACTTGAATATAATAAAACCCTAAACCCTAAAACATAAAATTAAACCCTAAAACGAAACATATAACCCAAATACTCAAAACCCTAAAATTGAAAACAAAAACCCTAAACCCTAAACCCTAAAAACTAAATCTAGAACCCTAAACTTTAATACACTACCCTAAAATTGAAAACAAAAACCCTAAACCCTAAACCCTAAAAACTAAATCAAAAACCCTAAACTTTAATACACTAAACCCTAAATCCTAATTCTCTAAACACTAAAACATAAAAACGAAACCCTAAAACCCTAAACTTTAATACACTAAACCCTAAATCCTAATTCTCTAAACACTAAAACATAAAAACGAGACCCTAAACCTTAAAAAAACCTAATCTTTAATACACTAAAACCTTAAACCCTAAAACTAAAATTTTAAATCCTAAAACCTAAAACCTAAACCCTAAACCCAAAAAATTATAACCCTAAATCCTAATTCTCTAAACACTAAATCATAAAAACGAAACCCTAAACCCTAAAAACTAAATCTAAAACCCTAAACTTTAATACACTAAACCCTAAATCCTAATTCTCTAAACACTAAAACATAAAAATGAAACCTTAAAAAAACCCTAATCTTTAATACACTAAAACCCTAAACCCTAAAACTAAAATTTTAAACCCTAAAACCTAAAACCAAAACCCTAAACACAATAAATTATAACCCTAAACTTGAATACACTAAAACCTTAAACCCTAAAAGTAACATTAAACCCTAATATTCTAAACCCTAAAACCTAAAACAAAAACCCTAAACCCTAAAAACTAAAACCCTAATCTTGAATACACTAAAACCCTAAACCTTAAAATTAAACCCTAAAACTAAGCATATAACCGAAAAACTCAAAACCCTAAATTTTTTTAAAAAATCTAAACACTAAACCCTAAAGACTAAATCTAAAACCCTAAACTTTAATACACTAAACCCTAAATCCTAATACTCTAAACACTAAAACCTAAAAACAAAACCCTAAACCCTAAAAACTAGAACCCTAATCTTTAATACACTAAAACCCTAAACCCTAAAACTAAAATTTTAAATCCTAAAACCTAAAACATAAACCCTAAACCCAAAAAATTATAACCCTAAATCCTAATTCTCTAAACACTAAATCATAAAAACGAAACCCTAAACCCTAAAAACTAAATCTAAAACCCTAAACTTTAATACACTAAACCCTAAATCCTAATTCTCTAAACACTAAAACATAAAAACGAAACCCTAAACCTTAAAAAAAACCTAATCTTTAATACACTAAAACCCTAAACCCTAAAACTAAAATTTTAAACCCTAAAACCTAAAACCAATACCCTAAACCCAATAAATTATAACCCTAAACTTGAATACACTAAAACCTTAAACCCTAAAAGTAAACATTAAACCCTAATATTCTAAACCCTAAAACCTAAAACAAAAACCCTAAACCCTAAAAACTAAAACCCTAATCTTGAATACACTAAAACCTAAACCCTAAAACTAAACATTAAACCCTAATATTCTAAAACCTAAAACAAAAACCCTAATATTCTAAAACCTAAAACCCTAAACCTTAAAATTAAACCCTAAAACTAAGCATATAACCGAAAAACTCAAAACCCTAAATTTTTTTAAAAAATCTAAACAATAAACCCTAAAGACTAAATCAAAAACCCTAAACTTTAATACACTAATCCCTAAATCCTAATACTCTAAACACTAAAACCTAAAAACAAAACCCTAAACCCTAAAAACTAGAACCCTAATATTTAATACACTAAAACCTTAAACTTCAAAACTGAATATTAAACCCTAAAATTCTAAACCCTAAAACCTAAAACAAAAAACCTAAAAACTAAAACCTAAAACCCTAAACTTGAATACAATAAAACCCTAAACCCTAAAACCTAAAATTAAACCCTAAAACGAAGCATATAACCCAAATACTCAAAACCCTAAAATTGAAAACAAAAACCCTAAACCCTAAACCCTTAAAACTAAATCTAAAACCCTAAACTTTAATACACTAAACCCTAAATCCTAATTCTCTAAACACTAAAACCTAAAAACAAAACCCTAAACCCTAAAAACTAGAACCCTAATCTTTAATACACTAAAACCCTAAAACTAAATATTAAACCCTAAAATTCTAAACCCTAAAACCTAAAACAAAAACCCTAAAAACTAAAACCTAAAACCCTAAACTTGAATACAATAAAACCCTAAACCCTAAAACCTAAAATTAAACCCTAAAACGAAGCATATAACCCAAATACTCAAAACCCTAAAATTGATAACAAAAACCCTAAACCCTAAACCATAAAAACTAAATCTAAAACCCTAAACTTTAATACACTAAACCCTAAATCCTAATTCTCTAAACACTAAAACATAAAAACGAAACCATAAACCTTAAAGAAAACCTTAATCTTTAATACACTAAAACCCTAAACCCTAAAACTAAAATTTTAAACCCTAAAACCTAAAACCAAAACCCTAAACCCAAAAAATTATAACCTCTATTAGAATACACTAAAACCTTAAACCCTAAAAGTAAACATTAAACCCTAATATTCTAAACCCTAAAACCTAAAACAAAAACCCTAAACCCTAAATACTAAAACCCTAATCTTGAATACACTAAAACCCTAAACCCTAAAACTAAACATTAAACCCTAAAATTCTAAACCCTAAAACCTAAAACAAAAACCCTAAAAACTAAAACCTAAAACCCTAAACCATAAAATTAAACCCTAAAACTAAGCATATAACCGAAATTCTCAAAACACTAAATTTTTAAAAAAAATCTAAACACTAAACCCTAAAACTAAATCTAAAACCCTAAACTTTAATACACTAAACCCTAAATCCTAATACTCTAAACACTAAAACCTAAAAACAAAATCATAAACCCTAAAAACTAGAACCCTAATCTTTAATACACTAAAACCCTAAACCCTAAAAATAAATATTAAACCCTAAAATTCTAAACCCTAAAACCTAAAACAAAAACCCTAAAAACTAAACACTAAAACCCTAAACTTGAATACAATAAAACCCTAAACCCTAAAACCTAAAATTAAACCCTAAAACAAAGCATATAACCCAAAAACTCAAAACCCTAAAATTGAAAACAAAAACCCTAAACCTTAAAAACTAAATCTAAAACCCTAAACTTTAATACACTAAACCCTAAATTCTAATTCTCTAAACCATAAAACATAAAAAAGAAACCCTAAACCCAAAAAAAAAACCCTAATCTTTAATACACTAAAACCCCAAACCCTAAAACTAAAATTTTAAACCCTAAAACCTAAAACCAAAACCCTAAACATGAATACAATAAAACCCTAAACCCTAAAACCTAAAATTAAACCCTAAAATGAAGCATATTACCCAAAAACTCAAAACCCTAAAATTGAAAACAAAAACCCTAAACCCTAAAAACTAAATCTAAAACCCTAAACATTAATACACTAAACCCTAAATCCTAATTCTCTAAACACTAAAACATAAAAACAAAACCCTAAACCCTAAATACAAAAACCCTAATCTTTAATACACTAAAACCCTAAACCCTAAAACTAAATATTAAACCTTAAAATTCTAAACCCTAAAACCTACAACAAAAACCCTAAAAACTAAAACCTAAAACCCTAAACTTGAATACAATAAAACCCTAAAACCTAAAACCTAAAAATTAAACCCTAAAACGAAGCATATAACCCAAATACTCAAAACCCTAAAATTGAAAACAAAAACCCTAAACACTAAACCATAAAAACTAAATCTAAAACCCTAAACTTTAATACACTAAACCCTAAATCCTAATTCTCTAAACACTAAAACATAAAAACGAAACCATAAACCTTAAAAAAAACCATAATCTTTAATACACTAAAACCCTAAACCCTAAAACTAAAATTTTAAACCCTAAAACCTAAAACCAAAACCCTAAACCCAAAAAATTATAACCCTAAACTTGAATACAATAAAACCTTAAACCTTAAAAGTAAACATTAAACCCTAATATTCTAAACCCTAAAACCTAAAACAAAAACCCTAAACCCTAAAAACTAAAACCCTAATCTTGAATACACTAAAACCCTAAACCCTAAAACTAAACATTAAACCCTAATATTCTAAACCCTAAAACCTAAAACAAAAACCCTAATATTCTAAAACCTAAAACCCTAAACCCTAAAATTAAACCCTAAAACTAAGCATATAACCGAAAAACTCAAAACCCTAAATTTTTTTAAAAAATCTAAACACTAAACCCTAAAGACTAAATCTAAAACCCTAAACTTTAATACACTAAACCCTAAATCCAAATACTCTAAACACTAAAACCTAAAAACAAAACCCTAAACCCTAAAAACTAGAACCCTTATCTTTAATACACTAAAACCCTAAACCCTAAAACTAAATATTAAACCCTAAAATTCTAAACCCTAAAACCTAAAACAAAAACCCTAAAAACTAAAACCTAAAACCCTAAACTTTAATACAATAAAACCCTAAACCCTAAAACCTAAAATTAAACCCTAAAACGAAGCATATAACCCAAAAACTTAAAACCCTAAAATTGAAAACAAAAACCCTAAACCCTAAACCCTAAAAACTAAATCTAAAACCCTAAACTTTAATACACTAAACCCTAAATCCTAATTCTCTAAACACTAAAACATAAAAAAGAAACCCTAAACCCTAAAAAAACCTAATCTTTAATACACTAAAACCCTAAACCCTAAAACTAAAATTTTAAACCCTAAAACCTAAAACCAAAACCCTAAACTTGAATACAATAAAACCCTAAACCCTAAAACCTAAAATTAAACCCTAAAACGAAGCATATTACCCAAAAACTCAAAACCCTAAAATTGAAAACAAAAACCTTAAACCCTAAACCCTAAAAACTAAATCTAAAACCCTAAACTTTAATACACTAAACCCTAAATCCTAATTCTCTAAACACTAAAACATAAAAACGAAACCCTAAACCCTAAAAACAAAAACCCTAATCTTTAATACACTAAAACCCTAAACCCTAAAACTAAATATTAAACCTTAAAATTCTAAACCCTAAAACCTAAAACAAAAACCCTAAAAACTAAAACCTAAAACCCTAAACTTGAATATAATAAAACCCTAAACCCTAAAACATAAAATTAAACCCTAAAACGAAACATATAACCCAAATACTCAAAACCCTAAAATTGAAAACAAAAACCCTAAACCCTAAACCCTAAAAACTAAATCTAGAACCCTAAACTTTAATACACTACCCTAAAATTGAAAACAAAAACCCTAAACCCAAAACCCTAAAAACTAAATCTAAAACCCTAAACTTTAATACACTAAACCCTAAATCCTAATTCTCTAAACACTAAAACATAAAAACGAAACCCTAAAACCCTAAACTTTAATACACTAAACCCTAAATCCTAATTCTCTAAACACTAAAACATAAAAACGAGACCCTAAACCTTAAAATAACCTAATCTTTAATACACTAAAACCTTAAACCCTAAAACTAAAATTTTAAATCCTAAAACCTAAAACCTAAACCCTAAACCCAAAAAATTATAACCCTAAATCCTAATTCTCTAAACACTAAATCATAAAAACGAAACCCTAAACCCTAAAAACTAAATCTAAAACCCTAAACTTTAATACACTAAACCCTAAATCCTAATTCTCTAAACACTAAAACATAAAAATGAAACCTTAAAAAAACCCTAATCTTTAATACACTAAAACCCTAAACCCTAAAACTAAAATTTTAAACCCTAAAACCTAAAACCAAAACCCTAAACACAATAAATTATAACCCTAAACTTGAATACACTAAAACCTTAAACCCTAAAAGTAACATTAAACCCTAATATTCTAAACCCTAAAACCTAAAACAAAAACCCTAAACCCTAAAAACTAAAACCCTAATCTTGAATACACTAAAACCCTAAACCTTAAAATTAAACCCTAAAACTAAGCATATAACCGAAAAACTCAAAACCCTAAATTTTTTTAAAAAATCTAAACACTAAACCCTAAAGACTAAATCTAAAACCCTAAACTTTAATACACTAAACCCTAAATCCTAATACTCTAAACACTAAAACCTAAAAACAAAACCCTAAACCCTAAAAACTAGAACCCTAATCTTTAATACACTAAAACCCTAAACCCTAAAACTAAAATTTTAAATCCTAAAACCTAAAACATAAACCCTAAACCCAAAAAATTATAACCCTAAATCCTAATTCTCTAAACACTAAATCATAAAAACGAAACCCTAAACCCTAAAAACTAAATCTAAAACCCTAAACTTTAATACACTAAACCCTAAATCCTAATTCTCTAAACACTAAAACATAAAAACGAAACCCTAAACCTTAAAAAAAACCTAATCTTTAATACACTAAAACCCTAAACCCTAAAACTAAAATTTTAAACCCTAAAACCTAAAACCAATACCCTAAACCCAATAAATTATAACCCTAAACTTGAATACACTAAAACCTTAAACCCTAAAAGTAAACATTAAACCCTAATATTCTAAACCCTAAAACCTAAAACAAAAACCCTAAACCCTAAAAACTAAAACCCTAATCTTGAATACACTAAAACCTAAACCCTAAAACTAAACATTAAACCCTAATATTCTAAAACCTAAAACAAAAACCCTAATATTCTAAAACCTAAAACCCTAAACCTTAAAATTAAACCCTAAAACTAAGCATATAACCGAAAAACTCAAAACCCTAAATTTTTTTAAAAAATCTAAACAATAAACCCTAAAGACTAAATCAAAAACCCTAAACTTTAATACACTAATCCCTAAATCCTAATACTCTAAACACTAAAACCTAAAAACAAAACCCTAAACCCTAAAAACTAGAACCCTAATATTTAATACACTAAAACCTTAAACTTCAAAACTGAATATTAAACCCTAAAATTCTAAACCCTAAAACCTAAAACAAAAAACCTAAAAACTAAAACCTAAAACCCTAAACTTGAATACAATAAAACCCTAAACCCTAAAACCTAAAATTAAACCCTAAAACGAAGCATATAACCCAAATACTCAAAACCCTAAAATTGAAAACAAAAACCCTAAACCCTAAACCCTTAAAACTAAATCTAAAACCCTAAACTTTAATACACTAAACCCTAAATCCTAATTCTCTAAACACTAAAACATAAAAACGAATGTAACGCCCCGGCCCGTTGCGGGGTCGAGGCCCGACCCTAATGGGCCGACTCGGTTACCAATGATTGCCTGCGGGAGTGATATCCTGGCCCCACTGTACCAACACTTGTCTTTTCCAGCGCACTTTGTCCTCACTCGTGCGCACTCGGGAGACTTCCCAGGGGGTCACCCATCCTAGAATTACTCCAGAGCCAGCACGCTTAACTTTGGAGTTCTTATAGGAGGATGCCCAGAAAAGAAGATGCATCTTGTTGGTATGAGTAGCATATTCAGTTCCTTTAAGCCTTTGAATTTTCTGGGGCGTTACAACGACACCCTAAACTTTAAAAACAACCCTAATCTTTAATACACTAAAACCCTAAACCCTAAAACTAAAATTGTAAACCCTAAAACCTAAAACCAAAACCCTAAACCCAATAAATTATAACCCTAAACTTGAATACACTAAAACCTTAAACCCTAAAAGTAAACATTAAACCCTAATATTCTAAACCCTAAAACCTAAAACAAAAACCCTAAACCCTAAAAACTAAAACCCTAATCTTGAATACACTAAAACCCTAAACCCTAAAACTAAACATTAAACCCTAATATTCTAAACCCTAAAACCTAAAACAAAAACCCTAATATTCTAAAACCTAAAACCCTAAACCTTAAAATTAAACCCTAAAACTAAGCATATAACCGAAAAACTCAAAACCCTAAATTTTTTTAAAAAATCTAAACACTAAACCCTAAAGACTAAATCTAAAACCCTTAACTTTAATACACTAAACCCTAAATCCTAATACTCTAAACACTAAAACCTAAATACAAAACCCTAAACCCTAAAAACTAGAACCCTAATCTTTAATACACTAAAACCTTAAACTTCAAAACTAAATATTAAACCCTAAAATTCTAAACCCTAAAACCTAAAACAAAAACCATAAAAACTAAAACCTAAAACCCTAAACTTGAATACAATAAAACCCTAAACCCTAAAACTTAAAATTAAACCCTAAAACGAAGCATATAACCCAAATACTCAAAACCCTAAAATTGAAAACAAAAACCCTAAACCCTAAACCCTTAAAACTAAATCTAAAACCCTAAACTTTAATACACTAAACCCTAAATCCTAATTCTCTAAACACTAAAACATAAAAACGAAACCCTAAACTTTAAAAAAAACCCTAATCTTTAATACACTAAAACACTAAACCCTAAATCCTAATTCTCTAAACACTAAAACATAAAAACGAGACCCTAAACCTTAAAAAAAACCTAATCTTTAATACACTAAAACCCTAAACCCTAAAACTAAAATTTTAAATACTAAAACCTAAAACCTAAACCCTAAACCCAAAAAATTATAACCCTAAATCCTAATTCTCTAAACACTAAATCATAAAAACGAAACCCTAAACCCTAAAAACTAAATCTAAAACCCTAAACTTTAATACACTAAACCCTAAATCCTAATTCTCTAAACACTAAAACATAAAAATGAAACCTTAAAAAAACCCTAATCTTTAATACACTAAAACCCTAAACCCTAAAACTAAAATTTTAAACCCTAAAACCTAAAACCAAAACCCTAAACACAATAAATTATAACCCTAAACTTGAATACACTAAAACCTTAAACCCTAAAAGTAACATTAAACCCTAATATTCTAAACCCTAAAACCTAAAACAAAAACCCTAAACCCTAAAAACTAAAACCCTAATCTTGAATACACTAAAACCCTAAACCTTAAAATTAAACCCTAAAACTAAGCATATAACCGAAAAACTCAAAACCCTAAATTTTTTTAAAAAATCTAAACACTAAACCCTAAAGACTAAATCTAAAACCCTAAACTTTAATACACTAAACCCTAAATCCTAATACTCTAAACACTAAAACCTAAAAACAAAACCCTAAACCCTAAAAACTAGAACCCTAATCTTTAATACACTAAAACCCTAAACCCTAAAACTAAAATTTTAAATCCTAAAACCTAAAACATAAACCCTAAACCCAAAAAATTATAACCCTAAATCCTAATTCTCTAAACACTAAATCATAAAAACGAAACCCTAAACCCTAAAAACTAAATCTAAAACCCTAAACTTTAATACACTAAACCCTAAATCCTAATTCTCTAAACACTAAAACATAAAAACGAAACCCTAAACCTTAAAAAAAACCTAATCTTTAATACACTAAAACCCTAAACCCTAAAATTAAAATTTTAAACCCTAAAACCTAAAACCAATACCCTAAACCCAATAAATTATAACCCTAAACTTGAATACACTAAAACCTTAAACCCTAAAAGTAAACATTAAACCCTAATATTCTAAACCCTAAAACCTAAAACAAAAACCCTAAACCCTAAAAACTAAAACCCTAATCTTGAATACACTAAAACCTAAACCCTAAAACTAAACATTAAACCCTAATATTCTAAAACCTAAAACAAAAACCCTAATATTCTAAAACCTAAAACCCTAAACCTTAAAATTAAACCCTAAAACTAAGCATATAACCGAAAAACTCAAAACCCTAAATTTTTTTAAAAAATCTAAACAATAAACCCTA
Source organism: Euphrasia confusa (assembly GCA_954870475.1). Taxonomy (NCBI): domain Eukaryota; kingdom Viridiplantae; phylum Streptophyta; class Magnoliopsida; order Lamiales; family Orobanchaceae; genus Euphrasia; species Euphrasia confusa. The sequence goes on along the minus strand of OX940960.1, from coordinate 17,589,469 downwards.
AAGACTAAATCAAAAACCCTAAACTTTAATACACTAATCCCTAAATCCTAATACTCTAAACACTAAAACCTAAAAACAAAACCCTAAACCCTAAAAACTAGAACCCTAATATTTAATACACTAAAACCTTAAACTTCAAAACTGAATATTAAACCCTAAAATTCTAAACCCTAAAACCTAAAACAAAAAACCTAAAAACTAAAACCTAAAACCCTAAACTTGAATACAATAAAACCCTAAACCCTAAAACCTAAAATTAAACCCTAAAACGAAGCATATAACCCAAATACTCAAAACCCTAAAATTGAAAACAAAAACCCTAAACCCTAAACCCTTAAAACTAAATCTAAAACCCTAAACTTTAATACACTAAACCCTAAATCCTAATTCTCTAAACACTAAAACATAAAAACGAATGTAACGCCCCGGCCCGTTGCGGGGTCGAGGCCCGACCCTAATGGGCCGACTCGGTTACCAATGATTGCCTGCGGGAGTGATATCCTGGCCCCACTGTACCAACACTTGTCTTTTCCAGCGCACTTTGTCCTCACTCGTGCGCACTCGGGAGACTTCCCAGGGGGTCACCCATCCTAGAATTACTCCAGAGCCAGCACGCTTAACTTTGGAGTTCTTATAGGAGGATGCCCAGAAAAGAAGATGCATCTTGTTGGTATGAGTAGCATATTCAGTTCCTTTAAGCCTTTGAATTTTCTGGGGCGTTACAACGACACCCTAAACTTTAAAAACAACCCTAATCTTTAATACACTAAAACCCTAAACCCTAAAACTAAAATTGTAAACCCTAAAACCTAAAACCAAAACCCTAAACCCAATAAATTATAACCCTAAACTTGAATACACTAAAACCTTAAACCCTAAAAGTAAACATTAAACCCTAATATTCTAAACCCTAAAACCTAAAACAAAAACCCTAAACCCTAAAAACTAAAACCCTAATCTTGAATACACTAAAACCCTAAACCCTAAAACTAAACATTAAACCCTAATATTCTAAACCCTAAAACCTAAAACAAAAACCCTAATATTCTAAAACCTAAAACCCTAAACCTTAAAATTAAACCCTAAAACTAAGCATATAACCGAAAAACTCAAAACCCTAAATTTTTTTAAAAAATCTAAACACTAAACCCTAAAGACTAAATCTAAAACCCTTAACTTTAATACACTAAACCCTAAATCCTAATACTCTAAACACTAAAACCTAAATACAAAACCCTAAACCCTAAAAACTAGAACCCTAATCTTTAATACACTAAAACCTTAAACTTCAAAACTAAATATTAAACCCTAAAATTCTAAACCCTAAAACCTAAAACAAAAACCATAAAAACTAAAACCTAAAACCCTAAACTTGAATACAATAAAACCCTAAACCCTAAAACTTAAAATTAAACCCTAAAACGAAGCATATAACCCAAATACTCAAAACCCTAAAATTGAAAACAAAAACCCTAAACCCTAAACCCTTAAAACTAAATCTAAAACCCTAAACTTTAATACACTAAACCCTAAATCCTAATTCTCTAAACACTAAAACATAAAAACGAAACCCTAAACTTTAAAAAAAAACCTAATCTTTAATACACTAAAACACTAAACCCTAAATCCTAATTCTCTAAACACTAAAACATAAAAACGAGACCCTAAACCTTAAAAAAAACCTAATCTTTAATACACTAAAACCCTAAACCCTAAAACTAAAATTTTAAATCCTAAAACCTAAAACCTAAACCCTAAACCCAAAAAATTATAACCCTAAATCCTAATTCTCTAAACACTAAATCATAAAAACGAAACCCTAAACCCTAAAAACTAAATCTAAAACCCTAAACTTTAATACACTAAACCCTAAATCCTAATTCTCTAAACACTAAAACATAAAAACGAAAACCTAAACCTTAAAAAAAACCCTAATCTTTAATACACTAAAACCCTAAACCCTAAAACTAAAATTTTAAACCCTAAAACCTAAAACCAAAACCCTAAACCCAATAAATTATAACCCTAAACTTGAATACACTAAAACCTTAAACCCTAAAAGTAAACATTAAACCCTAATATTCTAAACCCTAAAACCTAAAACAAAAACCCTAAACCCTAAAAACTAAAACCCTAATCTTGAATACACTAAAACCCTAAACCCTAAAACTAAACATTAAACCCTAATATTCTAAACCCTAAAACCTAAAACAAAAACCTAATATTCTAAAACCTAAAACCCTAAACCTTAAAATTAAACCCTAAAACTAAGCATATAACCGAAAAACTCAAAACTCTAAATTTTTTTAAAAAATCTAAACACTAAACCCTAAAGAATAAATCTAAAACCCTAAACTTTAATACACTAAACCCTAAATCCTAATACTCTAAACACTAAAACCTAAAAACAAAACCCTAAACCCTAAAAACTAGAACCCTAATCTTTAATACACTCAAACCTTAAACTTCAAAACTAAGTATTAAACCCTAAAATTCTAAACCCTAAAACCTAAAACAAAAACCCTAAAAACTAAAACCTAAAACCCTAAACTTGAATACAATAAAACCCTAAACCCTAAAACCTAAAATTAAACCCTAAAACAAAGCATATAACCCAAAAACTCAAAACCCTAAAATTGAAAACAAAAACCCTAAACCCTTAAAACTAAATATAAAACCCTAAACTTTAATACACTAAACCCTAAATCCTAATACTCTAAACACTAAAACCTAAAAACAAAACCCTAAACCCTAAAAACTAGAACCCTAATCTTTAATACACTAAAACCCTAAACCCTAAAACTAAAATTTTAAATCCTAAAACCTAAAACCTAAACCCTAAACCCAAAAAATTATAACCCTAAATCCTAATTCTCTAAACACTAAATCATAAAAACGAAACCCTAAACCCTAAAAACTAAATCTAAAACCCTAAACTTTAATACACTAAACCCTAAATCCTAATTCTCTAAACACTAAAACATAAAAACGAAACCCTAAACCTTAAAAAAACCTAATCTTTAATACACTAAAACCCTAAACCCTAAAACTAAAATTTTAAACCCTAAAACCTAAAACCAATACCCTAAACCCAATAAATTATAACCCTAAACTTGAATACACTAAAACCTTAAACCCTAAAAGTAAACATTAAACCCTAATATTCTAAACCCTAAAACCTAAAACAAAAACCCTAAACCCTAAAAACTAAAACCCTAATCTTGAATACACTAAAACCCTAAACCCTAAAACTAAACATTAAACCCTAATATTCTAAAACCTAAAACAAAAACCCTAATATTCTAAAACCTAAAACCCTAAACCTTAAAATTAAACCCTAAAACTAAGCATATAACCGAAAAACTCAAAACCCTAAATTTTTTTAAAAAATCTAAACAATAAACCCTAAAGACTAAATCAAAAACCCTAAACTTTAATACACTAATCCCTAAATCCTAATACTCTAAACACTAAAACCTAAAAACAAAACCCTAAACCCTAAAAACTAGAACCCTAATATTTAATACACTAAAACCTTAAACTTCAAAACTGTATATTAAACCCTAAAATTCTAAACCCTAAAACCTAAAACAAAAAATCTAAAAACTAAAACCTAAAACCCTAAACTTGAATACAATAAAACCCTAAACCCTAAAACCTAAAATTAAACCCTAAAACGAAGCATATAACCCAAATACTCAAAACCCTAAAATTGAAAACAAAAACCCTAAACCCTAAACCCTTAAAACTAAATCTAAAACCCTAAACTTTAATACACTAAACCCTAAATCCTAATTCTCTAAACACTAAAACATAAAAACGAAACCCTAAACTTTAAAAACAACCCTAATCTTTATTACACTAAAACCCTAAACCCTAAAACTAAAATTTTAAACCCTAAAACCTAAAACCAAAACCCTAAACCCAATAAATTATAACCCTAAACTTGAATACACTAAAACCTTAAACCCTAAAAGTAAACATTAAACCCTGATATTCTAAACCCTAAAACCTAAAACAAAAACCCTAAACCCTAAAAACTAAAACCCTAATCTTGAATACACTAAAACCCTAAACCCTAAAACTAAACATTAAACCCTAATATTCTAAACCCTAAAACCTAAAACAAAAACCCTAATATTCTAAAACCTAAAACCCTAAACCTTAAAATTAAACCCTAAAACTAAGCATATAACCGAAAAACTCAAAACCCTAAATTTTTTTAAAAAATCTAAACACTAAACCCTAAAGACTAAATCTAAAACCCTTAACTTTAATACACTAAACCCTAAATCCTAATACTCTAAACACTAAAACCTAAATACAAAACCCTAAACCCTAAAAACTAGAACCCTAATCTTTAATACACTAAAACCTTAAACTTCAAAACTAAATATTAAACCCTAAAATTCTAAACCCTAAAACCTAAAACAAAAACCCTAAAAACTAAAACCTAAAACCCTAAACTTGAGTACAATAAAACCCTAAACCCTAAAACTTAAAATTAAACCCTAAAACGAAGCATATAACCCAAATACTCAAAACCCTAAAATTGAAAACAAAAACCCTAAACCCTAAACCCTTAAAACTAAATCTAAAACCCTAAACTTTAATACACTAAACCCTAAATCCTAATTCTCTAAACACTAAAACATAAAAACGAAACCCTAAACTTTAAAAAAAACCCTAATCTTTAATACACTAAAACACTAAACCCTAAATCCTAATTCTCTAAACACTAAAACATAAAAACGAGACCCTAAACCTTAAAAAAAACCTAATCTTTAATACACTAAAAACCTAAACCCTAAAACTAAAATTTTAAATCCTAAAACCTAAAACCTAAACCCTAAACCCAAAAAATTATAACCCTAAATCATAATTCTCTAAACACTAAATCATAAAAACGAAACCCTAAACCCTAAAAACTAAATCTAAAACCCTAAACTTTAATACACTAAACCCTAAATCCTAATTCTCTAAACACTAAAACATAAAAACGAAACCCTAAACCTTAAAAAAAACCTAATCTTTAATACACTAAAACCCTAAACCCTAAAACTAAAATTTTAAACCCTAAAACCGAAAACCAATACCCTAAACCCAATAAATTATAACCCTAAACTTGAATACACTAAAACCTTAAACCCTAAAAGTAAACATTAAACCCTAATATTCTAAACCCTAAAACCTAAAACAAAAACCCTAAACCCTAAAAACTAAAACCCTAATCTTGAATACACTAAAACCCTAAACCCTAAAACTAAACATTAAACCCTAATATTCTAAACCCTAAAACCTAAAAAAAAAACCCTAATATTCTAAAACCTAAAACCCTAAACCTTAAAATTAAACCCTAAAACTAAGCATATAACCGAAAAACTCAAAACCCTAAATTTTTTTAAAAAATCTAAACACTAAACCCTAAAGACTAAATCTAAAACCCTTAACTTTAATACACTAAACCCTAAATCCTAATACTCTAAACACTAAAACCTAAATACAAAACCCTAAACCCTAAAAACTAGAACCCTAATCTTTAATACACTAAAACCTTAAACTTCAAAACTAAATATTAAACCCTAAAATTCTAAACCCTAAAACCTAAAACAAAAACCCTAAAAACTAAAACCTAAAACCCTAAACTTGAATACAATAAAACCCTAAACCCTAAAACTTAAAATTAAACCCTAAAACGAAGCATATAACCCAAATACTCAAAACCCTAAAATTGAAAACAAAAACCCTAAACCCTAAACCTTTAAAACTAAATCTAAAACCCTAAACTTTAATACACTAAACCCTAAATCCTAATTCTCTAAACACTAAAACATAAAAACGAAACCCTAAACTTTAAAAAAAACCCTAATCTTTAATACACTAAAACACTAAACCCTAAATCCTAATTCTCTAAACACTAAAACATAAAAACGAGACCCTAAACCTTAAAAAAAACCTAATCTTTAATACACTAAAACCCTAAACCCTAAAACTAAAATTTTAAATCCTAAAACCTAAAACCTAAACCCTAAACCCAAAAAATTATAACCCTAAATCCTAATTCTCTAAACACTAAATCATAAAAACGAAACCCTAAACCCTAAAAACTAAATCTAAAACCCTAAACTTTAATACACTAAACCCTAAATCCTAATTCTCTAAACACTAAAACATAAAAACGAAACCCTAAACCTTAAAAAAAAACCTAATCTTTAATACACTAAAACCCTAAACCCTAAAACTAAAATTTTAAACCCTAAAACCTAAAACCAAAACCCTAAACCCAATAAATTATAACCCTAAACTTGAATACACTAAAACCTTAAACCCTAAAAGTAAACATTAAACCCTAATATTCTAAACCCTAAAACCTAAAACAAAAACCCTAAACCCTAAAAACTAAAACCCTAATCTTGAATACACTAAAACCCTAAACCCTAAAACTAAACATTAAACCCTAATATTCTAAACCCTAAAACCTAAAACAAAAACCCTAATATTCTAAAACCTAAAACCCTAAACCTTAAAATTAAACCCTAAAACTAAGCATATAACCGAAAAACTCAAAACTCTAAATTTTTTTAAAAAATCTAAACACTAAACCCTAAAGACTAAATCTAAAACCCTAAACTTTAATACACTAAACCCTAAATCCTAATACTCTAAACACTAAAACCTAAAAACAAAACCCTAAACCCTAAAAACTAGAACCCTAATCTTTAATACACTCAAACCTTAAACTTCAAAACTAAGTATTAAACCCTAAAATTCTAAACCCTAAAACCTAAAACAAAAACCCTAAAAACTAAAACCTAAAACCCTAAACTTGAATACAATAAAACCCTAAACCCTAAAACCTAAAATTAAACCCTAAAACAAAGCATATAACCCAAAAACTCAAAACCCTAAAATTGAAAACAAAAACCCTAAACCCTTAAAACTAAATATAAAACCCTAAACTTTAATACACTAAACCCTAAATCCTAATACTCTAAACACTAAAACCTAAAAACAAAACCCTAAACCCTAAAAACTAGAACCCTAATCTTTAATACACTAAAACCCTAAACCCTAAAACTAAAATTTTAAATCCTAAAACCTAAAACCTAAACCCTAAACCCAAAAAATTATAACCCTAAATCCTAATTCTCTAAACACTAAATCATAAAAACGAAACCCTAAACCCTAAAAATTAAATCTAAAACCCTAAACTTTAATACACTAAACCCTAAATCCTAATTCTCTAAACACTAAAACATAAAAACGAAACCCTAAACCTTAAAAAAAACCTAATCTTTAATACACTAAAACCCTAAACCCTAAAACTAAAATTTTAAACCCTAAAACCTAAAACCAAAACCCTAAACCCAATAAATTATAACCCTAAACTTGAATACACTAAAACCTTAAACCCTAAAAGTAAACATTAAACCCTAATATTCTAAACCCTAAAACCTAAAACAAAAACCCTAAACCCTAAAAACTAAAACCCTAATCTTGAATACACTAAAACCCTAAACCCTAAAACTAAACATTAAACCCTAATATTCTAAACCCTAAAACCTAAAACAAAAACCCTAATATTCTAAAACCTAAAACCCTAAACCTTAAAATTAAACCCTAAAACTAAGCATATAACCGAAAAACTCAAAACTCTAAATTTTTTTAAAAAATCTAAACACTAAACCCTAAAGACTAAATCTAAAACCCTAAACTTTAATACACTAAACCCTAAATCCTAATACTCTAAACACTAAAACCTAAAAACAAAACCCTAAACCCTAAAAACTAGAACCCTAATCTTTAATACACTCAAACCTTAAACTTCAAAACTAAGTATTAAACCCTAAAATTCTAAACCCTAAAACCTAAAACAAAAACCCTAAAAACTAAAACCTAAAACCCTAAACTTGAATACAATAAAACCCTAAACCCTAAAACCTAAAATTAAACCCTAAAACAAAGCATATAACCCAAAAACTCAAAACCCTAAAATTGAAAACAAAAACCCTAAACCCTTAAAACTAAATATAAAACCCTAAACTTTAATACACTAAACCCTAAATCCTAATACTCTAAACACTAAAACCTAAAAACAAAACCCTAAACCCTAAAAACTAGAACCCTAATCTTTAATACACTAAAACCCTAAACCCTAAAACTAAAATTTTAAATCCTAAAACCTAAAACCTAAACCCTAAACCCAAAAAATTATAACCCTAAATCCTAATTCTCTAAACACTAAATCATAAAAACGAAACCCTAAACCCTAAAAATTAAATCTAAAACCCTAAACTTTAATACACTAAACCCTAAATCCTAATTCTCTAAACACTAAAACATAAAAACGAAACCCTAAACCTTAAAAAAAACCTAATCTTTAATACACTAAAACCCTAAACCCTAAAACTAAAATTTTAAACCCTAAAACCTAAAACCAATACCCTAAACCCAATAAATTATAACCCTAAACTTGAATACACTAAAACCTTAAACCCTAAAAGTAAACATTAAACCCTAATATTCTAAACCCTAAAACCTAAAACAAAAACCCTAAACCCTAAAAACTAAAACCCTAATCTTGAATACACTAAAACCCTAAACCCTAAAACTAAACATTAAACCCTAATATTCTAAAACCTAAAACAAAAACCCTAATATTCTAAAACCTAAAACCCTAAACCTTAAAATTAAACCCTAAAACTAAGCATATAACCGAAAAACTCAAAACTCTAAATTTTTTTAAAAAATCTAAACACTAAACCCTAAAGAATAAATCTAAAACCCTAAACTTTAATACACTAAACCCTAAATCCTAATACTCTAAACACTAAAACCTAAAAACAAAACCCTAAACCCTAAAAACTAGAACCCTAATCTTTAATACACTCAAACCTTAAACTTCAAAACTAAGTATTAAACCCTAAAATTCTAAACCCTAAAACCTAAAACAAAAACCCTAAAAACTAAAACCTAAAACCCTAAACTTGAATACAATAAAACCCTAAACCCTAAAACCCTAATCTTGAATACACTAAAACCCTAAACCCTAAAACTAAACATTAAACCCTAATATTCTAAACCCTAAAACCTAAAACAAAAACCCTAATATTCTAAAACCTAAAACCCTAAACCCTAAAATTAAACCCTAAAACTAAGCATATAACCGAAAAACTCAAAACCCTAAATTTTTTTAAAAAATCTAAACACTAAACCCTAAATCCAAATACTCTAAACAATAAAACCTAAAAACAAAACCCTAAACCCTAAAAACTAGAACCCTTATCTTTAATACACTAAAACCCTAAACCCTAAAACTAAATATTAAACCCTAAAATTCTAAACCCTAAAACCTAAAACAAAAACCCTAAAAACTAAAACCTAAAACCCTAAACTTTAATACAATAAAACCCTAAACCCTAAAACCTAAAATTAAACCCTAAAACGAAGCATATAACCCAAAAACTCAAAACCCTAAAATTGAAAACAAAAACCCTAAACCCTAAACCCTAAAAACTAAATCTAAAACCCTAAACTTTAATACACTAAACCCTAAATCCTAATTCTCTAAACACTAAAACATAAAAAAGAAACCCTAAACCCTAAAAAAACCTAATCTTTAATACACTAAAACCCTAAACCCTAAAACTAAAATTTTAAACCCTAAAACCTAAAACCAAAACCCTAAACTTGAATACAATAAAACCCTAAACCCTAAAACCTAAAATTAAACCCTAAAACGAAGCATATTACCCAAAAACTCAAAACCCTAAAATTGAAAACAAAAACCTTAAACCCTAAACCCTAAAAACTAAATCTAAAACCCTAAACTTTAATACACTAAACCCTAAATCCTAATTCTCTAAACACTAAAACATAAAAACGAAACCCTAAACCCTAAAAAAAAAACCCTAATCTTTAATACACTAAAACCCTAAACCCTAAAACTAAATATTAAACCTTAAAATTCTAAACCCTAAAACCTAAAACAAAAACCCTAAAAACTAAAACCTAAAACCCTAAACTTGAATATAATAAAACCCTAAACCCTAAAACATAAAATTAAACCCTAAAACGAAACATATAACCCAAATACTCAAAACCCTAAAATTGAAAACAAAAACCCTAAACCCTAAACCCTAAAAACTAAATCTAGAACCCTAAACTTTAATACACTACCCTAAAATTGAAAACAAAAACCCTAAACCCTAAACCCTAAAAACTAAATCTAAAACCCTAAACTTTAATACACTAAACCCTAAATCCTAATTCTCTAAACACTAAAACATAAAAACGAAACCCTAAAACCCTAAACTTTAATACACTAAACCCTAAATCCTAATTCTCTAAACACTAAAACATAAAAACGAGACCCTAAACCTTAAAAAAACCTAATCTTTAATACACTAAAACCTTAAACCCTAAAACTAAAATTTTAAATCCTAAAACCTAAAACCTAAACCCTAAACCCAAAAAATTATAACCCTAAATCCTAATTCTCTAAACACTAAATCATAAAAACGAAACCCTAAACCCTAAAAACTAAATCTAAAACCCTAAACTTTAATACACTAAACCCTAAATCCTAATTCTCTAAACACTAAAACATAAAAATGAAACCTTAAAAAAACCCTAATCTTTAATACACTAAAACCCTAAACCCTAAAACTAAAATTTTAAACCCTAAAACCTAAAACCAAAACCCTAAACACAATAAATTATAACCCTAAACTTGAATACACTAAAACCTTAAACCCTAAAAGTAACATTAAACCCTAATATTCTAAACCCTAAAACCTAAAACAAAAACCCTAAACCCTAAAAACTAAAACCCTAATCTTGAATACACTAAAACCCTAAACCCTAAAACTAAACATTAAACCCTAATATTCTAAACCATAAAACCTAAAACAAAAACCCTAATATTCTAAAACCTAAAACCCTAAACCTTAAAATTAAACCCTAAAACTAAGCATATAACCGAAAAACTCAAAACCCTAAATTTTTTTAAAAAATCTAAACACTAAACCCTAAAGACTAAATCTAAAACCCTAAACTTTAATACACTAAACCCTAAATCCTAATACTCTAAACACTAAAACCTAAAAACAAAACCCTAAACCCTAAAAACTAGAACCCTAATCTTTAATACACTAAAACCCTAAACCCTAAAACTAAAATTTTAAATCCTAAAACCTAAAACATAAACCCTAAACCCAAAAAATTATAACCCTAAATCCTAATTCTCTAAACACTAAATCATAAAAACGAAACCCTAAACCCTAAAAACTAAATCTAAAACCCTAAACTTTAATACACTAAACCCTAAATCCTAATTCTCTAAACACTAAAACATAAAAACGAAACCCTAAACCTTAAAAAAAACCTAATCTTTAATACACTAAAACCCTAAACCCTAAAACTAAAATTAAAATTTTAAACCCTAAAACCTAAAACCAATACCCTAAACCCAATAAATTATAACCCTAAACTTGAATACACTAAAACCTTAAACCCTAAAAGTAAACATTAAACCCTAATATTCTAAACCCTAAAACCTAAAACAAAAACCCTAAACCCTAAAAACTAAAACCCTAATCTTGAATACACTAAAACCCTAAACCCTAAAACTAAACATTAAACCCTAATATTCTAAAACCTAAAACAAAAACCCTAATATTCTAAAACCTAAAACCCTAAACCTTAAAATTAAACCCTAAAACTAAGCATATAACCGAAAAACTCAAAACCCTAAATTTTTTTAAAAAATCTAAACAATAAACCCTAAAGACTAAATCAAAAACCCTAAACTTTAATACACTAATCCCTAAATCCTAATACTCTAAACACTAAAACCTAAAAACAAAACCCTAAACCCTAAAAACTAGAACCCTAATATTTAATACACTAAAACCTTAAACTTCAAAACTGAATATTAAACCCTAAAATTCTAAACCCTAAAACCTAAAACAAAAAACCTAAAAACTAAAACCTAAAACCCTAAACTTGAATACAATAAAACCCTAAACCCTAAAACCTAAAATTAAACCCTAAAACGAAGCATATAACCCAAATACTCAAAACCCTAAAATTGAAAACAAAAACCCTAAACCCTAAACCCTTAAAACTAAATCTAAAACCCTAAACTTTAATACACTAAACCCTAAATCCTAATTCTCTAAACACTAAAACATAAAAACGAATGTAACGCCCCGGCCCGTTGCGGGGTCGAGGTCCGACCCTAATGGGCCGACTCGGTTACCAATGATTGCCTGCGGGAGTGATATCCTGGCCCCACTGTACCAACACTTGTCTTTTCCAGCGCACTTTGTCCTCACTCGTGCGCACCCGGGAGACTTCCCAGGGGGTCACCCATCCTAGAATTACTCCAGAGCCAGCACGCTTAACTTTGGAGTTCTTATAGGAGGATGCCCAGAAAAGAAGATGCATCTTGTTGGTATGAGTAGCATATTCAGTTCCTTTAAGCCTTTGAATTTTCTGGGGCGTTACAACGAAACCCTAAACTTTAAAAACAACCCTAATCTTTAATACACTAAAACCCTAAACCCTAAAACTAAAATTTTAAACCCTAAAACCTAAAACCAAAACCCTAAACCCAATAAATTATAACCCTAAACTTGAATACACTAAAACCTTAAACCCTAAAAGTAAACATTAAACCCTAATATTCTAAACCCTAAAACCTAAAACAAAAACCCTAAACCCTAAAAACTAAAACCCTAATCTTGAATACACTAAAATCCTAAACCCTAAAACTAAACATTAAACCCTAATATTCTAAACCCTAAAACCTAAAACAAAAACCCTAATATTCTAAAACCTAAAACCCTAAACCTTAAAATTAAACCCTAAAACTAAGCATATAACCGAAAAACTCAAAACCCTAAATTTTTTTAAAAAATCTAAACACTAAACCCTAAAGACTAAATCTAAAACCCTTAACTTTAATACACTAAACCCTAAATCCTAATACTCTAAACACTAAAACCTAAATACAAAACCCTAAACCCTAAAAACTAGAACCCTAATCTTTAATACACTAAAACCTTAAACTTCAAAACTAAATATTAAACCCTAAAATTCTAAACCCTAAAACCTAAAACAAAAACCATAAAAACTAAAACCTAAAACCCTAAACTTGAATACAATAAAACCCTAAACCCTAAAACTTAAAATTAAACCCTAAAACGAAGCATATAACCCAAATACTCAAAACCCTAAAATTGAAAACAAAAACCCTAAACCCTAAACCCTTAAAACTAAATCTAAAACCCTAAACTTTAATACACTAAACCCTAAATCCTAATTCTCTAAACACTAAAACATAAAAACGAAACCCTAAACTTTAAAAAAAACCCTAATCTTTAATACTCTAAAACACTAAACCCTAAATCCTAATTCTCTAAACACTAAAACATAAAAACGAGACCCTAAACCTTAAAAAAAACCTAATCTTTAATACACTAAAACCCTAAACCCTAAAACTAAAATTTTAAATCCTAAAACAAAAACCCTAATATTCTAAAACCTAAAACCCTAAACCTTAAAATTAAACCCTAAAACTAAGCATATAACCGAAAAACTCAAAACTCTAAATTTTTTTAAAAAATCTAAACACTAAACCCTAAAGACTAAATCTAAAACCCTAAACTTTAATACACTAAACCCTAAATCCTAATACTCTAAACACTAAAACCTAAAAACAAAACCCTAAACCCTAAAAACTAGAACCCTAATCTTTAATACACTCAAACCTTAAACTTCAAAACTAAGTATTAAACCCTAAAATTCTAAACCCTAAAACCTAAAACAAAAACCCTAAAAAGTAAAACCTAAAACCCTAAACTTGAATACAATAAAACCCTAAACCCTAAAACCTAAAATTAAACCCTAAAACAAAGCATATAACCCAAAAACTCAAAACCCTAAAATTGAAAACAAAAACCCTAAACCCTTAAAACTAAATATAAAACCCTAAACTTTAATACACTAAACCCTAAATCCTAATACTCTAAACACTAAAACCTAAAAACAAAACCCTAAACCCTAAAAACTAGAACCCTAATCTTTAATACACTAAAACCCTAAACCCTAAAACTAAAATTTTAAATCCTAAAACCTAAAACCTAAACCCTAAACCCAAAAAATTATAACCCTAAATCCTAATTCTCTAAACACTAAATCATAAAAACGAAACCCTAAACCCTAAAAACTAAATCTAAAACCCTAAACTTTAATACACTAAACCCTAAATCCTAATACTCTAAACACTAAAACCTAAAAACAAAACCCTAAACCCTAAAAACTAGAACCCTAATCTTTAATACACTCAAACCTTAAACTTCAAAACTAAGTATTAAACCCTAAAATTCTAAACCCTAAAACCTAAAACAAAAACCCTAAAAACTAAAACCTAAAACCCTAAACTTGAATACAATAAAACCCTAAACCCTAAAACCTAAAATTAAACCCTAAAACAAAGCATATAACCCAAAAACTCAAAACCCTAAAATTGAAAACAAAAACCCTAAACCCTTAAAACTAAATATAAAACCCTAAACTTTAATACACTAAACCCTAAATCCTAATACTCTAAACACTAAAACCTAAAAACAAAACCCTAAACCCTAAAAACTAGAACCCTAATCTTTAATACACTAAAACCCTAAACCCTAAAACTAAAATTTTAAATCCTAAAACCTAAAACCTAAACCCTAAACCCAAAAAATTATAACCCTAAATCCTAATTCTCTAAACACTAAATCATAAAAACGAAACCCTAAACCCTAAAAACTAAATCTAAAACCCTAAACTTTAATACACTAAACCCTAAATCCTAATTCTCTAAACACTAAAACATAAAAACGAAACCCTAAACCTTAAAAAAAACCTAATCTTTAATACACTAAAACCCTAAACCCTAAAACTAAAATTTTAAACCCTAAAACCTAAAACCAATACCCTAAACCCAATAAATTATAACCCTAAACTTGAATACACTAAAACCTTAAACCCTAAAAGTAAACATTAAACCCTAATATTCTAAACCCTAAAACCTAAAACAAAAACCCTAAACCCTAAAAACTAAAACCCTAATCTTGAATACACTAAAACCCTAAACCCTAAAACTAAACATTAAACCCTAATATTCTAAACCCTAAAACCTAAAACAAAAACCCTAATATTCTAAAACCTAAAACCCTAAACCTTAAAATTAAACCCTAAAACTAAGCATATAACCGAAAAACTCAAAACCCTAAATTTTTTTAAAAAATCTAAACACTAAACCCTAAAGACTAAATCTAAAACCCTTAACTTTAATACACTAAACCCTAAATCCTAATACTCTAAACACTAAAACCTAAATACAAAACCCTAAACCCTAAAAACTAGAACCCTAATCTTTAATACACTAAAACCTTAAACTTCAAAACTAAATATTAAACCCTAAAATTCTAAACCCTAAAACCTAAAACAAAAACCCTAAAAACTAAAACCTAAAACCCTAAACTTGAATACAATAAAACCCTAAACCCTAAAACTTAAAATTAAACCCTAAAACGAAGCATATAACCCAAATACTCAAAACCCTAAAATTGAAAACAAAAACCCTAAACCCTAAACCCTTAAAACTAAATCTAAAACCCTAAACTTTAATACACTAAACCCTAAATCCTAATTCTCTAAACACAAAACATAAAAACGAAACCCTAAACTTTAAAAAAAACCCTAATCTTTAATACACTAAAACACTAAACCCTAAATCCTAATTCTCTAAACACTAAAACATAAAAACGAGACCCTAAACCTTAAAAAAAACCTAATCTTTAATACACTAAAACCCTAAACCCTAAAACTAAAATTTTAAATCCTAAAACCTAAAACCTAAACCCTAAACCCAAAAAATTATAACCCTAAATCCTAATTCTCTAAACACTAAATCATAAAAACGAAACCCTAAACCCTAAAAACTAAATCTAAAACCCTAAACTTTAATACACTAAACCCTAAATCCTAATTCTCTAAACACTAAAACATAAAAACGAAACCCTAAACCTTAAAAAAAACCCTAATCTTTAATACACTAAAACCCTAAACCCTAAAACTAAAATTTTAAACCCTAAAACCTAAAACCAAAACCCTAAACCCAATAAATTATAACCCTAAACTTGAATACACTAAAACCTTAAACCCTAAAAGTAAACATTAAACCCTAATATTCTAAACCCTAAAACCTAAAACAAAAACCCTAAACCCTAAAAACTAAAACCCTAATCTTGAATACACTAAAACCCTAAACCCTAAAACTAAACAATAAACCCTAATATTCTAAACCCTAAAACCTAAAACAAAAACCCTAATATTCTAAAACCTAAAACCCTAAACCTTAAAATTAAACCCTAAAACTAAGCATATAACCGAAAAACTCAAAACTCTAAATTTTTTTAAAAAATCTAAACACTAAACCCTAAAGACTAAATCTAAAACCCTAAACTTTAATACACTAAACCCTAAATCCTAATACTCTAAACACTAAAACCTAAAAACAAAACCCTAAACCCTAAAAACTAGAACCCTAATCTTTAATACACTCAAACCTTAAACTTCAAAACTAAGTATTAAACCCTAAAATTCTAAACCCTAAAACCTAAAACAAAAACCCTAAAAAGTAAAACCTAAAACCCTAAACTTGAATACAATAAAACCCTAAACCCTAAAACCTAAAATTAAACCCTAAAACAAAGCATATAACCCAAAAACTCAAAACCCTAAAATTGAAAACAAAAACCCTAAACCCTTAAAACTAAATATAAAACCCTAAACTTTAATACACTAAACCCTAAATCCTAATACTCTAAACACTAAAACCTAAAAACAAAACCCTAAACCCTAAAAACTAGAACCCTAATCTTTAATACACTAAAACCCTAAACCCTAAAACTAAAATTTTAAATCCTAAAACCTAAAACCTAAACCCTAAACCCAAAAAATTATAACCCTAAATCCTAATTCTCTAAACACTAAATCATAAAAACGAAACCCTAAACCCTAAAAACTAAATCTAAAACCCTAAACTTTAATACACTAAACCCTAAATCCTAATTCTCTAAACACTAAAACATAAAAACGAAACCCTAAACCTTAAAAAAAACCTAATCTTTAATACACTAAAACCCTAAACCCTAAAACTAAAATTTTAAACCCTAAAACCTAAAACCAATACCCTAAACCCAATAAATTATAACCCTAAACTTGAATACACTAAAACCTTAAACCCTAAAAGTAAACATTAAACCCTAATATTCTAAACCCTAAAACCTAAAACAAAAACCCTAAACCCTAAAAACTAAAACCCTAATCTTGAATACACTAAAACCCTAAACCCTAAAACTAAACATTAAACCCTAATATTCTAAACCCTAAAACCTAAAACAAAAACCCTAATATTCTAAAACCTAAAACCCTAAACCTTAAAATTAAACCCTAAAACTAAGCATATAACCGAAAAACTCAAAACCCTAAATTTTTTTAAAAAATCTAAACACTAAACCCTAAAGACTAAATCTAAAACCCTTAACTTTAATACACTAAACCCTAAATCCTAATACTCTAAACACTAAAACCTAAATACAAAACCCTAAACCCTAAAAACTAGAACCCTAATCTTTAATACACTAAAACCTTAAACTTCAAAACTAAATATTAAACCCTAAAATTCTAAACCCTAAAACCTAAAACAAAAACCCTAAAAACTAAAACCTAAAACCCTAAACTTGAATACAATAAAACCCTAAACCCTAAAACTTAAAATTAAACCCTAAAACGAAGCATATAACCCAAATACTCAAAACCCTAAAATTGAAAACAAAAACCCTAAACCCTAAACCCTTAAAACTAAATCTAAAACCCTAAACTTTAATACACTAAACCCTAAATCCTAATTCTCTAAACACTAAAACATAAAAACGAAACCCTAAACTTTAAAAAAAACCCTAATCTTTAATACACTAAAACACTAAAACCTAAATCCTAATTCTCTAAACACTAAAACATAAAAACGAGACCCTAAACCTTAAAAAAAACCTAATCTTTAATACACTAAAACCCTAAACCCTAAAACTAAAATTTTAAATCCTAAAACCTAAAACCTAAACCCTAAACCCAAAAAATTATAACCCTAAATCCTAATTCTCTAAACACTAAATCATAAAAACGAAACCCTAAACCCTAAAAACTAAATCTAAAACCCTAAACTTTAATACACTAAACCCTAAATCCTAATTCTCTAAACACTAAAACATAAAAACGAAACCCTAAACCTTAAAAAAAACCCTAATCTTTAATACACTAAAACCCTAAACCCTAAAACTAAAATTTTAAACCCTAAAACCTAAAACCAAAACCCTAAACCCAATAAATTATAACCCTAAACTTGAATACACTAAAACCTTAAACCCTAAAAGTAAACATTAAACCCTAATATTCTAAACCCTAAAACCTAAAACAAAAACCCTAAACCCTAAAAACTAAAACCCTAATCTTGAATACACTAAAACCCTAAACCCTAAAACTAAACAATAAACCCTAATATTCTAAACCCTAAAACCTAAAACAAAAACCCTAATATTCTAAAACCTAAAACCCTAAACCTTAAAATTAAACCCTAAAACTAAGCATATAACCGAAAAACTCAAAACTCTAAATTTTTTTAAAAAATCTAAACACTAAACCCTAAAGACTAAATCTAAAACCCTAAACTTTAATACACTAAACCCTAAATCCTAATACTCTAAACACTAAAACCTAAAAACAAAACCCTAAACCCTAAAAACTAGAACCCTAATCTTTAATACACTCAAACCTTAAACTTCAAAACTAAGTATTAAACCCTAAAATTCTAAACCCTAAAACCTAAAACAAAAACCCTAAAAAGTAAAACCTAAAACCCTAAACTTGAATACAATAAAACCCTAAACCCTAAAACCTAAAATTAAACCCTAAAACAAAGCATATAACCCAAAAACTCAAAACCCTAAAATTGAAAACAAAAACCCTAAACCCTTAAAACTAAATATAAAACCCTAAACTTTAATACACTAAACCCTAAATCCTAATACTCTAAACACTAAAACCTAAAAACAAAACCCTAAACCCTAAAAACTAGAACCCTAATCTTTAATACACTAAAACCCTAAACCCTAAAACTAAAATTTTAAATCCTAAAACCTAAAACCTAAACCCTAAACCCAAAAAATTATAACCCTAAATCCTAATTCTCTAAACACTAAATCATAAAAACGAAACCCTAAACCCTAAAAACTAAATCTAAAACCCTAAACTTTAATACACTAAACCCTAAATCCTAATTCTCTAAACACTAAAACATAAAAACGAAACCCTAAACCTTAAAAAAAACCTAATCTTTAATACACTAAAACCCTAAACCCTAAAACTAAAATTTTAAACCCTAAAACCTAAAACCAATACCCTAAACCCAATAAATTATAACCCTAAACTTGAATACACTAAAACCTTAAACCCTAAAAGTAAACATTAAACCCTAATATTCTAAACCCTAAAACCTAAAACAAAAACCCTAAACCCTAAAAACTAAAACCCTAATCTTGAATACACTAAAACCCTAAACCCTAAAACTAAACATTAAACCCTAATATTCTAAACCCTAAAACCTAAAACAAAAACCCTAATATTCTAAAACCTAAAACCCTAAACCTTAAAATTAAACCCTAAAACTAAGCATATAACCGAAAAACTCAAAACCCTAAATTTTTTTAAAAAATCTAAACACTAAACCCTAAAGACTAAATCTAAAACCCTTAACTTTAATACACTAAACCCTAAATCCTAATACTCTAAACACTAAAACCTAAATACAAAACCCTAAACCCTAAAAACTAGAACCCTAATCTTTAATACACTAAAACCTTAAACTTCAAAACTAAATATTAAACCCTAAAATTCTAAACCCTAAAACCTAAAACAAAAACCCTAAAAACTAAAACCTAAAACCCTAAACTTGAATACAATAAAACCCTAAACCCTAAAACTTAAAATTAAACCCTAAAACGAAGCATATAACCCAAATACTCAAAACCCTAAAATTGAAAACAAAAACCCTAAACCCTAAACCCTTAAAACTAAATCTAAAACCCTAAACTTTAATACACTAAACCCTAAATCCTAATTCTCTAAACACTAAAACATAAAAACGAAACCCTAAACTTTAAAAAAAACCCTAATCTTTAATACACTAAAACACTAAACCCTAAATCCTAATTCTCTAAACACTAAAACATAAAAACGAGACCCTAAACCTTAAAAAAAACCTAATCTTTAATACACTAAAACCCTAAACCCTAAAACTAAAATTTTAAATCCTAAAACCTAAAACCTAAACCCTAAACCCAAAAAATTATAACCCTAAATCCTAATTCTCTAAACACTAAATCATAAAAACGAAACCCTAAACCCTAAAAACTAAATCTAAAACCCTAAACTTTAATACACTAAACCCTAAATCCTAATTCTCTAAACACTAAAACATAAAAACGAAACCCTAAACCTTAAAAAAAACCCTAATCTTTAATACACTAAAACCCTAAACCCTAAAACTAAAATTTTAAACCCTAAAACCTAAAACCAAAACCCTAAACCCAATAAATTATAACCCTAAACTTGAATACACTAAAACCTTAAACCCTAAAAGTAAACATTAAACCCTAATATTCTAAACCCTAAAACCTAAAACAAAAACCCTAAACCCTAAAAACTAAAACCCTAATCTTGAATACACTAAAACCCTAAACCCTAAAACTAAACAATAAACCCTAATATTCTAAACCCTAAAACCTAAAACAAAAACCCTAATATTCTAAAACCTAAAACCCTAAACCTTAAAATTAAACCCTAAAACTAAGCATATAACCGAAAAACTCAAAACTCTAAATTTTTTTAAAAAATCTAAACACTAAACCCTAAAGACTAAATCTAAAACCCTAAACTTTAATACACTAAACCCTAAATCCTAATACTCTAAACACTAAAACCTAAAAACAAAACCCTAAACCCTAAAAACTAGAACCCTAATCTTTAATACACTCAAACCTTAAACTTCAAAACTAAGTATTAAACCCTAAAATTCTAAACCCTAAAACCTAAAACAAAAACCCTAAAAAGTAAAACCTAAAACCCTAAACTTGAATACAATAAAACCCTAAACCCTAAAACCTAAAATTAAACCCTAAAACAAAGCATATAACCCAAAAACTCAAAACCCTAAAATTGAAAACAAAAACCCTAAACCCTTAAAACTAAATATAAAACCCTAAACTTTAATACACTAAACCCTAAATCCTAATACTCTAAACACTAAAACCTAAAAACAAAACCCTAAACCCTAAAAACTAGAACCCTAATCTTTAATACACTAAAACCCTAAACCCTAAAACTAAAATTTTAAATCCTAAAACCTAAAACCTAAACCCTAAACCCAAAAAATTATAACCCTAAATCCTAATTCTCTAAACACTAAATCATAAAAACGAAACCCTAAACCCTAAAAACTAAATCTAAAACCCTAAACTTTAATACACTAAACCCTAAATCCTAATTCTCTAAACACTAAAACATAAAAACGAAACCCTAAACCTTAAAAAAAACCTAATCTTTAATACACTAAAACCCTAAACCCTAAAACTAAAATTTTAAACCCTAAAACCTAAAACCAATACCCTAAACCCAATAAATTATAACCCTAAACTTGAATACACTAAAACCTTAAACCCTAAAAGTAAACATTAAACCCTAATATTCTAAACCCTAAAACCTAAAACAAAAACCCTAAACCCTAAAAACTAAAACCCTAATCTTGAATACACTAAAACCCTAAACCCTAAAACTAAACATTAAACCCTAATATTCTAAACCCTAAAACCTAAAACAAAAACCCTAATATTCTAAAACCTAAAACCCTAAACCTTAAAATTAAACCCTAAAACTAAGCATATAACCGAAAAACTCAAAACCCTAAATTTTTTTAAAAAATCTAAACACTAAACCCTAAAGACTAAATCTAAAACCCTTAACTTTAATACACTAAACCCTAAATCCTAAAAACAAAACCCTAAACCCTAAAAACTAGAACCCTAATCTTTAATACACTAAAACCCTAAACCCTAAAATCCTAATACTCTAAACACTAAAACCTAAAAACAAAACCCTAAACCCTAAAAACTAGAACCCTAATCTTTAATACACTAAAACCCTAAACCCTAAAACTAAAATTTTAAATCCTAAAACCTAAAACCTAAACCCTAAACCCAAAAAATTATAACCCTAAATCCTAATTCTCTAAACACTAAATCATAAAAACGAAACCCTAAACCCTAAAAACTAAATCTAAAACCCTAAACTTTAATACACTAAACCCTAAATCCTAATACTCTAAACACTAAAACCTAAAAACAAAACCCTAAACCCTAAAAACTAGAACCCTAATCTTTAATACACTCAAACCTTAAACTTCAAAACTAAGTATTAAACCCTAAAATTCTAAACCCTAAAACCTAAAACAAAAACCCTAAAAACTAAAACCTAAAACCCTAAACTTGAATACAATAAAACCCTAAACCCTAAAACCTAAAATTAAACCCTAAAACAAAGCATATAACCCAAAAACTCAAAACCCTAAAATTGAAAACAAAAACCCTAAACCCTTAAAACTAAATATAAAACCCTAAACTTTAATACACTAAACCCTAAATCCTAATACTCTAAACACTAAAACCTAAAAACAAAACCCTAAACCCTAAAAACTAGAACCCTAATCTTTAATACACTAAAACCCTAAACCCTAAAACTAAAATTTTAAATCCTAAAACCTAAAACTTAAACCCTAAACCCAAAAAATTATAACCCTAAATCCTAATTCTCTAAACACTAAATCATAAAAACGAAACCCTAAACCCTAAAAACTAAATCTAAAACCCTAAACTTTAATACACTAAACCCTAAATCCTAATTCTCTAAACACTAAAACATAAAAACGAAACCCTAAACCTTAAAAAAAACCTAATCTTTAATACACTAAAACCCTAAACCCTAAAACTAAAATTTTAAACCCTAAAACCTAAAACCAATACCCTAAACCCAATAAATTATAACCCTAAACTTGAATACACTAAAACCTTAAACCCTAAAAGTAAACATTAAACCCTAATATTCTAAACCCTAAAACCTAAAACAAAAACCCTAAACCCTAAAAACTAAAACCCTAATCTTGAATACACTAAAACCCTAAACCCTAAAACTAAACATTAAACCCTAATATTCTAAACCCTAAAACCTAAAACAAAAACCCTAATATTCTAAAACCTAAAACCCTAAACCTTAAAATTAAACCCTAAAACTAAGCATATAACCGAAAAACTCAAAACCCTAAATTTTTTTAAAAAATCTAAACACTAAACCCTAAAGACTAAATCTAAAACCCTTAACTTTAATACACTAAACCCTAAATCCTAATACTCTAAACACTAAAACCTAAATACAAAACCCTAAACCCTAAAAACTAGAACCCTAATCTTTAATACACTAAAACCTTAAACTTCAAAACTAAATATTAAACCCTAAAATTCTAAACCCTAAAACCTAAAACAAAAACCCTAAAAACTAAAACCTAAAACCCTAAACTTGAATACAATAAAACCCTAAACCCTAAAACTTAAAATTAAACCCTAAAACGAAGCATATAACCCAAATACTCAAAACCCTAAAATTGAAAACAAAAACCCTAAACCCTAAACCCTTAAAACTAAATCTAAAACCCTAAACTTTAATACACTAAACCCTAAATCCTAATTCTCTAAACACTAAAACATAAAAACGAAACCCTAAACTTTAAAAAAAACCCTAATCTTTAATACACTAAAACACTAAACCCTAAATCCTAATTCTCTAAACACTAAAACATAAAAACGAGACCCTAAACCTTAAAAAAAACCTAATCTTTAATACACTAAAACCCTAAACCCTAAAACTAAAATTTTAAATCCTAAAACCTAAAACCTAAACCCTAAACCCAAAAAATTATAACCCTAAATCCTAATTCTCTAAACACTAAATCATAAAAACGAAACCCTAAACCCTAAAAACTAAATCTAAAACCCTAAACTTTAATACACTAAACCCTAAATCCTAATTCTCTAAACACTAAAACATAAAAACGAAACCCTAAACCTTAAAAAAAACCCTAATCTTTAATACACTAAAACCCTAAACCCTAAAACTAAAATTTTAAACCCTAAAACCTAAAACCAAAACCCTAAACCCAATAAATTATAACCCTAAACTTGAATACACTAAAACCTTAAACCCTAAAAGTAAACATTAAACCCTAATATTCTAAACCCTAAAACCTAAAACAAAAACCCTAAACCCTAAAAACTAAAACCCTAATCTTGAATACACTAAAACCCTAAACCCTAAAACTAAACAATAAACCCTAATATTCTAAACCCTAAAACCTAAAACAAAAACCCTAATATTCTAAAACCTAAAACCCTAAACCTTAAAATTAAACCCTAAAACTAAGCATATAACCGAAAAACTCAAAACTCTAAATTTTTTTAAAAAATCTAAACACTAAACCCTAAAGACTAAATCTAAAACCCTAAACTTTAATACACTAAACCCTAAATCCTAATACTCTAAACACTAAAACCTAAAAACAAAACCCTAAACCCTAAAAACTAGAACCCTAATCTTTAATACACTCAAACCTTAAACTTCAAAACTAAGTATTAAACCCTAAAATTCTAAACCCTAAAACCTAAAACAAAAACCCTAAAAAGTAAAACCTAAAACCCTAAACTTGAATACAATAAAACCCTAAACCCTAAAACCTAAAATTAAACCCTAAAACAAAGCATATAACCCAAAAACTCAAAACCCTAAAATTGAAAACAAAAACCCTAAACCCTTAAAACTAAATATAAAACCCTAAACTTTAATACACTAAACCCTAAATCCTAATACTCTAAACACTAAAACCTAAAAACAAAACCCTAAACCCTAAAAACTAGAACCCTAATCTTTAATACACTAAAACCCTAAACCCTAAAACTAAAATTTTAAATCCTAAAACCTAAAACCTAAACCCTAAACCCAAAAAATTATAACCCTAAATCCTAATTCTCTAAACACTAAATCATAAAAACGAAACCCTAAACCCTAAAAACTAAATCTAAAACCCTAAACTTTAATACACTAAACCCTAAATCCTAATTCTCTAAACACTAAAACATAAAAACGAAACCCTAAACCTTAAAAAAAACCTAATCTTTAATACACTAAAACCCTAAACCCTAAAACTAAAATTTTAAACCCTAAAACCTAAAACCAATACCCTAAACCCAATAAATTATAACCCTAAACTTGAATACACTAAAACCTTAAACCCTAAAAGTAAACATTAAACCCTAATATTCTAAACCCTAAAACCTAAAACAAAAACCCTAAACCCTAAAAACTAAAACCCTAATCTTGAATACACTAAAACCCTAAACCCTAAAACTAAACATTAAACCCTAATATTCTAAACCCTAAAACCTAAAACAAAAACCCTAATATTCTAAAACCTAAAACCCTAAACCTTAAAATTAAACCCTAAAACTAAGCATATAACCGAAAAACTCAAAACCCTAAATTTTTTTAAAAAATCTAAACACTAAACCCTAAAGACTAAATCTAAAACCCTTAACTTTAATACACTAAACCCTAAATCCTAATACTCTAAACACTAAAACCTAAATACAAAACCCTAAACCCTAAAAACTAGAACCCTAATCTTTAATACACTAAAACCTTAAACTTCAAAACTAAATATTAAACCCTAAAATTCTAAACCCTAAAACCTAAAACAAAAACCCTAAAAACTAAAACCTAAAACCCTAAACTTGAGTACAATAAAACCCTAAACCCTAAAACTTAAAATTAAACCCTAAAACGAAGCATATAACCCAAATACTCAAAACCCTAAAATTGAAAACAAAAACCCTAAACCCTAAACCCTTAAAACTAAATCTAAAACCCTAAACTTTAATACACTAAACCCTAAATCCTAATTCTCTAAACACTAAAACATAAAAACGAAACCCTAAACTTTAAAAAAAACCCTAATCTTTAATACACTAAAACACTAAACCCTAAATCCTAATTCTCTAAACACTAAAACATAAAAACGAGACCCTAAACCTTAAAAAAAACCTAATCTTTAATACACTAAAACCCTAAACCCTAAAACTAAAATTTTAAATCCTAAAACCTAAAACCTAAACCCTAAACCCAAAAAATTATAACCCTAAATCCTAATTCTCTAAACACTAAATCATAAAAACGAAACCCTAAACCCTAAAAACTAAATCTAAAACCCTAAACTTTAATACACTAAACCCTAAATCCTAATTCTCTAAACACTAAAACATAAAAACGAAACCCTAAACCTTAAAAAAAACCTAATCTTTAATACACTAAAACCCTAAACCCTAAAACTAAAATTTTAAACCCTAAAACCTAAAACCAATACCCTAAACCCAATAAATTATAACCCTAAACTTGAATACACTAAAACCTTAAACCCTAAAAGTAAACATTAAACCCTAATATTCTAAACCCTAAAACCTAAAACAAAAACCCTAAACCCTAAAAACTAAAACCCTAATCTTGAATACACTAAAACCCTAAACCCTAAAACTAAACATTAAACCCTAATATTCTAAACCCTAAAACCTAAAACAAAAACCCTAATATTCTAAAACCTAAAACCCTAAACCTTAAAATTAAACCCTAAAACTAAGCATATAACCGAAACACTCAAAACCCTAAATTTTTTTAAAAAATCTAAACACTAAACCCTAAAGACTAAATCTAAAACCCTTAACTTTAATACACTAAACCCTAAATCCTAATACTCTAAACACTAAAACCTAAATACAAAACCCTAAACCCTAAAAACTAGAACCCTAATCTTTAATACACTAAAACCTTAAACTTCAAAACTAAATATTAAACCCTAAAATTCTAAACCCTAAAACCTAAAACAAAAACCCTAAAAACTAAAACCTAAAACCCTAAACTTGAGTACAATAAAACCCTAAACCCTAAAACTTAAAATTAAACCCTAAAACGAAGCATATAACCCAAATACTCAAAACCCTAAAATTGAAAACAAAAACCCTAAACCCTAAACCCTTAAAACTAAATCTAAAACCCTAAACTTTAATACACTAAACCCTAAATCCTAATTCTCTAAACACTAAAACATAAAAACGAAACCCTAAACTTTAAAAAAAACCCTAATCTTTAATACACTAAAACACTAAACCCTAAATCCTAATTCTCTAAACACTAAAACATAAAAACGAGACCCTAAACCTTAAAAAAAACCTAATCTTTAATACACTAAAACCCTAAACCCTAAAACTAAAATTTTAAATCCTAAAACCTAAAACCTAAACCCTAAACCCAAAAAATTATAACCCTAAATCCTAATTCTCTAAACACTAAATCATAAAAACGAAACCCTAAACCATAAAAACTAAATCTAAAACCCTAAACTTTAATACACTAAACCCTAAATCCTAATTCTCTAAACACTAAAACATAAAAACGAAACCATAAACCTTAAAGAAAACCTTAATCTTTAATACACTAAAACCCTAAACCCTAAAACTAAAATTTTAAACCCTAAAACCTAAAACCAATACCCTAAACCCAATAAATTATAACCCTAAACTTGAATACACTAAAACCTTAAACCCTAAAAGTAAACATTAAACCCTAATATTCTAAACCCTAAAACCTAAAACAAAAACCCTAAACCCTAAAAACTAAAACCCTAATCTTGAATACACTAAAACCCTAAACCCTAAAACTAAACATTAAACCCTAATATTCTAAACCCTAAAACCTAAAACAAAAACCCTAATATTCTAAAACCTAAAACTCTAAACCTTAAAATTAAACCCTAAAACTAAGCATATAACCGAAAAACTCAAAACCCTAAATTTTTTTAAAAAATCTAAACACTAAACCCTAAAGACTAAATCTAAAACCCTTAACTTTAATACACTAAACCCTAAATCCTAATACTCTAAACACTAAAACCTAAATACAAAACCCTAAACCCTAAAAACTAGAACCCTAATCTTTAATACACTAAAACCTTAAACTTCAAAACTAAATATTAAACCCTAAAATTCTAAACCCTAAAACCTAAAACAAAAACCCTAAAAACTAAAACCTAAAACCCTAAACTTGAATACAATAAAACCCTAAACCCTAAAACTTAAAATTAAACCCTAAAACGAAGCATATAACCCAAATACTCAAAACCCTAAAATTGAAAACAAAAACCCTAAACCCTAAACCTTTAAAACTAAATCTAAAACCCTAAACTTTAATACACTAAACCCTAAATCCTAATTCTCTAAACACTAAAACATAAAAACGAAACCCTAAACTTTAAAAAAAACCCTAATCTTTAATACACTAAAACACTAAACCCTAAATCCTAATTCTCTAAACACTAAAACATAAAAACGAGACCCTAAACCTTAAAAAAAACCTAATCTTTAATACACTAAAACCCTAAACCCTAAAACTAAAATTTTAAATCCTAAAACCTAAAACCTAAACCCTAAACCCAAAAAATTATAACCCTAAATCCTAATTCTCTAAACACTAAATCATAAAAACGAAACCCTAAACCCTAAAAACTAAATCTAAAACCCTAAACTTTAATACACTAAACCCTAAATCCTAATTCTCTAAACACTAAAACATAAAAACGAAACCCTAAACCTTAAAAAAAACCCTATTCTTTAATACACTAAAACCCTAAACCCTAAAAGTAAAATTTTAAACCCTAAAACCTAAAACCAAAACCCTAAACCCAATAAATTATAACCCTAAACTTGAATACACTAAAACCTTAAACCCTAAAAGTAAACATTAAACCCTAATATTCTAAACCCTAAAACCTAAAACAAAAACCCTAAACCCTAAAAACTAAAACCCAAATCTTGAATACACTAAAACCCTAAACCCTAAAACTAAACAATAAACCCTAATATTCTAAACCCTAAAACCTAAAACAAAAACCCTAATATTCTAAAACCTAAAACCCTAAACCTTAAAATTAAACCCTAAAACTAAGCATATAACCGAAAAACTCAAAACTCTAAATTTTTTTAAAAAATCTAAACACTAAACCCTAAAGACTAAATCTAAAACCCTAAACTTTAATACACTAAACCCTAAATCCTAATACTCTAAACACTAAAACCTAAAAACAAAACCCTAAACCCTAAAAACTAGAACCCTAATCTTTAATACACTCAAACCTTAAACTTCAAAACTAAGTATTAAACCCTAAAATTCTAAACCCTAAAACCTAAAACAAAAACCCTAAAAACTAAAACCTAAAACCCTAAACTTGAATACAATAAAACCCTAAACCCTAAAACCTAAAATTAAACCCTAAAACAAAGCATATAACCCAAAAACTCAAAACCCTAAAATTGAAAACAAAAACCCTAAACCCTTAAAACTAAATATAAAACCCTAAACTTTAATACACTAAACCCTAAATCCTAATACTCTAAACACTAAAACCTAAAAACAAAACCCTAAACCCTAAAAACTAGAACCCTAATCTTTAATACACTAAAACCCTAAACCCTAAAACTAAAATTTTAAATCCTAAAACCTAAAACCTAAACCCTAAACCCAAAAAATTATAACCCTAAATCCTAATTCTCTAAACACTAAATCATAAAAACGAAACCCTAAACCCTAAAAACTAAATCTAAAACCCTAAACTTTAATACACTAAACCCTAAATCCTAATTCTCTAAACACTAAAACATAAAAACGAAACCCTAAACCTTAAAAAAACCTAATCTTTAATACACTAAAACCCTAAACCCTAAAACTAAAATTTTAAACCCTAAAACCTAAAACCAATACCCTAAACCCAATAAATTATAACCCTAAACTTGAATACACTAAAACCTTAAACCCTAAAAGTAAACATTAAACCCTAATATTCTAAACCCTAAAACCTAAAACAAAAACCCTAAACCCTAAAAACTAAAACCCTAATCTTGAATACACTAAAACCCTAAACCCTAAAACTAAACATTAAACCCTAATATTCTAAAACCTAAAACAAAAACCCTAATATTCTAAAACCTAAAACCCTAAACCTTAAAATTAAACCCTAAAACTAAGCATATAACCGAAAAACTCAAAACCCTAAATTTTTTTAAAAAATCTAAACAATAAACCCTAAAGACTAAATCAAAAACCCTAAACTTTAATACACTAATCCCTAAATCCTAATACTCTAAACACTAAAACCTAAAAACAAAACCCTAAACCCTAAAAACTAGAACCCTAATATTTAATACACTAAAACCTTAAACTTCAAAACTGTATATTAAACCCTAAAATTCTAAACCCTAAAACCTAAAACAAAAAACCTAAAAACTAAAACCTAAAACCCTAAACTTGAATACAATAAAACCCTAAACCCTAAAACCTAAAATTAAACCCTAAAACGAAGCATATAACCCAAATACTCAAAACCCTAAAATTGAAAACAAAAACCCTAAACCCTAAACCCTTAAAACTAAATCTAAAACCCTAAACTTTAATACACTAAACCCTAAATCCTAATTCTCTAAACACTAAAACATAAAAACGAAACCCTAAACTTTAAAAAAAAACCTAATCTTTAATACACTAAAACACTAAACCCTAAATCCTAATTCTCTAAACACTAAAACATAAAAACGAGACCCTAAACCTTAAAAAAAACCTAATCTTTAATACACTAAAACCCTAAACCCTAAAACTAAAATTTTAAATCCTAAAACCTAAAACCTAAACCCTAAACCCAAAAAATTATAACCCTAAATCCTAATTCTCTAAACACTAAATCATAAAAACGAAACCCTAAACCCTAAAAACTAAATCTAAAACCCTAAACTTTAATACACTAAACCCTAAATCCTAATTCTCTAAACACTAAAACATAAAAACGAAAACCTAAACCTTAAAAAAAAACCCTAATCTTTAATACACTAAAACCCTAAACCCTAAAACTAAAATTTTAAACCCTAAAACCTAAAACCAAAACCCTAAACCCAATAAATTATAACCCTAAACTTGAATACACTAAAACCTTAAACCCTAAAAGTAAACATTAAACCCTAATATTCTAAACCCTAAAACCTAAAACAAAAACCCTAAACCCTAAAAACTAAAACCCTAATCTTGAATACACTAAAACCCTAAACCCTAAAACTAAACATTAAACCCTAATATTCTAAACCCTAAAACCTAAAACAAAAACCCTAATATTCTAAAACCTAAAACCCTAAACCTTAAAATTAAACCCTAAAACTAAGCATATAACCGAAAAACTCAAAACTCTAAATTTTTTTAAAAAATCTAAACACTAAACCCTAAAGAATAAATCTAAAACCCTAAACTTTAATACACTAAACCCTAAATCCTAATACTCTAAACACTAAAACCTAAAAACAAAACCCTAAACCCTAAAAACTAGAACCCTAATCTTTAATACACTCAAACCTTAAACTTCAAAACTAAGTATTAAACCCTAAAATTCTAAACCCTAAAACCTAAAACAAAAACCCTAAAAACTAAAACCTAAAACCCTAAACTTGAATACAATAAAACCCTAAACCCTAAAACCTAAAATTAAACCCTAAAACAAAGCATATAACCCAAAAACTCAAAACCCTAAAATTGAAAACAAAAACCCTAAACCCTTAAAACTAAATATAAAACCCTAAACTTTAATACACTAAACCCTAAATCCTAATACTCTAAACACTAAAACCTAAAAACAAAACCCTAAACCCTAAAAACTAGAACCCTAATCTTTAATACACTAAAACCCTAAACCCTAAAACTAAAATTTTAAATCCTAAAACCTAAAACCTAAACCCTAAACCCAAAAAATTATAACCCTAAATCCTAATTCTCTAAACACTAAATCATAAAAACGAAACCCTAAACCCTAAAAACTAAATCTAAAACCCTAAACTTTAATACACTAAACCCTAAATCCTAATTCTCTAAACACTAAAACATAAAAACGAAACCCTAAACCTTAAAAAAAAACTAATCTTTAATACACTAAAACCCTAAACCCTAAAACTAAAATTTTAAACCCTAAAACCTAAAACCAATACCCTAAACCCAATAAATTATAACCCTAAACTTGAATACACTAAAACCTTAAACCCTAAAAGTAAACATTAAACCCTAATATTCTAAACCCTAAAACCTAAAACAAAAACCCTAAACCCTAAAAACTAAAACCCTAATCTTGAATACACTAAAACCCTAAACCCTAAAACTAAACATTAAACCCTAATATTCTAAAACCTAAAACAAAAACCCTAATATTCTAAAACCTAAAACCCTAAACCTTAAAATTAAACCCTAAAACTAAGCATATAACCGAAAAACTCAAAACCCTAAATTTTTTTAAAAAATCTAAACAATAAACCCTAAAGACTAAATCAAAAACCCTAAACTTTAATACACTAATCCCTAAATCCTAATACTCTAAACACTAAAACCTAAAAACAAAACCCTAAAACCTAAAAACTAGAACCCTAATATTTAATACACTAAAACCTTAAACTTCAAAACTGTATATTAAACCCTAAAATTCTAAACCCTAAAACCTAAAACAAAAAACCTAAAAACTAAAACCTAAAACCCTAAACTTGAATACAATAAAATCCTAAACCCTAAAACCTAAAATTAAACCTAAAACGAAGCATATAACCCAAATACTCAAAACCCTAAAATTGAAAACAAAAACCCTAAACCCTAAACCCTTAAAACTAAATCTAAAACCCTAAACTTTAATACACTAAACCCTAAATCCTAATTCTCTAAACACTAAAACATAAAAACGAAACCCTAAACTTTAAAAACAACCCTAATCTTTATTACACTAAAACCCTAAACCCTAAAACTAAAATTTTAAACCCTAAAACCTAAAACCAAAACCCTAAACCCAATAAATTATAACCCTAAACTTGAATACACTAAAACCTTAAACCCTAAAAGTAAACATTAAACCCTAATATTCTAAACCCTAAAACCTAAAACAAAAACCCTAAACCCTAAAAACTAAAACCCTAATCTTGAATACACTAAAACCCTAAACCCTAAAACTAAACATTAAACCCTAATATTCTAAACCCTAAAACCTAAAACAAAAACCCTAATATTCTAAAACCTAAAACCCTAAACCTTAAAATTAAACCCTAAAACTAAGCATATAACCGAAAAACTCAAAACCCTAAATTTTTTTAAAAAATCTAAACACTAAACCCTAAAGACTAAATCTAAAACCCTTAACTTTAATACACTAAACCCTAAATCCTAATACTCTAAACACTAAAACCTAAATACAAAACCCTAAACCCTAAAAACTAGAACCCTAATCTTTAATACACTAAAACCTTAAACTTCAAAACTAAATATTAAACCCTAAAATTCTAAACCCTAAAACCTAAAACAAAAACCCTAAAAACTAAAACCTAAAACCCTAAACTTGAGTACAATAAAACCCTAAACCCTAAAACTTAAAATTAAACCCTAAAACGAAGCATATAACCCAAATACTCAAAACCCTAAAATTGAAAACAAAAACCCTAAACCCTAAACCCTTAAAACTAAATCTATAACCCTAAACTTTAATACACTAAACCCTAAATCCTAATTCTCTAAACACTAAAACATAAAAACGAAACCCTAAACTTTAAAAAAAACCCTAATCTTTAATACACTAAAACAATAAACCCTAAATCCTAATTCTCTAAACACTAAAACATAAAAACGAGACCCTAAACCTTAAAAAAAACCTAATCTTTAATACACTAAAACCCTAAACCCTAAAACTAAAATTTTAAATCCTAAAACCTAAAACCTAAACCCTAAACCCAAAAAATTATAACCCTAAATCCTAATTCTCTAAACACTAAATCATAAAAACGAAACCCTAAACCCTAAAAACTAAATCTAAAACCCTAAACTTTAATACACTAAACCCTAAATCCTAATTCACTAAACACTAAAACATAAAAACGAAACCCTAAACCTTAAAAAAAACCTAATCTTTAATACACTAAAACCCTAAACCCTAAAACTAAAATTTTAAACCCTAAAACCTAAAACCAATACCCTAAACCCAATAAATTATAACCCTAAACTTGAATACACTAAAACCTTAAACCCTAAAAGTAAACATTAAACCCTAATATTCTAAACCCTAAAACCTAAAACAAAAACCCTAAACCCTAAAAACTAAAACCCTAATCTTGAATACACTAAAACCCTAAACCCTAAAACTAAACAATAAACCCTAATATTCTAAACCCTAAAACCTAAAACAAAAACCCTAATATTCTAAAACCTAAAACCCTAAACCTTAAAATTAAACCCTAAAACTAAGCATATAACCGAAAAACTCAAAACTCTAAATTTTTTTAAAAAATCTAAACACTAAACCCTAAAGACTAAATCTAAAACCCTAAACTTTAATACACTAAACCCTAAATCCTAATACTCTAAACACTAAAACCTAAAAACAAAACCCTAAACCCTAAAAACTAGAACCCTAATCTTTAATACACTCAAACCTTAAACTTCAAAACTAAGTATTAAACCCTAAAATTCTAAACCCTAAAACCTAAAACAAAAACCCTAAAAAGTAAAACCTAAAACCCTAAACTTGAATACAATAAAACCCTAAACCCTAAAACCTAAAATTAAACCCTAAAACAAAGCATATAACCCAAAAACTCAAAACCCTAAAATTGAAAACAAAAACCCTAAACCCTTAAAACTAAATATAAAACCCTAAACTTTAATACACTAAACCCTAAATCCTAATACTCT
Source organism: Euphrasia confusa (assembly GCA_954870475.1). NCBI lineage: Eukaryota > Viridiplantae > Streptophyta > Magnoliopsida > Lamiales > Orobanchaceae > Euphrasia > Euphrasia confusa. The sequence continues at coordinate 17,554,414 of OX940960.1, read as the reverse complement.
AAACACTAAAACCTAAAAACAAAACCCTAAACCCTAAAAACTAGAACCCTAATCTTTAATACACTAAAACCCTAAACCCTAAAACTAAAATTTTAAATCCTAAAACCTAAAACCTAAACCCTAAACCCAAAAAATTATAACCCTAAATCCTAATTCTCTAAACACTAAATCATAAAAACGAAACCCTAAACCCTAAAAACTAAATCTAAAACCCTAAACTTTAATACACTAAACCCTAAATCCTAATACTCTAAACACTAAAACCTAAAAACAAAACCCTAAACCCTAAAAACTAGAACCCTAATCTTTAATACACTCAAACCTTAAACTTCAAAACTAAGTATTAAACCCTAAAATTCTAAACCCTAAAACCTAAAACAAAAACCCTAAAAACTAAAACCTAAAACCCTAAACTTGAATACAATAAAACCCTAAACCCTAAAACCTAAAATTAAACCCTAAAACAAAGCATATAACCCAAAAACTCAAAACCCTAAAATTGAAAACAAAAACCCTAAACCCTTAAAACTAAATATAAAACCCTAAACTTTAATACACTAAACCCTAAATCCTAATACTCTAAACACTAAAACCTAAAAACAAAACCCTAAACCCTAAAAACTAGAACCCTAATCTTTAATACACTAAAACCCTAAACCCTAAAACTAAAATTTTAAATCCTAAAACCTAAAACCTAAACCCTAAACCCAAAAAATTATAACCCTAAATCCTAATTCTCTAAACACTAAATCATAAAAACGAAACCCTAAACCCTAAAAACTAAATCTAAAACCCTAAACTTTAATACACTAAACCCTAAATCCTAATTCTCTAAACACTAAAACATAAAAACGAAACCCTAAACCTTAAAAAAAACCTAATCTTTAATACACTAAAACCCTAAACCCTAAAACTAAAATTTTAAACCCTAAAACCTAAAACCAATACCCTAAACCCAATAAATTATAACCCTAAACTTGAATACACTAAAACCTTAAACCCTAAAAGTAAACATTAAACCCTAATATTCTAAACCCTAAAACCTAAAACAAAAACCCTAAACCCTAAAAACTAAAACCCTAATCTTGAATACACTAAAACCCTAAACCCTAAAACTAAACATTAAACCCTAATATTCTAAACCCTAAAACCTAAAACAAAAACCCTAATATTCTAAAACCTAAAACCCTAAACCTTAAAATTAAACCCTAAAACTAAGCATATAACCGAAAAACTCAAAACCCTAAATTTTTTTAAAAAATCTAAACACTAAACCCTAAAGACTAAATCTAAAACCCTTAACTTTAATACACTAAACCCTAAATCCTAATACTCTAAACACTAAAACCTAAATACAAAACCCTAAACCCTAAAAACTAGAACCCTAATCTTTAATACACTAAAACCTTAAACTTCAAAACTAAATATTAAACCCTAAAATTCTAAACCCTAAAACCTAAAACAAAAACCCTAAAAACTAAAACCTAAAACCCTAAACTTGAATACAATAAAACCCTAAACCCTAAAACTTAAAATTAAACCCTAAAACGAAGCATATAACCCAAATACTCAAAACCCTAAAATTGAAAACAAAAACCCTAAACCCTAAACCCTTAAAACTAAATCTAAAACCCTAAACTTTAATACACTAAACCCTAAATCCTAATTCTCTAAACACAAAACATAAAAACGAAACCCTAAACTTTAAAAAAAACCCTAATCTTTAATACACTAAAACACTAAACCCTAAATCCTAATTCTCTAAACACTAAAACATAAAAACGAGACCCTAAACCTTAAAAAAAACCTAATCTTTAATACACTAAAACCCTAAACCCTAAAACTAAAATTTTAAATCCTAAAACCTAAAACCTAAACCCTAAACCCAAAAAATTATAACCCTAAATCCTAATTCTCTAAACACTAAATCATAAAAACGAAACCCTAAACCCTAAAAACTAAATCTAAAACCCTAAACTTTAATACACTAAACCCTAAATCCTAATTCTCTAAACACTAAAACATAAAAACGAAACCCTAAACCTTAAAAAAAACCCTAATCTTTAATACACTAAAACCCTAAACCCTAAAACTAAAATTTTAAACCCTAAAACCTAAAACCAAAACCCTAAACCCAATAAATTATAACCCTAAACTTGAATACACTAAAACCTTAAACCCTAAAAGTAAACATTAAACCCTAATATTCTAAACCCTAAAACCTAAAACAAAAACCCTAAACCCTAAAAACTAAAACCCTAATCTTGAATACACTAAAACCCTAAACCCTAAAACTAAACAATAAACCCTAATATTCTAAACCCTAAAACCTAAAACAAAAACCCTAATATTCTAAAACCTAAAACCCTAAACCTTAAAATTAAACCCTAAAACTAAGCATATAACCGAAAAACTCAAAACTCTAAATTTTTTTAAAAAATCTAAACACTAAACCCTAAAGACTAAATCTAAAACCCTAAACTTTAATACACTAAACCCTAAATCCTAATACTCTAAACACTAAAACCTAAAAACAAAACCCTAAACCCTAAAAACTAGAACCCTAATCTTTAATACACTCAAACCTTAAACTTCAAAACTAAGTATTAAACCCTAAAATTCTAAACCCTAAAACCTAAAACAAAAACCCTAAAAAGTAAAACCTAAAACCCTAAACTTGAATACAATAAAACCCTAAACCCTAAAACCTAAAATTAAACCCTAAAACAAAGCATATAACCCAAAAACTCAAAACCCTAAAATTGAAAACAAAAACCCTAAACCCTTAAAACTAAATATAAAACCCTAAACTTTAATACACTAAACCCTAAATCCTAATACTCTAAACACTAAAACCTAAAAACAAAACCCTAAACCCTAAAAACTAGAACCCTAATCTTTAATACACTAAAACCCTAAACCCTAAAACTAAAATTTTAAATCCTAAAACCTAAAACCTAAACCCTAAACCCAAAAAATTATAACCCTAAATCCTAATTCTCTAAACACTAAATCATAAAAACGAAACCCTAAACCCTAAAAACTAAATCTAAAACCCTAAACTTTAATACACTAAACCCTAAATCCTAATTCTCTAAACACTAAAACATAAAAACGAAACCCTAAACCTTAAAAAAAACCTAATCTTTAATACACTAAAACCCTAAACCCTAAAACTAAAATTTTAAACCCTAAAACCTAAAACCAATACCCTAAACCCAATAAATTATAACCCTAAACTTGAATACACTAAAACCTTAAACCCTAAAAGTAAACATTAAACCCTAATATTCTAAACCCTAAAACCTAAAACAAAAACCCTAAACCCTAAAAACTAAAACCCTAATCTTGAATACACTAAAACCCTAAACCCTAAAACTAAACATTAAACCCTAATATTCTAAACCCTAAAACCTAAAACAAAAACCCTAATATTCTAAAACCTAAAACCCTAAACCTTAAAATTAAACCCTAAAACTAAGCATATAACCGAAAAACTCAAAACCCTAAATTTTTTTAAAAAATCTAAACACTAAACCCTAAAGACTAAATCTAAAACCCTTAACTTTAATACACTAAACCCTAAATCCTAATACTCTAAACACTAAAACCTAAATACAAAACCCTAAACCCTAAAAACTAGAACCCTAATCTTTAATACACTAAAACCTTAAACTTCAAAACTAAATATTAAACCCTAAAATTCTAAACCCTAAAACCTAAAACAAAAACCCTAAAAACTAAAACCTAAAACCCTAAACTTGAATACAATAAAACCCTAAACCCTAAAACTTAAAATTAAACCCTAAAACGAAGCATATAACCCAAATACTCAAAACCCTAAAATTGAAAACAAAAACCCTAAACCCTAAACCCTTAAAACTAAATCTAAAACCCTAAACTTTAATACACTAAACCCTAAATCCTAATTCTCTAAACACTAAAACATAAAAACGAAACCCTAAACTTTAAAAAAAACCCTAATCTTTAATACACTAAAACACTAAAACCTAAATCCTAATTCTCTAAACACTAAAACATAAAAACGAGACCCTAAACCTTAAAAAAAACCTAATCTTTAATACACTAAAACCCTAAACCCTAAAACTAAAATTTTAAATCCTAAAACCTAAAACCTAAACCCTAAACCCAAAAAATTATAACCCTAAATCCTAATTCTCTAAACACTAAATCATAAAAACGAAACCCTAAACCCTAAAAACTAAATCTAAAACCCTAAACTTTAATACACTAAACCCTAAATCCTAATTCTCTAAACACTAAAACATAAAAACGAAACCCTAAACCTTAAAAAAAACCCTAATCTTTAATACACTAAAACCCTAAACCCTAAAACTAAAATTTTAAACCCTAAAACCTAAAACCAAAACCCTAAACCCAATAAATTATAACCCTAAACTTGAATACACTAAAACCTTAAACCCTAAAAGTAAACATTAAACCCTAATATTCTAAACCCTAAAACCTAAAACAAAAACCCTAAACCCTAAAAACTAAAACCCTAATCTTGAATACACTAAAACCCTAAACCCTAAAACTAAACAATAAACCCTAATATTCTAAACCCTAAAACCTAAAACAAAAACCCTAATATTCTAAAACCTAAAACCCTAAACCTTAAAATTAAACCCTAAAACTAAGCATATAACCGAAAAACTCAAAACTCTAAATTTTTTTAAAAAATCTAAACACTAAACCCTAAAGACTAAATCTAAAACCCTAAACTTTAATACACTAAACCCTAAATCCTAATACTCTAAACACTAAAACCTAAAAACAAAACCCTAAACCCTAAAAACTAGAACCCTAATCTTTAATACACTCAAACCTTAAACTTCAAAACTAAGTATTAAACCCTAAAATTCTAAACCCTAAAACCTAAAACAAAAACCCTAAAAAGTAAAACCTAAAACCCTAAACTTGAATACAATAAAACCCTAAACCCTAAAACCTAAAATTAAACCCTAAAACAAAGCATATAACCCAAAAACTCAAAACCCTAAAATTGAAAACAAAAACCCTAAACCCTTAAAACTAAATATAAAACCCTAAACTTTAATACACTAAACCCTAAATCCTAATACTCTAAACACTAAAACCTAAAAACAAAACCCTAAACCCTAAAAACTAGAACCCTAATCTTTAATACACTAAAACCCTAAACCCTAAAACTAAAATTTTAAATCCTAAAACCTAAAACCTAAACCCTAAACCCAAAAAATTATAACCCTAAATCCTAATTCTCTAAACACTAAATCATAAAAACGAAACCCTAAACCCTAAAAACTAAATCTAAAACCCTAAACTTTAATACACTAAACCCTAAATCCTAATTCTCTAAACACTAAAACATAAAAACGAAACCCTAAACCTTAAAAAAAACCTAATCTTTAATACACTAAAACCCTAAACCCTAAAACTAAAATTTTAAACCCTAAAACCTAAAACCAATACCCTAAACCCAATAAATTATAACCCTAAACTTGAATACACTAAAACCTTAAACCCTAAAAGTAAACATTAAACCCTAATATTCTAAACCCTAAAACCTAAAACAAAAACCCTAAACCCTAAAAACTAAAACCCTAATCTTGAATACACTAAAACCCTAAACCCTAAAACTAAACATTAAACCCTAATATTCTAAACCCTAAAACCTAAAACAAAAACCCTAATATTCTAAAACCTAAAACCCTAAACCTTAAAATTAAACCCTAAAACTAAGCATATAACCGAAAAACTCAAAACCCTAAATTTTTTTAAAAAATCTAAACACTAAACCCTAAAGACTAAATCTAAAACCCTTAACTTTAATACACTAAACCCTAAATCCTAATACTCTAAACACTAAAACCTAAATACAAAACCCTAAACCCTAAAAACTAGAACCCTAATCTTTAATACACTAAAACCTTAAACTTCAAAACTAAATATTAAACCCTAAAATTCTAAACCCTAAAACCTAAAACAAAAACCCTAAAAACTAAAACCTAAAACCCTAAACTTGAATACAATAAAACCCTAAACCCTAAAACTTAAAATTAAACCCTAAAACGAAGCATATAACCCAAATACTCAAAACCCTAAAATTGAAAACAAAAACCCTAAACCCTAAACCCTTAAAACTAAATCTAAAACCCTAAACTTTAATACACTAAACCCTAAATCCTAATTCTCTAAACACTAAAACATAAAAACGAAACCCTAAACTTTAAAAAAAACCCTAATCTTTAATACACTAAAACACTAAACCCTAAATCCTAATTCTCTAAACACTAAAACATAAAAACGAGACCCTAAACCTTAAAAAAAACCTAATCTTTAATACACTAAAACCCTAAACCCTAAAACTAAAATTTTAAATCCTAAAACCTAAAACCTAAACCCTAAACCCAAAAAATTATAACCCTAAATCCTAATTCTCTAAACACTAAATCATAAAAACGAAACCCTAAACCCTAAAAACTAAATCTAAAACCCTAAACTTTAATACACTAAACCCTAAATCCTAATTCTCTAAACACTAAAACATAAAAACGAAACCCTAAACCTTAAAAAAAACCCTAATCTTTAATACACTAAAACCCTAAACCCTAAAACTAAAATTTTAAACCCTAAAACCTAAAACCAAAACCCTAAACCCAATAAATTATAACCCTAAACTTGAATACACTAAAACCTTAAACCCTAAAAGTAAACATTAAACCCTAATATTCTAAACCCTAAAACCTAAAACAAAAACCCTAAACCCTAAAAACTAAAACCCTAATCTTGAATACACTAAAACCCTAAACCCTAAAACTAAACAATAAACCCTAATATTCTAAACCCTAAAACCTAAAACAAAAACCCTAATATTCTAAAACCTAAAACCCTAAACCTTAAAATTAAACCCTAAAACTAAGCATATAACCGAAAAACTCAAAACTCTAAATTTTTTTAAAAAATCTAAACACTAAACCCTAAAGACTAAATCTAAAACCCTAAACTTTAATACACTAAACCCTAAATCCTAATACTCTAAACACTAAAACCTAAAAACAAAACCCTAAACCCTAAAAACTAGAACCCTAATCTTTAATACACTCAAACCTTAAACTTCAAAACTAAGTATTAAACCCTAAAATTCTAAACCCTAAAACCTAAAACAAAAACCCTAAAAAGTAAAACCTAAAACCCTAAACTTGAATACAATAAAACCCTAAACCCTAAAACCTAAAATTAAACCCTAAAACAAAGCATATAACCCAAAAACTCAAAACCCTAAAATTGAAAACAAAAACCCTAAACCCTTAAAACTAAATATAAAACCCTAAACTTTAATACACTAAACCCTAAATCCTAATACTCTAAACACTAAAACCTAAAAACAAAACCCTAAACCCTAAAAACTAGAACCCTAATCTTTAATACACTAAAACCCTAAACCCTAAAACTAAAATTTTAAATCCTAAAACCTAAAACCTAAACCCTAAACCCAAAAAATTATAACCCTAAATCCTAATTCTCTAAACACTAAATCATAAAAACGAAACCCTAAACCCTAAAAACTAAATCTAAAACCCTAAACTTTAATACACTAAACCCTAAATCCTAATTCTCTAAACACTAAAACATAAAAACGAAACCCTAAACCTTAAAAAAAACCTAATCTTTAATACACTAAAACCCTAAACCCTAAAACTAAAATTTTAAACCCTAAAACCTAAAACCAATACCCTAAACCCAATAAATTATAACCCTAAACTTGAATACACTAAAACCTTAAACCCTAAAAGTAAACATTAAACCCTAATATTCTAAACCCTAAAACCTAAAACAAAAACCCTAAACCCTAAAAACTAAAACCCTAATCTTGAATACACTAAAACCCTAAACCCTAAAACTAAACATTAAACCCTAATATTCTAAACCCTAAAACCTAAAACAAAAACCCTAATATTCTAAAACCTAAAACCCTAAACCTTAAAATTAAACCCTAAAACTAAGCATATAACCGAAAAACTCAAAACCCTAAATTTTTTTAAAAAATCTAAACACTAAACCCTAAAGACTAAATCTAAAACCCTTAACTTTAATACACTAAACCCTAAATCCTAAAAACAAAACCCTAAACCCTAAAAACTAGAACCCTAATCTTTAATACACTAAAACCCTAAACCCTAAAATCCTAATACTCTAAACACTAAAACCTAAAAACAAAACCCTAAACCCTAAAAACTAGAACCCTAATCTTTAATACACTAAAACCCTAAACCCTAAAACTAAAATTTTAAATCCTAAAACCTAAAACCTAAACCCTAAACCCAAAAAATTATAACCCTAAATCCTAATTCTCTAAACACTAAATCATAAAAACGAAACCCTAAACCCTAAAAACTAAATCTAAAACCCTAAACTTTAATACACTAAACCCTAAATCCTAATACTCTAAACACTAAAACCTAAAAACAAAACCCTAAACCCTAAAAACTAGAACCCTAATCTTTAATACACTCAAACCTTAAACTTCAAAACTAAGTATTAAACCCTAAAATTCTAAACCCTAAAACCTAAAACAAAAACCCTAAAAACTAAAACCTAAAACCCTAAACTTGAATACAATAAAACCCTAAACCCTAAAACCTAAAATTAAACCCTAAAACAAAGCATATAACCCAAAAACTCAAAACCCTAAAATTGAAAACAAAAACCCTAAACCCTTAAAACTAAATATAAAACCCTAAACTTTAATACACTAAACCCTAAATCCTAATACTCTAAACACTAAAACCTAAAAACAAAACCCTAAACCCTAAAAACTAGAACCCTAATCTTTAATACACTAAAACCCTAAACCCTAAAACTAAAATTTTAAATCCTAAAACCTAAAACTTAAACCCTAAACCCAAAAAATTATAACCCTAAATCCTAATTCTCTAAACACTAAATCATAAAAACGAAACCCTAAACCCTAAAAACTAAATCTAAAACCCTAAACTTTAATACACTAAACCCTAAATCCTAATTCTCTAAACACTAAAACATAAAAACGAAACCCTAAACCTTAAAAAAAACCTAATCTTTAATACACTAAAACCCTAAACCCTAAAACTAAAATTTTAAACCCTAAAACCTAAAACCAATACCCTAAACCCAATAAATTATAACCCTAAACTTGAATACACTAAAACCTTAAACCCTAAAAGTAAACATTAAACCCTAATATTCTAAACCCTAAAACCTAAAACAAAAACCCTAAACCCTAAAAACTAAAACCCTAATCTTGAATACACTAAAACCCTAAACCCTAAAACTAAACATTAAACCCTAATATTCTAAACCCTAAAACCTAAAACAAAAACCCTAATATTCTAAAACCTAAAACCCTAAACCTTAAAATTAAACCCTAAAACTAAGCATATAACCGAAAAACTCAAAACCCTAAATTTTTTTAAAAAATCTAAACACTAAACCCTAAAGACTAAATCTAAAACCCTTAACTTTAATACACTAAACCCTAAATCCTAATACTCTAAACACTAAAACCTAAATACAAAACCCTAAACCCTAAAAACTAGAACCCTAATCTTTAATACACTAAAACCTTAAACTTCAAAACTAAATATTAAACCCTAAAATTCTAAACCCTAAAACCTAAAACAAAAACCCTAAAAACTAAAACCTAAAACCCTAAACTTGAATACAATAAAACCCTAAACCCTAAAACTTAAAATTAAACCCTAAAACGAAGCATATAACCCAAATACTCAAAACCCTAAAATTGAAAACAAAAACCCTAAACCCTAAACCCTTAAAACTAAATCTAAAACCCTAAACTTTAATACACTAAACCCTAAATCCTAATTCTCTAAACACTAAAACATAAAAACGAAACCCTAAACTTTAAAAAAAACCCTAATCTTTAATACACTAAAACACTAAACCCTAAATCCTAATTCTCTAAACACTAAAACATAAAAACGAGACCCTAAACCTTAAAAAAAACCTAATCTTTAATACACTAAAACCCTAAACCCTAAAACTAAAATTTTAAATCCTAAAACCTAAAACCTAAACCCTAAACCCAAAAAATTATAACCCTAAATCCTAATTCTCTAAACACTAAATCATAAAAACGAAACCCTAAACCCTAAAAACTAAATCTAAAACCCTAAACTTTAATACACTAAACCCTAAATCCTAATTCTCTAAACACTAAAACATAAAAACGAAACCCTAAACCTTAAAAAAAACCCTAATCTTTAATACACTAAAACCCTAAACCCTAAAACTAAAATTTTAAACCCTAAAACCTAAAACCAAAACCCTAAACCCAATAAATTATAACCCTAAACTTGAATACACTAAAACCTTAAACCCTAAAAGTAAACATTAAACCCTAATATTCTAAACCCTAAAACCTAAAACAAAAACCCTAAACCCTAAAAACTAAAACCCTAATCTTGAATACACTAAAACCCTAAACCCTAAAACTAAACAATAAACCCTAATATTCTAAACCCTAAAACCTAAAACAAAAACCCTAATATTCTAAAACCTAAAACCCTAAACCTTAAAATTAAACCCTAAAACTAAGCATATAACCGAAAAACTCAAAACTCTAAATTTTTTTAAAAAATCTAAACACTAAACCCTAAAGACTAAATCTAAAACCCTAAACTTTAATACACTAAACCCTAAATCCTAATACTCTAAACACTAAAACCTAAAAACAAAACCCTAAACCCTAAAAACTAGAACCCTAATCTTTAATACACTCAAACCTTAAACTTCAAAACTAAGTATTAAACCCTAAAATTCTAAACCCTAAAACCTAAAACAAAAACCCTAAAAAGTAAAACCTAAAACCCTAAACTTGAATACAATAAAACCCTAAACCCTAAAACCTAAAATTAAACCCTAAAACAAAGCATATAACCCAAAAACTCAAAACCCTAAAATTGAAAACAAAAACCCTAAACCCTTAAAACTAAATATAAAACCCTAAACTTTAATACACTAAACCCTAAATCCTAATACTCTAAACACTAAAACCTAAAAACAAAACCCTAAACCCTAAAAACTAGAACCCTAATCTTTAATACACTAAAACCCTAAACCCTAAAACTAAAATTTTAAATCCTAAAACCTAAAACCTAAACCCTAAACCCAAAAAATTATAACCCTAAATCCTAATTCTCTAAACACTAAATCATAAAAACGAAACCCTAAACCCTAAAAACTAAATCTAAAACCCTAAACTTTAATACACTAAACCCTAAATCCTAATTCTCTAAACACTAAAACATAAAAACGAAACCCTAAACCTTAAAAAAAACCTAATCTTTAATACACTAAAACCCTAAACCCTAAAACTAAAATTTTAAACCCTAAAACCTAAAACCAATACCCTAAACCCAATAAATTATAACCCTAAACTTGAATACACTAAAACCTTAAACCCTAAAAGTAAACATTAAACCCTAATATTCTAAACCCTAAAACCTAAAACAAAAACCCTAAACCCTAAAAACTAAAACCCTAATCTTGAATACACTAAAACCCTAAACCCTAAAACTAAACATTAAACCCTAATATTCTAAACCCTAAAACCTAAAACAAAAACCCTAATATTCTAAAACCTAAAACCCTAAACCTTAAAATTAAACCCTAAAACTAAGCATATAACCGAAAAACTCAAAACCCTAAATTTTTTTAAAAAATCTAAACACTAAACCCTAAAGACTAAATCTAAAACCCTTAACTTTAATACACTAAACCCTAAATCCTAATACTCTAAACACTAAAACCTAAATACAAAACCCTAAACCCTAAAAACTAGAACCCTAATCTTTAATACACTAAAACCTTAAACTTCAAAACTAAATATTAAACCCTAAAATTCTAAACCCTAAAACCTAAAACAAAAACCCTAAAAACTAAAACCTAAAACCCTAAACTTGAGTACAATAAAACCCTAAACCCTAAAACTTAAAATTAAACCCTAAAACGAAGCATATAACCCAAATACTCAAAACCCTAAAATTGAAAACAAAAACCCTAAACCCTAAACCCTTAAAACTAAATCTAAAACCCTAAACTTTAATACACTAAACCCTAAATCCTAATTCTCTAAACACTAAAACATAAAAACGAAACCCTAAACTTTAAAAAAAACCCTAATCTTTAATACACTAAAACACTAAACCCTAAATCCTAATTCTCTAAACACTAAAACATAAAAACGAGACCCTAAACCTTAAAAAAAACCTAATCTTTAATACACTAAAACCCTAAACCCTAAAACTAAAATTTTAAATCCTAAAACCTAAAACCTAAACCCTAAACCCAAAAAATTATAACCCTAAATCCTAATTCTCTAAACACTAAATCATAAAAACGAAACCCTAAACCCTAAAAACTAAATCTAAAACCCTAAACTTTAATACACTAAACCCTAAATCCTAATTCTCTAAACACTAAAACATAAAAACGAAACCCTAAACCTTAAAAAAAACCTAATCTTTAATACACTAAAACCCTAAACCCTAAAACTAAAATTTTAAACCCTAAAACCTAAAACCAATACCCTAAACCCAATAAATTATAACCCTAAACTTGAATACACTAAAACCTTAAACCCTAAAAGTAAACATTAAACCCTAATATTCTAAACCCTAAAACCTAAAACAAAAACCCTAAACCCTAAAAACTAAAACCCTAATCTTGAATACACTAAAACCCTAAACCCTAAAACTAAACATTAAACCCTAATATTCTAAACCCTAAAACCTAAAACAAAAACCCTAATATTCTAAAACCTAAAACCCTAAACCTTAAAATTAAACCCTAAAACTAAGCATATAACCGAAACACTCAAAACCCTAAATTTTTTTAAAAAATCTAAACACTAAACCCTAAAGACTAAATCTAAAACCCTTAACTTTAATACACTAAACCCTAAATCCTAATACTCTAAACACTAAAACCTAAATACAAAACCCTAAACCCTAAAAACTAGAACCCTAATCTTTAATACACTAAAACCTTAAACTTCAAAACTAAATATTAAACCCTAAAATTCTAAACCCTAAAACCTAAAACAAAAACCCTAAAAACTAAAACCTAAAACCCTAAACTTGAGTACAATAAAACCCTAAACCCTAAAACTTAAAATTAAACCCTAAAACGAAGCATATAACCCAAATACTCAAAACCCTAAAATTGAAAACAAAAACCCTAAACCCTAAACCCTTAAAACTAAATCTAAAACCCTAAACTTTAATACACTAAACCCTAAATCCTAATTCTCTAAACACTAAAACATAAAAACGAAACCCTAAACTTTAAAAAAAACCCTAATCTTTAATACACTAAAACACTAAACCCTAAATCCTAATTCTCTAAACACTAAAACATAAAAACGAGACCCTAAACCTTAAAAAAAACCTAATCTTTAATACACTAAAACCCTAAACCCTAAAACTAAAATTTTAAATCCTAAAACCTAAAACCTAAACCCTAAACCCAAAAAATTATAACCCTAAATCCTAATTCTCTAAACACTAAATCATAAAAACGAAACCCTAAACCATAAAAACTAAATCTAAAACCCTAAACTTTAATACACTAAACCCTAAATCCTAATTCTCTAAACACTAAAACATAAAAACGAAACCATAAACCTTAAAGAAAACCTTAATCTTTAATACACTAAAACCCTAAACCCTAAAACTAAAATTTTAAACCCTAAAACCTAAAACCAATACCCTAAACCCAATAAATTATAACCCTAAACTTGAATACACTAAAACCTTAAACCCTAAAAGTAAACATTAAACCCTAATATTCTAAACCCTAAAACCTAAAACAAAAACCCTAAACCCTAAAAACTAAAACCCTAATCTTGAATACACTAAAACCCTAAACCCTAAAACTAAACATTAAACCCTAATATTCTAAACCCTAAAACCTAAAACAAAAACCCTAATATTCTAAAACCTAAAACTCTAAACCTTAAAATTAAACCCTAAAACTAAGCATATAACCGAAAAACTCAAAACCCTAAATTTTTTTAAAAAATCTAAACACTAAACCCTAAAGACTAAATCTAAAACCCTTAACTTTAATACACTAAACCCTAAATCCTAATACTCTAAACACTAAAACCTAAATACAAAACCCTAAACCCTAAAAACTAGAACCCTAATCTTTAATACACTAAAACCTTAAACTTCAAAACTAAATATTAAACCCTAAAATTCTAAACCCTAAAACCTAAAACAAAAACCCTAAAAACTAAAACCTAAAACCCTAAACTTGAATACAATAAAACCCTAAACCCTAAAACTTAAAATTAAACCCTAAAACGAAGCATATAACCCAAATACTCAAAACCCTAAAATTGAAAACAAAAACCCTAAACCCTAAACCTTTAAAACTAAATCTAAAACCCTAAACTTTAATACACTAAACCCTAAATCCTAATTCTCTAAACACTAAAACATAAAAACGAAACCCTAAACTTTAAAAAAAACCCTAATCTTTAATACACTAAAACACTAAACCCTAAATCCTAATTCTCTAAACACTAAAACATAAAAACGAGACCCTAAACCTTAAAAAAAACCTAATCTTTAATACACTAAAACCCTAAACCCTAAAACTAAAATTTTAAATCCTAAAACCTAAAACCTAAACCCTAAACCCAAAAAATTATAACCCTAAATCCTAATTCTCTAAACACTAAATCATAAAAACGAAACCCTAAACCCTAAAAACTAAATCTAAAACCCTAAACTTTAATACACTAAACCCTAAATCCTAATTCTCTAAACACTAAAACATAAAAACGAAACCCTAAACCTTAAAAAAAACCCTATTCTTTAATACACTAAAACCCTAAACCCTAAAAGTAAAATTTTAAACCCTAAAACCTAAAACCAAAACCCTAAACCCAATAAATTATAACCCTAAACTTGAATACACTAAAACCTTAAACCCTAAAAGTAAACATTAAACCCTAATATTCTAAACCCTAAAACCTAAAACAAAAACCCTAAACCCTAAAAACTAAAACCCAAATCTTGAATACACTAAAACCCTAAACCCTAAAACTAAACAATAAACCCTAATATTCTAAACCCTAAAACCTAAAACAAAAACCCTAATATTCTAAAACCTAAAACCCTAAACCTTAAAATTAAACCCTAAAACTAAGCATATAACCGAAAAACTCAAAACTCTAAATTTTTTTAAAAAATCTAAACACTAAACCCTAAAGACTAAATCTAAAACCCTAAACTTTAATACACTAAACCCTAAATCCTAATACTCTAAACACTAAAACCTAAAAACAAAACCCTAAACCCTAAAAACTAGAACCCTAATCTTTAATACACTCAAACCTTAAACTTCAAAACTAAGTATTAAACCCTAAAATTCTAAACCCTAAAACCTAAAACAAAAACCCTAAAAACTAAAACCTAAAACCCTAAACTTGAATACAATAAAACCCTAAACCCTAAAACCTAAAATTAAACCCTAAAACAAAGCATATAACCCAAAAACTCAAAACCCTAAAATTGAAAACAAAAACCCTAAACCCTTAAAACTAAATATAAAACCCTAAACTTTAATACACTAAACCCTAAATCCTAATACTCTAAACACTAAAACCTAAAAACAAAACCCTAAACCCTAAAAACTAGAACCCTAATCTTTAATACACTAAAACCCTAAACCCTAAAACTAAAATTTTAAATCCTAAAACCTAAAACCTAAACCCTAAACCCAAAAAATTATAACCCTAAATCCTAATTCTCTAAACACTAAATCATAAAAACGAAACCCTAAACCCTAAAAACTAAATCTAAAACCCTAAACTTTAATACACTAAACCCTAAATCCTAATTCTCTAAACACTAAAACATAAAAACGAAACCCTAAACCTTAAAAAAACCTAATCTTTAATACACTAAAACCCTAAACCCTAAAACTAAAATTTTAAACCCTAAAACCTAAAACCAATACCCTAAACCCAATAAATTATAACCCTAAACTTGAATACACTAAAACCTTAAACCCTAAAAGTAAACATTAAACCCTAATATTCTAAACCCTAAAACCTAAAACAAAAACCCTAAACCCTAAAAACTAAAACCCTAATCTTGAATACACTAAAACCCTAAACCCTAAAACTAAACATTAAACCCTAATATTCTAAAACCTAAAACAAAAACCCTAATATTCTAAAACCTAAAACCCTAAACCTTAAAATTAAACCCTAAAACTAAGCATATAACCGAAAAACTCAAAACCCTAAATTTTTTTAAAAAATCTAAACAATAAACCCTAAAGACTAAATCAAAAACCCTAAACTTTAATACACTAATCCCTAAATCCTAATACTCTAAACACTAAAACCTAAAAACAAAACCCTAAACCCTAAAAACTAGAACCCTAATATTTAATACACTAAAACCTTAAACTTCAAAACTGTATATTAAACCCTAAAATTCTAAACCCTAAAACCTAAAACAAAAAACCTAAAAACTAAAACCTAAAACCCTAAACTTGAATACAATAAAACCCTAAACCCTAAAACCTAAAATTAAACCCTAAAACGAAGCATATAACCCAAATACTCAAAACCCTAAAATTGAAAACAAAAACCCTAAACCCTAAACCCTTAAAACTAAATCTAAAACCCTAAACTTTAATACACTAAACCCTAAATCCTAATTCTCTAAACACTAAAACATAAAAACGAAACCCTAAACTTTAAAAAAAAACCTAATCTTTAATACACTAAAACACTAAACCCTAAATCCTAATTCTCTAAACACTAAAACATAAAAACGAGACCCTAAACCTTAAAAAAAACCTAATCTTTAATACACTAAAACCCTAAACCCTAAAACTAAAATTTTAAATCCTAAAACCTAAAACCTAAACCCTAAACCCAAAAAATTATAACCCTAAATCCTAATTCTCTAAACACTAAATCATAAAAACGAAACCCTAAACCCTAAAAACTAAATCTAAAACCCTAAACTTTAATACACTAAACCCTAAATCCTAATTCTCTAAACACTAAAACATAAAAACGAAAACCTAAACCTTAAAAAAAAACCCTAATCTTTAATACACTAAAACCCTAAACCCTAAAACTAAAATTTTAAACCCTAAAACCTAAAACCAAAACCCTAAACCCAATAAATTATAACCCTAAACTTGAATACACTAAAACCTTAAACCCTAAAAGTAAACATTAAACCCTAATATTCTAAACCCTAAAACCTAAAACAAAAACCCTAAACCCTAAAAACTAAAACCCTAATCTTGAATACACTAAAACCCTAAACCCTAAAACTAAACATTAAACCCTAATATTCTAAACCCTAAAACCTAAAACAAAAACCCTAATATTCTAAAACCTAAAACCCTAAACCTTAAAATTAAACCCTAAAACTAAGCATATAACCGAAAAACTCAAAACTCTAAATTTTTTTAAAAAATCTAAACACTAAACCCTAAAGAATAAATCTAAAACCCTAAACTTTAATACACTAAACCCTAAATCCTAATACTCTAAACACTAAAACCTAAAAACAAAACCCTAAACCCTAAAAACTAGAACCCTAATCTTTAATACACTCAAACCTTAAACTTCAAAACTAAGTATTAAACCCTAAAATTCTAAACCCTAAAACCTAAAACAAAAACCCTAAAAACTAAAACCTAAAACCCTAAACTTGAATACAATAAAACCCTAAACCCTAAAACCTAAAATTAAACCCTAAAACAAAGCATATAACCCAAAAACTCAAAACCCTAAAATTGAAAACAAAAACCCTAAACCCTTAAAACTAAATATAAAACCCTAAACTTTAATACACTAAACCCTAAATCCTAATACTCTAAACACTAAAACCTAAAAACAAAACCCTAAACCCTAAAAACTAGAACCCTAATCTTTAATACACTAAAACCCTAAACCCTAAAACTAAAATTTTAAATCCTAAAACCTAAAACCTAAACCCTAAACCCAAAAAATTATAACCCTAAATCCTAATTCTCTAAACACTAAATCATAAAAACGAAACCCTAAACCCTAAAAACTAAATCTAAAACCCTAAACTTTAATACACTAAACCCTAAATCCTAATTCTCTAAACACTAAAACATAAAAACGAAACCCTAAACCTTAAAAAAAAACTAATCTTTAATACACTAAAACCCTAAACCCTAAAACTAAAATTTTAAACCCTAAAACCTAAAACCAATACCCTAAACCCAATAAATTATAACCCTAAACTTGAATACACTAAAACCTTAAACCCTAAAAGTAAACATTAAACCCTAATATTCTAAACCCTAAAACCTAAAACAAAAACCCTAAACCCTAAAAACTAAAACCCTAATCTTGAATACACTAAAACCCTAAACCCTAAAACTAAACATTAAACCCTAATATTCTAAAACCTAAAACAAAAACCCTAATATTCTAAAACCTAAAACCCTAAACCTTAAAATTAAACCCTAAAACTAAGCATATAACCGAAAAACTCAAAACCCTAAATTTTTTTAAAAAATCTAAACAATAAACCCTAAAGACTAAATCAAAAACCCTAAACTTTAATACACTAATCCCTAAATCCTAATACTCTAAACACTAAAACCTAAAAACAAAACCCTAAAACCTAAAAACTAGAACCCTAATATTTAATACACTAAAACCTTAAACTTCAAAACTGTATATTAAACCCTAAAATTCTAAACCCTAAAACCTAAAACAAAAAACCTAAAAACTAAAACCTAAAACCCTAAACTTGAATACAATAAAATCCTAAACCCTAAAACCTAAAATTAAACCTAAAACGAAGCATATAACCCAAATACTCAAAACCCTAAAATTGAAAACAAAAACCCTAAACCCTAAACCCTTAAAACTAAATCTAAAACCCTAAACTTTAATACACTAAACCCTAAATCCTAATTCTCTAAACACTAAAACATAAAAACGAAACCCTAAACTTTAAAAACAACCCTAATCTTTATTACACTAAAACCCTAAACCCTAAAACTAAAATTTTAAACCCTAAAACCTAAAACCAAAACCCTAAACCCAATAAATTATAACCCTAAACTTGAATACACTAAAACCTTAAACCCTAAAAGTAAACATTAAACCCTAATATTCTAAACCCTAAAACCTAAAACAAAAACCCTAAACCCTAAAAACTAAAACCCTAATCTTGAATACACTAAAACCCTAAACCCTAAAACTAAACATTAAACCCTAATATTCTAAACCCTAAAACCTAAAACAAAAACCCTAATATTCTAAAACCTAAAACCCTAAACCTTAAAATTAAACCCTAAAACTAAGCATATAACCGAAAAACTCAAAACCCTAAATTTTTTTAAAAAATCTAAACACTAAACCCTAAAGACTAAATCTAAAACCCTTAACTTTAATACACTAAACCCTAAATCCTAATACTCTAAACACTAAAACCTAAATACAAAACCCTAAACCCTAAAAACTAGAACCCTAATCTTTAATACACTAAAACCTTAAACTTCAAAACTAAATATTAAACCCTAAAATTCTAAACCCTAAAACCTAAAACAAAAACCCTAAAAACTAAAACCTAAAACCCTAAACTTGAGTACAATAAAACCCTAAACCCTAAAACTTAAAATTAAACCCTAAAACGAAGCATATAACCCAAATACTCAAAACCCTAAAATTGAAAACAAAAACCCTAAACCCTAAACCCTTAAAACTAAATCTATAACCCTAAACTTTAATACACTAAACCCTAAATCCTAATTCTCTAAACACTAAAACATAAAAACGAAACCCTAAACTTTAAAAAAAACCCTAATCTTTAATACACTAAAACAATAAACCCTAAATCCTAATTCTCTAAACACTAAAACATAAAAACGAGACCCTAAACCTTAAAAAAAACCTAATCTTTAATACACTAAAACCCTAAACCCTAAAACTAAAATTTTAAATCCTAAAACCTAAAACCTAAACCCTAAACCCAAAAAATTATAACCCTAAATCCTAATTCTCTAAACACTAAATCATAAAAACGAAACCCTAAACCCTAAAAACTAAATCTAAAACCCTAAACTTTAATACACTAAACCCTAAATCCTAATTCACTAAACACTAAAACATAAAAACGAAACCCTAAACCTTAAAAAAAACCTAATCTTTAATACACTAAAACCCTAAACCCTAAAACTAAAATTTTAAACCCTAAAACCTAAAACCAATACCCTAAACCCAATAAATTATAACCCTAAACTTGAATACACTAAAACCTTAAACCCTAAAAGTAAACATTAAACCCTAATATTCTAAACCCTAAAACCTAAAACAAAAACCCTAAACCCTAAAAACTAAAACCCTAATCTTGAATACACTAAAACCCTAAACCCTAAAACTAAACATTAAACCCTAATATTCTAAACCCTAAAACCTAAAACAAAAACCCTAATATTCTAAAACCTAAAACTCTAAACCTTAAAATTAAACCCTAAAACTAAGCATATAACCGAAAAACTCAAAACCCTAAATTTTTTTAAAAAATCTAAACACTAAACCCTAAAGACTAAATCTAAAACCCTTAACTTTAATACACTAAACCCTAAATCCTAATACTCTAAACACTAAAACCTAAATACAAAACCCTAAACCCTAAAAACTAGAACCCTAATCTTTAATACACTAAAACCTTAAACTTCAAAACTAAATATTAAACCCTAAAATTCTAAACCCTAAAACCTAAAACAAAAACCCTAAAAACTAAAACCTAAAACCCTAAACTTGAATACAATAAAACCCTAAACCCTAAAACTTAAAATTAAACCCTAAAACGAAGCATATAACCCAAATACTCAAAACCCTAAAATTGAAAACAAAAACCCTAAACCCTAAACCTTTAAAACTAAATCTAAAACCCTAAACTTTAATACACTAAACCCTAAATCCTAATTCTCTAAACACTAAAACATAAAAACGAAACCCTAAACTTTAAAAAAAACCCTAATCTTTAATACACTAAAACACTAAACCCTAAATCCTAATTCTCTAAACACTAAAACATAAAAACGAGACCCTAAACCTTAAAAAAAACCTAATCTTTAATACACTAAAACCCTAAACCCTAAAACTAAAATTTTAAATCCTAAAACCTAAAACCTAAACCCTAAACCCAAAAAATTATAACCCTAAATCCTAATTCTCTAAACACTAAATCATAAAAACGAAACCCTAAACCCTAAAAACTAAATCTAAAACCCTAAACTTTAATACACTAAACCCTAAATCCTAATTCTCTAAACACTAAAACATAAAAACGAAACCCTAAACCTTAAAAAAAACCCTAATCTTTAATACACTAAAACCCTAAACCCTAAAACTAAAATTTTAAACCCTAAAACCTAAAACCAAAACCCTAAACCCAATAAATTATAACCCTAAACTTGAATACACTAAAACCTTAAACCCTAAAAGTAAACATTAAACCCTAATATTCTAAACCCTAAAACCTAAAACAAAAACCCTAAACCCTAAAAACTAAAACCCTAATCTTGAATACACTAAAACCCTAAACCCTAAAACTAAACATTAAACCCTAATATTCTAAAACCTAAAACAAAAACCCTAAAATTCTAAAACCTAAAACCCTAAACCTTAAAATTAAACCCTAAAACTAAGCATATAACCGAAAAACTCAAAACCCTAAATTTTTTTAAAAAATCTAAACAATAAACCCTAAAGACTAAATCAAAAACCCTAAACTTTAATACACTAATCCCTAAATCCTAATACTCTAAACACTAAAACCTAAAAACAAAACCCTTAACCCTAAAAACTAGAACCCTAATATTTAATACACTAAAACCTTAAACTTCAAAACTGAATATTAAACCCTAAAATTCTAAACCCTAAAACCTAAAACAAAAAACCTAAAAATGAAAACCTAAAACCCTAAACTTGAATACAATAAAACCCTAAACCCAAAAACCTAAAATTAAACCCTAAAACGAAGCATATAACCCAAATACTCAAAACCCTAAAATTGAAAACAAAAACCCTAAACCCTAAACCTTTAAAACTAAATCTAAAACCCTAAACTTTAATACACTAAACCCTAAATCCTAATTCTCTAAACACTAAAACATAAAAACGAAACCCTAAACTTTAAAAACAACCCTAATCTTTAATACACTAAAACCCTAAACCCTAAAACTAAAATTTTAAACCCTAAAACCTAAAACCAAAACCCTAAACCCAATAAATTATAACCCTAAACTTGAATACACTAAAACCTTAAACCCTAAAAGTAAACATTAAACCCTAATATTCTAAACCCTAAAACCTAAAACAAAAACCCTAAACCCTAAAAACTAAAACCCTAATCTTGAATACACTAAAACCCTAAACCCTAAAACTAAACATTAAACCCTAATATTCTAAACCCTAAAACCTAAAACAAAAACCCTAATATTCTAAAACCTAAAACCCTAAACCTTAAAATTAAACCCTAAAACTAAGCATATAACCGAAAAACTCAAAACCCTAAATTTTTTTAAAAAATCTAAACACTAAACCCTAAAAACTAAATCTAAAACCCTTAACTTTAATACACTAAACCCTAAATCCTAATACTCTAAACACTAAAACCTAAATACAAAACCCTAAACCCTAAAAACTAGAACCCTAATCTTTAATACACTAAAACCTTAAACTTCAAAACTAAATATTAAACCCTAAAATTCTAAACCCTAAAACCTAAAACAAAAACCCTAAAAACTAAAACCTAAAACCCTAAACTTGAATACAATAAAACCCTAAACCCTAAAACTTAAAATTAAACCCTAAAACGAAGCATATAACCCAAATACTCAAAACCCTAAAATTGAAAACAAAAACCCTAAACCCTAAACCCTTAAAACTAAATCTATAACCCTAAACTTTAATACACTAAACCCTAAATCCTAATTCTCTAAACACTAAAACATAAAAACGAAACCCTAAACTTTAAAAAAAACCCTAATCTTTAATACACTAAAACACTAAACCCTAAATCCTAATTCTCTAAACACTAAAACATAAAAACGAGACCCTAAACCTTAAAAAAACCTAATCTTTAATACACTAAAACCCTAAACCCTAAAACTAAAATTTTAAATCCTAAAACCTAAAACTTAAACCCTAAACCCAAAAAATTATAACCCTAAATCCTAATTCTCTAAACACTAAATCATAAAAACGAAACCCTAAACCCTAAAAACTAAATCTAAAACCCTAAACTTTAATACACTAAACCCTAAATCCTAATTCTCTAAACACTAAAACATAAAAACGAAACCCTAAACCTTAAAAAAACCCTAATCTTTAATACACTAAAACCCTAAACCCTAAAACTAAAATTTTAAACCCTAAAACCTAAAACCAAAACCCTAAACCCAATAAATTATAACCCTAAACTTGAATACACTAAAACCTTAAACCCTAAAAGTAAACATTAAACCCTAATATTCTAAACCCTAAAACCTAAAACAAAAACCCTAAACCCTAAAAACTAAAACCCTAATCTTGAATACACTAAAACCCTAAACCCTAAAACTAAACAATAAACCCTAATATTCTAAACCCTAAAACCTAAAACAAAAACCCTAATATTCTAAAACCTAAAACCCTAAACCTTAAAATTAAACCCTAAAACTAAGCATATAACCGAAAAACTCAAAACTCTAAATTTTTTTAAAAAATCTAAACACTAAACCCTAAAGACTAAATCTAAAACCCTAAACTTTAATACACTAAACCCTAAATCCTAATACTCTAAACACTAAAACCTAAAAACAAAACCCTAAACCCTAAAAACTAGAACCCTAATCTTTAATACACTCAAACCTTAAACTTCAAAACTAAGTATTAAACCCTAAAATTCTAAACCCTAAAACCTAAAACAAAAACCCTAAAAACTAAAACCTAAAACCCTAAACTTGAATACAATAAAACCCTAAACCCTAAAACCTAAAATTAAACCCTAAAACAAAGCATATAACCCAAAAACTCAAAACCCTAAAATTGAAAACAAAAACCCTAAACCCTTAAAACTAAATATAAAACCCTAAACTTTAATACACTAAACCCTAAATCCTAATACTCTAAACACTAAAACCTAAAAACAAAACCCTAAACCCTAAAAACTAGAACCCTAATCTTTAATACACTAAAACCCTAAACCCTAAAACTAAAATTTTAAATCCTAAAACCTAAAACCTAAACCCTAAACCCAAAAAATTATAACCCTAAATCCTAATTCTCTAAACACTAAATCATAAAAACGAAACCCTAAACCCTAAAAACTAAATCTAAAACCCTAAACTTTAATACACTAAACCCTAAATCCTAATTCTCTAAACACTAAAACATAAAAACGAAAACCTAAACCTTAAAAAAAACCCTAATCTTTAATACACTAAAACCCTAAACCCTAAAACTAAAATTTTAAACCCTAAAACCTAAAACCAAAACCCTAAACCCAATAAATTATAACCCTAAACTTGAATACACTAAAACCTTAAACCCTAAAAGTAAAAATTAAACCCTAATATTCTAAACCCTAAAACCTAAAACAAAAACCCTAAACCCTAATCTTGAATACACTAAAACCCTAAACCCTAAAACTAAACATTAAACCCTAATATTCTAAACCCTAAAACCTAAAACAAAAACCCTAATATTCTAAAACCTAAAACCCTAAACCTTAAAATTAAACCCTAAAACTAAGCATATAACCGAAAAACTCAAAACTCTAAATTTTTTTAAAAAATCTAAACACTAAACCCTAAAGAATAAATCTAAAACCCTAAACTTTAATACACTAAACCCTAAATCCTAATACTCTAAACACTAAAACCTAAAAACAAAACCCTAAACCCTAAAAACTAGAACCCTAATCTTTAATACACTCAAACCTTAAACTTCAAAACTAAGTATTAAACCCTAAAATTCTAAACCCTAAAACCTAAAACAAAAACCCTAAAAACTAAA
Source organism: Euphrasia confusa (assembly GCA_954870475.1). NCBI lineage: Eukaryota > Viridiplantae > Streptophyta > Magnoliopsida > Lamiales > Orobanchaceae > Euphrasia > Euphrasia confusa. Next base: position 17,529,315 of record OX940960.1, on the reverse strand, counting down.
ACCTAAAACCCTAAACTTGAATACAATAAAACCCTAAACCCTAAAACCTAAAATTAAACCCTAAAAACAAAGCATATAACCCAAAAACTCAAAACCCTAAAATTGAAAACAAAAACCCTAAACCCTTAAAACTAAATATAAAACCCTAAACTTTAATACACTAAACCCTAAATCCTAATACTCTAAACACTAAAACCTAAAAACAAAACCCTAAACCCTAAAAACTAGAACCCTAATCTTTAATACACTAAAACCCTAAACCCTAAAACTAAAATTTTAAATCCTAAAACCTAAAACCTAAACCCTAAACCCAAAAAATTATAACCCTAAATCCTAATTCTCTAAACACTAAATCATAAAAACGAAACCCTAAACCCTAAAAACTAAATCTAAAACCCTAAACTTTAATACACTAAACCCTAAATCCTAATTCTCTAAACACTAAAACATAAAAACGAAACCCTAAACCTTAAAAAAAACCTAATCTTTAATACACTAAAACCCTAAACCCTAAAACTAAAATTTTAAACCCTAAAACCTAAAACCAATACCCTAAACCCAATAAATTATAACCCTAAACTTGAATACACTAAAACCTTAAACCCTAAAAGTAAACATTAAACCCTAATATTCTAAACCCTAAACCCTAAAACAAAAACCCTAAACCCTAAAAACTAAAACCCTAATCTTGAATACACTAAAACCCTAAACCCTAAAACTAAACATTAAACCCTAATATTCTAAAACCTAAAACAAAAACCCTAATATTCTAAAACCTAAAACCCTAAACCTTAAAATTAAACCCTAAAACTAAGCATATAACCGAAAAACTCAAAACCCTAAATTTTTTTAAAAAATCTAAACAATAAACCCTAAAGACTAAATCAAAAACCCTAAACTTTAATACACTAATCCCTAAATCCTAATACTCTAAACACTAAAACCTAAAAACAAAACCCTAAACCCTAAAAACTAGAACCCTAATATTTAATACACTAAAACCTTAAACTTCAAAACTGTATATTAAACCCTAAAATTCTAAACCCTAAAACCTAAAACAAAAAACCTAAAAACTAAAACCTAAAACCCTAAACTTGAATACAATAAAATCCTAAACCCTAAAACCTAAAATTAAACCTAAAACGAAGCATATAACCCAAATACTCAAAACCCTAAAATTGAAAACAAAAACCCTAAACCCTAAACCCTTAAAACTAAATCTAAAACCCTAAACTTTAATACACTAAACCCTAAATCCTAATTCTCTAAACACTAAAACATAAAAACGAAACCCTAAACTTTAAAAACAACCCTAATCTTTATTACACTAAAACCCTAAACCCTAAAACTAAAATTTTAAACCCTAAAACCTAAAACCAAAACCCTAAACCCAATAAATTATAACCCTAAACTTGAATACACTAAAACCTTAAACCCTAAAAGTAAACATTAAACCCTAATATTCTAAACCCTAAAACCTAAAACAAAAACCCTAAACCCTAAAAACTAAAACCCTAATCTTGAATACACTAAAACCCTAAACCCTAAAACTAAACATTAAACCCTAATATTCTAAACCCTAAAACCTAAAACAAAAACCCTAATATTCTAAAACCTAAAACCCTAAACCTTAAAATTAAACCCTAAAACTAAGCATATAACCGAAAAACTCAAAACCCTAAATTTTTTTAAAAAATCTAAACACTAAACCCTAAAGACTAAATCTAAAACCCTTAACTTTAATACACTAAACCCTAAATCCTAATACTCTAAACACTAAAACCTAAATACAAAACCCTAAACCCTAAAAACTAGAACCCTAATCTTTAATACACTAAAACCTTAAACTTCAAAACTAAATATTAAACCCTAAAATTCTAAACCCTAAAACCTAAAACAAAAACCCTAAAAACTAAAACCTAAAACCCTAAACTTGAGTACAATAAAACCCTGAACCCTAAAACTTAAAATTAAACCCTAAAACGAAGCATATAACCCAAATACTCAAAACCCTAAAATTGAAAACAAAAACCCTAAACCCTAAACCCTTAAAACTAAATCTAAAACCCTAAACTTTAATACACTAAACCCTAAATCCTAATTCTCTAAACACTAAAACATAAAAACGAAACCCTAAACTTTAAAAAAAACCCTAATCTTTAATACACTAAAACACTAAACCCTAAATCCTAATTCTCTAAACACTAAAACATAAAAACGAGACCCTAAACCTTAAAAAAAACCTAATCTTTAATACACTAAAACCCTAAACCCTAAAACTAAAATTTTAAATCCTAAAACCTAAAACCTAAACCCTAAACCCAAAAAATTATAACCCTAAATCCTAATTCTCTAAACACTAAATCATAAAAACGAAACCCTAAACCCTAAAAACTAAATCTAAAACCCTAAACTTTAATACACTAAACCCTAAATCCTAATTCTCTAAACACTAAAACATAAAAACGAAACCCTAAACCTTAAAAAAAACCTAATCTTTAATACACTAAAACCCTAAACCCTAAAACTAAAATTTTAAACCCTAAACCCTAAAACCAATACCCTAAACCCAATAAATTATAACCCTAAACTTGAATACACTAAAACCTTAAACCCTAAAAGTAAACATTAAACCCTAATATTCTAAACCCTAAAACCTAAAACAAAAACCCTAAACCCTAAAAACTAAAACCCTAATCTTGAATACACTAAAACCCTAAACCCTAAAACTAAACATTAAACCCTAATATTCTAAACCCTAAAACCTAAAACAAAAACCCTAATATTCTAAAACCTAAAACTCTAAACCTTAAAATTAAACCCTAAAACTAAGCATATAACCGAAAAACTCAAAACCCTAAATTTTTTTAAAAAATCTAAACACTAAACCCTAAAGACTAAATCTAAAACCCTTAACTTTAATACACTAAACCCTAAATCCTAATACTCTAAACACTAAAACCTAAATACAAAACCCTAAACCCTAAAAACTAGAACCCTAATCTTTAATACACTAAAACCTTAAACTTCAAAACTAAATATTAAACCCTAAAATTCTAAACCCTAAAACCTAAAACAAAAACCCTAAAAACTAAAACCTAAAACCCTAAACTTGAATACAATAAAACCCTAAACCCTAAAACTTAAAATTAAACCCTAAAACGAAGCATATAACCCAAATACTCAAAACCCTAAAATTGAAAACAAAAACCCTAAACCCTAAACCTTTAAAACTAAATCTAAAACCCTAAACTTTAATACACTAAACCCTAAATCCTAATTCTCTAAACACTAAAACATAAAAACGAAACCCTAAACTTTAAAAAAAACCCTAATCTTTAATACACTAAAACACTAAACCCTAAATCCTAATTCTCTAAACACTAAAACATAAAAACGAGACCCTAAACCTTAAAAAAAAACTAATCTTTAATACACTAAAACCCTAAACCCTAAAACTAAAATTTTAAATCCTAAAACCTAAAACCTAAACCCTAAACCCAAAAAATTATAACCCTAAATCCTAATTCTCTAAACACTAAATCATAAAAACGAAACCCTAAACCCTAAAAACTAAATCTAAAACCCTAAACTTTAATACACTAAACCCTAAATCCTAATTCTCTAAACACTAAAACATAAAAACGAAACCCTAAACCTTAAAAAAAACCCTAATCTTTAATACACTAAAACCCTAAACCCTAAAACTAAAATTTTAAACCCTAAAACCTAAAACCAAAACCCTAAACCCAATAAATTATAACCCTAAACTTGAATACACTAAAACCTTAAACCCTAAAAGTAAACATTAAACCCTAATATTCTAAACCCTAAAACCAAAAACAAAAACCCTAAACCCTAAAAACTAAAACCCTAATCTTGAATACACTAAAACCCTAAACCCTAAAACTAAACATTAAACCCTAATATTCTAAACCCTAAAACCTAAAACAAAAACCCTAATATTCTAAAACCTAAAACCCTAAACCTTAAAATTAAACCCTAAAACTAAGCATATAACCGAAAAACTCAAAACTCTAAATTTTTTTAAAAAATCTAAACACTAAACCCTAAAGACTAAATCTAAAACCCTAAACTTTAATACACTAAACCCTAAATCCTAATACTCTAAACACTAAAACCTAAAAACAAAACCCTAAACCCTAAAAACTAGAACCCTAATCTTTAATACACTCAAACCTTAAACTTCAAAACTAAGTATTAAACCCTAAAATTCTAAACCCTAAAACCTAAAACAAAAACCCTAAAAACTAAAACCTAAAACCCTAAACTTGAATACAATAAAACCCTAAACCCTAAAACCTAAAATTAAACCCTAAAACAAAGCATATAACCCAAAAACTCAAAACCCTAAAATTGAAAACAAAAACCCTAAACCCTTAAAACTAAATATAAAACCCTAAACTTTAATACACTAAACCCTAAATCCTAATACTCTAAACACTAAAACCTAAAAACAAAACCCTAAACCCTAAAAACTAGAACCCTAATCTTTAATACACTAAAACCCTAAACCCTAAAACTAAAATTTTAAATCCTAAAACCTAAAACCTAAACCCTAAACCCAAAAAATTATAACCCTAAATCCTAATTCTCTAAACACTAAATCATAAAAACGAAACCCTAAACCCTAAAAACTAAATCTAAAACCCTAAACTTTAATACACTAAACCCTAAATCCTAATTCTCTAAACACTAAAACATAAAAACGAAACCCTAAACCTTAAAAAAAAACCTAATCTTTAATACACTAAAACCCTAAACCCTAAAACTAAAATTTTAAACCCTAAAACCTAAAACCAATACCCTAAACCCAATAAATTATAACCCTAAACTTGAATACACTAAAACCTTAAACCCTAAAAGTAAACATTAAACCCTAATATTCTAAACCCTAAAACCTAAAACAAAAACCCTAAACCCTAAAAACTAAAACCCTAATCTTGAATACACTAAAACCCTAAACCCTAAAACTAAACATTAAACCCTAATATTCTAAAACCTAAAACAAAAACCCTAATATTCTAAAACCTAAAACCCTAAACCTTAAAATTAAACCCTAAAACTAAGCATATAACCGAAAAACTCAAAACTCTAAATTTTTTTAAAAAATCTAAACACTAAACCCTAAAGAATAAATCTAAAACCCTAAACTTTAATACACTAAACCCTAAATCCTAATACTCTAAACACTAAAACCTAAAAACAAAACCCTAAAAACTAGAACCCTAATCTTTAATACACTCAAACCTTAAACTTCAAAACTAAGTATTAAACCCTAAAATTCTAAACCCTAAAACCTAAAACAAAAACCCTAAAAACTAAAACCTAAAACCCTAAACTTGAATACAATAAAACCCTAAACCCTAAAACCCTAATCTTGAATACACTAAAACCCTAAACCCTAAAACTAAACATTAAACCCTAATATTCTAAACCCTAAAACCTAAAACAAAAACCCTAATATTCTAAAACCTAAAACCCTAAACCCTAAAATTAAACCCTAAAACTAAGCATATAACCGAAAAACTCAAAACCCTAAATTTTTTTAAAAAATCTAAACACTAAACCCTAAAGACTAAATCTAAAACCCTAAACTTTAATACACTAAACCCTAAATCCAAATACTCTAAACACTAAAACCTAAAAACAAAACCCTAAACCCTAAAAACTAGAACCCTTATCTTTAATACACTAAAACCCTAAACCCTAAAACTAAATATTAAACCCTAAAATTCTAAACCCTAAAACCTAAAACAAAAACCCTAAAAACTAAAACCTAAAACCCTAAACTTTAATACAATAAAACCCTAAACCCTAAAACCTAAAATTAAACCCTAAAACGAAGCATATAACCCAAAAACTCAAAACCCTAAAATTGAAAACAAAAACCCTAAACCCTAAACCCTAAAAACTAAATCTAAAACCCTAAACTTTAATACACTAAACCCTAAATCCTAATTCTCTAAACACTAAAACATAAAAAAGAAACCCTAAACCCTAAAAAAACCTAATCTTTAATACACTAAAACCCTAAACCCTAAAACTAAAATTTTAAACCTTAAAACCTAAAACCAAAACCCTAAACTTGAATACAATAAAACCTAAACCCTAAAACCTAAAATTAAACCCTAAAACGAAGCATATTACCCAAAAACTCAAAACCCTAAAATTGAAAACAAAAACCTTAAACCCTAAACCCTAAAAACTAAATCTAAAACCCTAAACTTTAATACAATAAACCCTAAATCCTAATTCTCTAAACACTAAAACATAAAAACGAAACCCTAAACCCTAAAAAAAAAACCCTAATCTTTAATACACTAAAACCCTAAACCCTAAAACTAAATATTAAACCTTAAAATTCTAAACCCTAAAACCTAAAACAAAAACCCTAAAAACTAAAACCTAAAACCCTAAACTTGAATATAATAAAACCCTAAACCCTAAAACATAAAATTAAACCCTAAAACGAAACATATAACCCAAATACTCAAAACCCTAAAATTGAAAACAAAAACCCTAAACCCTAAACCCTAAAAACTAAATCTAGAACCCTAAACTTTAATACACTACCCTAAAATTGAAAACAAAAACCCTAAACCCTAAACCCTAAAAACTAAATCTAAAACCCTAAACTTTAATACACTAAACCCTAAATCCTAATTCTCTAAACACTAAAACATAAAAACGAAACCCTAAAACCCTAAACTTTAATACACTAAACCCTAAATCCTAATTCTCTAAACACTAAAACATAAAAACGAGACCCTAAACCTTAAAAAAACCTAATCTTTAATACACTAAAACCTTAAACCCTAAAACTAAAATTTTAAATCCTAAAACCTAAAACCTAAACCCTAAACCCAAAAAATTATAACCCTAAATCCTAATTCTCTAAACACTAAATCATAAAAACGAAACCCTAAACCCTAAAAACTAAATCTAAAACCCTAAACTTTAATACACTAAACCCTAAATCCTAATTCTCTAAACACTAAAACATAAAAATGAAACCTTAAAAAAACCCTAATCTTTAATACACTAAAACCCTAAACCCTAAAACTAAAATTTTAAACCCTAAAACCTAAAACCAAAACCCTAAACACAATAAATTATAACCCTAAACTTGAATACACTAAAACCTTAAACCCTAAAAGTAACATTAAACCCTAATATTCTAAACCCTAAAACCTAAAACAAAAACCCTAAACCCTAAAAACTAAAACCCTAATCTTGAATACACTAAAACCCTAAACCCTAAAACTAAACATTAAACCCTAATATTCTAAACCATAAAACCTAAAACAAAAACCCTAATATTCTAAAACCTAAAACCCTAAACCTTAAAATTAAACCCTAAAACTAAGCATATAACCGAAAAACTCAAAACCCTAAATTTTTTTAAAAAATCTAAACACTAAACCCTAAAGACTAAATCTAAAACCCTAAACTTTAATACACTAAACCCTAAATCCTAATACTCTAAACACTAAAACCTAAAAACAAAACCCTAAACCCTAAAAACTAGAACCCTAATCTTTAATACACTAAAACCCTAAACCCTAAAACTAAAATTTTAAATCCTAAAACCTAAAACATAAACCCTAAACCCAAAAAATTATAACCCTAAATCCTAATTCTCTAAACACTAAATCATAAAAACGAAACCCTAAACCCTAAAAACTAAATCTAAAACCCTAAACTTTAATACACTAAACCCTAAATCCTAATTCTCTAAACACTAAAACATAAAAACGAAACCCTAAACCTTAAAAAAAACCTAATCTTTAATACACTAAAACCCTAAACCCTAAAACTAAAATTAAAATTTTAAACCCTAAAACCTAAAACCAATACCCTAAACCCAATAAATTATAACCCTAAACTTGAATACACTAAAACCTTAAACCCTAAAAGTAAACATTAAACCCTAATATTCTAAACCCTAAACCCTAAAACAAAAACCCTAAACCCTAAAAACTAAAACCCTAATCTTGAATACACTAAAACCCTAAACCCTAAAACTAAACATTAAACCCTAATATTCTAAAACCTAAAACAAAAACCCTAATATTCTAAAACCTAAAACCCTAAACCTTAAAATTAAACCCTAAAACTAAGCATATAACCGAAAAACTCAAAACCCTAAATTTTTTTAAAAAATCTAAACAATAAACCCTAAAGACTAAATCAAAAACCCTAAACTTTAATACACTAATCCCTAAATCCTAATACTCTAAACACTAAAACCTAAAAACAAAACCCTAAACCCTAAAAACTAGAACCCTAATATTTAATACACTAAAACCTTAAACTTCAAAACTGAATATTAAACCCTAAAATTCTAAACCCTAAAACCTAAAACAAAAAACCAAAAAACTTAAACCTAAAACCCTAAACTTGAATACAATAAAACCCTAAACCCTAAAACCTAAAATTAAACCCTAAAACGAAGCATATAACCCAAATACTCAAAACCCTAAAATTGAAAACAAAAACCCTAAACCCTAAACCCTTAAAACTAAATCTAAAACCCTAAACTTTAATACACTAAACCCTAAATCCTAATTCTCTAAACACTAAAACATAAAAACGAATGTAACGCCCCGGCCCGTTGCGGGGTCGAGGCCCGACCCTAATGAGCCGACTCGGTTACCAATGATTGCCTGCGGGAGTGATATCCTGGCCCCACTGTACCAACACTTGTCTTTTCCAGCGCACTTTGTCCTCACTCGTGCGCACCCGGGAGACTTCCCAGGGGGTCACCCATCCTAGAATTACTCCAGAGCCAGCACGCTTAACTTTGGAGTTCTTATAGGAGGATGCCCAGAAAAGAAGATGCATCTTGTTGGTATGAGTAGCATATTCAGTTCCTTTAAGCCTTTGAATTTTCTGGGGCGTTACAACGAAACCCTAAACTTTAAAAACAACCCTAATCTTTAATACACTAAAACCCTAAACCCTAAAACTAAAATTTTAAACCCTAAAACCTAAAACCAAAACCCTAAACCCAATAAATTATAACCCTAAACTTGAATACACTAAAACCTTAAACCCTAAAAGTAAACATTAAACCCTAATATTCTAAACCCTAAAACCTAAAACAAAAACCCTAAACCCTAAAAACTAAAACCCTAATCTTGAATACACTAAAACCCTAAACCCTAAAACTAAACATTAAACCCTAATATTCTAAACCCTAAAACCTAAAACAAAAACCCTAATATTCTAAAACCTAAAACCCTAAACCTTAAAATTAAACCCTAAAACTAAGCATATAACCGAAAAACTCAAAACCCTAAATTTTTTTAAAAAATCTAAACACTAAACCCTAAAGACTAAATCTAAAACCCTTAACTTTAATACACTAAACCCTAAATCCTAATACTCTAAACACTAAAACCTAAATACAAAACCCTAAACCCTAAAAACTAGAACCCTAATCTTTAATACACTAAAACCTTAAACTTCAAAACTAAATATTAAACCCTAAAATTCTAAACCCTAAAACCTAAAACAAAAACCCTAAAAACTAAAACCTAAAACCCTAAACTTGAATACAATAAAACCCTAAACCCTAAAACTTAAAATTAAACCCTAAAACGAAGCATATAACCCAAATACTCAAAACCCTAAAATTGAAAACAAAAACCCTAAACCCTAAACCCTTAAAACTAAATCTAAAACCCTAAACTTTAATACACTAAACCCTAAATCCTAATTCTCTAAACACTAAAACATAAAAACGAAACCCTAAACTTTAAAAAAAACCCTAATCTTTAATACACTAAAACACTAAACCCTAAATCCTAATTCTCTAAACACTAAAACATAAAAACGAGACCCTAAACCTTAAAAAAAACCTAATCTTTAATACACTAAAACCCTAAACCCTAAAACTAAAATTTTAAATCCTAAAACCTAAAACCTAAACCCTAAACCCAAAAAATTATAACCCTAAATCCTAATTCTCTAAACACTAAATCATAAAAACGAAACCCTAAACCCTAAAAACTAAATCTAAAACCCTAAACTTTAATACACTAAACCCTAAATCCTAATTCTCTAAACACTAAAACATAAAAACGAAACCCTAAACCTTAAAAAAAAACCTAATCTTTAATACACTAAAACCCTAAACCCTAAAACTAAAATTTTAAACCCTAAAACCTAAAACCAAAACCCTAAACCCAATAAATTATAACCCTAAACTTGAATACACTAAAACCTTAAACCCTAAAAGTAAACATTAAACCCTAATATTCTAAACCCTAAAACCTAAAACAAAAACCCTAAACCCTAAAAACTAAAACCCTAATCTTGAATACACTAAAACCCTAAACCCTAAAACTAAACAATAAACCCTAATATTCTAAACCCTAAAACCTAAAACAAAAACCCTAATATTCTAAAACCTAAAACCCTAAACCTTAAAATTAAACCCTAAAACTAAGCATATAATCGAAAAACTCAAAACTCTAAATTTTTTTAAAAAATCTAAACACTAAACCCTAAAGACTAAATCTAAAACCCTAAACTTTAATACACTAAACCCTAAATCCTAATACTCTAAACACTAAAACCTAAAAACAAAACCCTAAACCCTAAAAACTAGAACCCTAATCTTTAATACACTCAAACCTTAAACTTCAAAACTAAGTATTAAACCCTAAAATTCTAAACCCTAAAACCTAAAACAAAAACCCTAAAAACTAAAACCTAAAACCCTAAACTTGAATACAATAAAACCCTAAACCCTAAAACCTAAAATTAAACCCGAAAACAAAGCATATAACCCAAAAACTCAAAACCCTAAAATTGAAAACAAAAACCCTAAACCCTTAAAACTAAATATAAAACCCTAAACTTTAATACACTAAACCCTAAATCCTAATACTCTAAACACTAAAACCTAAAAACAAAACCCTAAACCCTAAAACTAAGCATATAACCGAAAAACTCAAAACCCTAAATTTTTTTAAAAAATCTAAACACTAAACCCTAAAGACTAAATCTAAAACCCTAAACTTTAATACACTAAACCCTAAATCCTAATACTCTAAACACTAAAACCTAAAAACAAAACCCTAAACCCTAAAAACTAGAACCCTAATCTTTAATACACTAAAACCCTAAACCCTAAAACTAAAATTTTAAATCCTAAAACCTAAAACATAAACCCTAAACCCAAAAAATTATAACCCTAAATCCTAATTCTCTAAACACTAAATCATAAAAACGAAACCCTAAACCCTAAAAACTAAATCTAAAACCCTAAACTTTAATACACTAAACCCTAAATCCTAATTCTCTAAACACTAAAACATAAAAACGAAACCCTAAACCTTAAAAAAAACCTAATCTTTAATACACTAAAACCCTAAACCCTAAAACTAAAATTAAAATTTTAAACCCTAAAACCTAAAACCAATACCCTAAACCCAATAAATTATAACCCTAAACTTGAATACACTAAAACCTTAAACCCTAAAAGTAAACATTAAACCCTAATATTCTAAACCCTAAAACCTAAAACAAAAACCCTAAACCCTAAAAACTAAAACCCTAATCTTGAATACACTAAAACCCTAAACCCTAAAACTAAACATTAAACCCTAATATTCTAAAACCTAAAACAAAAACCCTAATATTCTAAAACCTAAAACCCTAAACCTTAAAATTAAACCCTAAAACTAAGCATATAACCGAAAAACTCAAAACCCTAAATTTTTTTAAAAAATCTAAACAATAAACCCTAAAGACTAAATCAAAAACCCTAAACTTTAATACACTAATCCCTAAATCCTAATACTCTAAACACTAAAACCTAAAAACAAAACCCTAAACCCTAAAAACTAGAACCCTAATATTTAATACACTAAAACCTTAAACTTCAAAACTGAATATTAAACCCTAAAATTCTAAACCCTAAAACCTAAAACAAAAAACCAAAAAACTAAAACCTAAAACCCTAAACTTGAATACAATAAAACCCTAAACCCTAAAACCTAAAATTAAACCCTAAAACGAAGCATATAACCCAAATACTCAAAACCCTAAAATTGAAAACAAAAACCCTAAACCCTAAACCCTTAAAACTAAATCTAAAACCCTAAACTTTAATACACTAAACCCTAAATCCTAATTCTCTAAACACTAAAACATAAAAACGAATGTAACGCCCCGGCCCGTTGCGGGGTCGAGGCCCGACCCTAATGAGCCGACTCGGTTACCAATGATTGCCTGCGGGAGTGATATCCTGGCCCCACTGTACCAACACTTGTCTTTTCCAGCGCACTTTGTCCTCACTCGTGCGCACCCGGGAGACTTCCCAGGGGGTCACCCATCCTAGAATTACTCCAGAGCCAGCACGCTTAACTTTGGAGTTCTTATAGGAGGATGCCCAGAAAAGAAGATGCATCTTGTTGGTATGAGTAGCATATTCAGTTCCTTTAAGCCTTTGAATTTTCTGGGGCGTTACAACGAAACCCTAAACTTTAAAAACAACCCTAATCTTTAATACACTAAAACCCTAAACCCTAAAACTAAAATTTTAAACCCTAAAACCTAAAACCAAAACCCTAAACCCAATAAATTATAACCCTAAACTTGAATACACTAAAACCTTAAACCCTAAAAGTAAACATTAAACCCTAATATTCTAAACCCTAAAACCTAAAACAAAAACCCTAAACCCTAAAAACTAAAACCCTAATCTTGAATACACTAAAACCCTAAACCCTAAAACTAAACATTAAACCCTAATATTCTAAACCCTAAAACCTAAAACAAAAACCCTAATATTCTAAAACCTAAAACCCTAAACCTTAAAATTAAACCCTAAAACTAAGCATATAACCGAAAAACTCAAAACCCTAAATTTTTTTAAAAAATCTAAACACTAAACCCTAAAGACTAAATCTAAAACCCTTAACTTTAATACACTAAACCCTAAATCCTAATACTCTAAACACTAAAACCTAAATACAAAACCCTAAACCCTAAAAACTAGAACCCTAATCTTTAATACACTAAAACCTTAAACTTCAAAACTAAATATTAAACCCTAAAATTCTAAACCCTAAAACCTAAAACAAAAACCCTAAAAACTAAAACCTAAAACCCTAAACTTGAATACAATAAAACCCTAAACCCTAAAACTTAAAATTAAACCCTAAAACGAAGCATATAACCCAAATACTCAAAACCCTAAAATTGAAAACAAAAACCCTAAACCCTAAACCCTTAAAACTAAATCTAAAACCCTAAACTTTAATACACTAAACCCTAAATCCTAATTCTCTAAACACTAAAACATAAAAACGAAACCCTAAACTTTAAAAAAAACCCTAATCTTTAATACACTAAAACACTAAACCCTAAATCCTAATTCTCTAAACACTAAAACATAAAAACGAGACCCTAAACCTTAAAAAAAACCTAATCTTTAATACACTAAAACCCTAAACCCTAAAACTAAAATTTTAAATCCTAAAACCTAAAACCTAAACCCTAAACCCAAAAAATTATAACCCTAAATCCTAATTCTCTAAACACTAAATCATAAAAACGAAACCCTAAACCCTAAAAACTAAATCTAAAACCCTAAACTTTAATACACTAAACCCTAAATCCTAATTCTCTAAACACTAAAACATAAAAACGAAACCCTAAACCTTAAAAAAAAACCTAATCTTTAATACACTAAAACCCTAAACCCTAAAACTAAAATTTTAAACCCTAAAACCTAAAACCAAAACCCTAAACCCAATAAATTATAACCCTAAACTTGAATACACTAAAACCTTAAACCCTAAAAGTAAACATTAAACCCTAATATTCTAAACCCTAAAACCTAAAACAAAAACCCTAAACCCTAAAAACTAAAACCCTAATCTTGAATACACTAAAACCCTAAACCCTAAAACTAAACAATAAACCCTAATATTCTAAACCCTAAAACCTAAAACAAAAACCCTAATATTCTAAAACCTAAAACCCTAAACCTTAAAATTAAACCCTAAAACTAAGCATATAATCGAAAAACTCAAAACTCTAAATTTTTTTAAAAAATCTAAACACTAAACCCTAAAGACTAAATCTAAAACCCTAAACTTTAATACACTAAACCCTAAATCCTAATACTCTAAACACTAAAACCTAAAAACAAAACCCTAAACCCTAAAAACTAGAACCCTAATCTTTAATACACTCAAACCTTAAACTTCAAAACTAAGTATTAAACCCTAAAATTCTAAACCCTAAAACCTAAAACAAAAACCCTAAAAACTAAAACCTAAAACCCTAAACTTGAATACAATAAAACCCTAAACCCTAAAACCTAAAATTAAACCCGAAAACAAAGCATATAACCCAAAAACTCAAAACCCTAAAATTGAAAACAAAAACCCTAAACCCTTAAAACTAAATATAAAACCCTAAACTTTAATACACTAAACCCTAAATCCTAATACTCTAAACACTAAAACCTAAAAACAAAACCCTAAACCCTAAAAACTAGAACCCTAATCTTTAATACACTAAAACCCTAAACCCTAAAACTAAAATTTTAAATCCTAAAACCTAAAACCTAAACCCTAAACCCAAAAAATTATAACCCTAAATCCTAATTCTCTAAACACTAAATCATAAAAACGAAACCCTAAACCCTAAAAACTAAATCTAAAACCCTAAACTTTAATACACTAAACCCTAAATCCTAATTCTCTAAACACTAAAACATAAAAACGAAACCCTAAACCTTAAAAAAAACCTAATCTTTAATACACTAAAACCCTAAACCCTAAAACTAAAATTTTAAACCCTAAAACCTAAAACCAATACCCTAAACCCAATAAATTATAACCCTAAACTTGAATACACTAAAACCTTAAACCCTAAAAGTAAACATTAAACCCTAATATTCTAAACCCTAAAACCTAAAACAAAAACCCTAAACCCTAAAAACTAAAACCCTAATCTTGAATACACTAAAACCCTAAACCCTAAAACTAAACATTAAACCCTAATATTCTAAAACCTAAAACCTAAAACAAAAACCCTAATATTCTAAAACCTAAAACCCTAAACCTTAAAATTAAACCCTAAAACTAAGCATATAACCGAAAAACTCAAAACCCTAAATTTTTTTAAAAAATCTAAACACTAAACCCTAAAGACTAAATCTAAAACCCTTAACTTTAATACACTAAACCCTAAATCCTAATACTCTAAACACTAAAACCTAAATACAAAACCCTAAACCCTAAAAACTAGAACCCTAATCTTTAATACACTAAAACCTTAAACTTCAAAACTAAATATTAAACCCTAAAATTCTAAACCCTAAAATCTAAAACAAAACCCTAAAAACTAAAACCTAAAACCCTAAACTTGAATACAATAAAACCCTAAACCCTAAAACTTAAAATTAAACCCTAAAACGAAGCATATAACCCAAATACTCAAAACCCTAAAATTGAAAACAAAAACCCTAAACCCTAAACCCTTAAAACTAAATCTAAAACCCTAAACTTTAATACACTAAACCCTAAATCCTAATTCTCTAAACACTAAAACATAAAAACGAAACCCTAAACTTTAAAAAAAACCCTAATCTTTAATACACTAAAACACTAAACCCTAAATCCTAATTCTCTAAACACTAAAACATAAAAACGAGACCCTAAACCTTAAAAAAAACCTAATCTTTAATACACTAAAACCCTAAACCCTAAAACTAAAATTTTAAATCCTAAAACCTAAAACCTAAACCCTAAACCCAAAAAATTATAACCCTAAATCCTAATTCTCTAAACACTAAATCATAAAAACGAAACCCTAAACCCTAAAAACTAAATCTAAAACCCTAAACTTTAATACACTAAACCCTAAATCCTAATTCTCTAAACACTAAAACATAAAAACGAAACCCTAAACCTTAAAAAAAACCCTAATCTTTAATACACTAAAACCCTAAACCCTAAAACTAAAATTTTAAACCCTAAAACCTAAAACCAAAACCCTAAACCCAATAAATTATAACCCTAAACTTGAATACACTAAAACCTTAAACCCTAAAAGTAAACATTAAACCCTAATATTCTAAACCCTAAAACCTAAAACAAAAACCCTAAACCCTAAAAACTAAAACCCTAATCTTGAATACACTAAAACCCTAAACCCTAAAACTAAACATTAAACCCTAATATTCTAAACCCTAAAACCTAAAACAAAAACCCTAATATTCTAAAACCTAAAACCCTAAACCTTAAAATTAAACCCTAAAACTAAGCATATAACCGAAAAACTCAAAACTCTAAATTTTTTTAAAAAATCTAAACACTAAACCCTAAAGACTAAATCTAAAACCCTAAACTTTAATACACTAAACCCTAAATCCTAATACTCTAAACACTAAAACCTAAAAACAAAACCCTAAACCCTAAAAACTAGAACCCTAATCTTTAATACACTCAAACCTTAAACTTCAAAACTAAGTATTAAACCCTAAAATTCTAAACCCTAAAACCTAAAACAAAAACCCTAAAAACTAAAACCTAAAACCCTAAACTTGAATACAATAAAACCCTAAACCCTAAAACCTAAAATTAAACCCTAAAACAAAGCATATAACCCAAAAACTCAAAACCCTAAAATTGAAAACAAAAACCCTAAACCCTTAAAACTAAATATAAAACCCTAAACTTTAATACACTAAACCCTAAATCCTAATACTCTAAACACTAAAACCTAAAAACAAAACCCTAAACCCTAAAAACTAGAACCCTAATCTTTAATACACTAAAACCCTAAACCCTAAAACTAAAATTTTAAATCCTAAAACCTAAAACCTAAACCCTAAACCCAAAAAATTATAACCCTAAATCCTAATTCTCTAAACACTAAATCATAAAAACGAAACCCTAAACCCTAAAAACTAAATCTAAAACCCTAAACTTTAATACACTAAACCCTAAATCCTAATTCTCTAAACACTAAAACATAAAAACGAAACCCTAAACCTTAAAAAAAACCTAATCTTTAATACACTAAAACCCTAAACCCTAAAACTAAAATTTTAAACCCTAAAACCTAAAACCAATACCCTAAACCCAATAAATTATAACCCTAAACTTGAATACACTAAAACCTTAAACCCTAAAAGTAAACATTAAACCCTAATATTCTAAACCCTAAAACCTAAAACAAAAACCCTAAACCCTAAAAACTAAAACCCTAATCTTGAATACACTAAAACCCTAAACCCTAAAACTAAACATTAAACCCTAATATTCTAAAACCTAAAACAAAAACCCTAATATTCTAAAACCTAAAACCCTAAACCTTAAAATTAAACCCTAAAACTAAGCATATAACCGAAAAACTCAAAACCCTAAATTTTTTTAAAAAATCTAAACAATAAACCCTAAAGACTAAATCAAAAACCCTAAACTTTAATACACTAATCCCTAAATCCTAATACTCTAAACACTAAAACCTAAAAACAAAACCCTAAACCCTAAAAACTAGAACCCTAATATTTAATACACTAAAACCTTAAACTTCAAAACTGAATATTAAACCCTAAAATTCTAAACCCTAAAACCTAAAACAAAAAACCTAAAAACTAAAACCTAAAACCCTAAACTTGAATACAATAAAACCCTAAACCCTAAAACCTAAAATTAAACCCTAAAACGAAGCATATAACCCAAATACTCAAAACCCTAAAATTGAAAACAAAAACCCTAAACCCTAAACCCTTAAAACTAAATCTAAAACCCTAAACTTTAATACACTAAACCCTAAATCCTAATTCTCTAAACACTAAAATATAAAAACGAAACCCTAAACTTTAAAAACAACCCTAATCTTTAATACACTAAAACCCTAAACCCTAAAACTAAAATTTTAAACCCTAAAACCTAAAACCAAAACCCTAAACCCAATAAATTATAACCCTAAACTTGAATACACTAAAACCTTAAACCCTAAAAGTAAACATTAAACCCTAATATTCTAAACCCTAAAACCTAAAACAAAAACCCTAAACCCTAAAAACTAAAACCCTAATCTTGAATACACTAAAACCCCAAACCCTAAAACTAAACATTAAACCCTAATATTCTAAACCCTAAAACCTAAAACAAAAACCCTAATATTCTAAAACCTAAAACCCTAAACCTTAAAATTAAACCCTAAAACTAAGCATATAACCGAAAAACTCAAAACCCTAAATTTTTTTAAAAAATCTAAACACTAAACCCTAAAAACTAAATCTAAAACCTTTAACTTTAATACACTAAACCCTAAATCCTAATACTCTAAACACTAAAACCTAAATACAAAACCCTAAACCCTAAAAACTAGAACCCTAATCTTTAATACACTAAAACCTTAAACTTCAAAACTAAATATTAAACCCTAAAATTCTAAACCCTAAAACCTAAAACAAAAACCCTAAAAACTAAAACCTAAAACCCTAAACTTGAATACAATAAAACCCTAAACCCTAAAACTTAAAATTAAACCCTAAAACGAAGCATATAACCCAAATACTCAAAACCCTAAAATTGAAAACAAAAACCCTAAACCCTAAACCCTTAAAACTAAATCTAAAACCCTAAACTTTAATACACTAAACCCTAAATCCTAATTCTCTAAACACTAAAACATAAAAACGAAACCCTAAACTTTAAAAAAAAAACCTAATCTTTAATACACTAAAACACTAAACCCTAAATCCTAATTCTCTAAACACTAAAACATAAAAACGAGACCCTAAACCTTAAAAAAAACCTAATCTTTAATACAATAAAACCCTAAACCCTAAAACTAAAATTTTAAATCCTAAAACCTAAAACCTAAACCCTAAACCCAAAAAATTATAACCCTAAATCCTAATTCTCTAAACACTAAATCATAAAAACGAAACCCTAAACCCTAAAAACTAAATCTAAAACCCTAAACTTTAATACACTAAACCCTAAATCCTAATTCTCTAAACACTAAAACATAAAAACGAATGTAACGCCCCGGCCTGTTGCGGGGTCGAGGCCCGACCCTAATGGGCCGACTCGGTTACCAATGATTGCCTGCGGGAGTGATATCCTGGCCCCACTGTACCAACACTTGTCTTTTCCAGCGCACTTTGTCCTCACTCGTGCGCACCCGGGAGACTTCCCAGGGGGTCACCCATCCTAGAATTACTCCAGAGCCAGCACGCTTAACTTTGGAGTTCTTATAGGAGGATACCCAGAAAAGAAGATGCATCTTGTTGGTATGAGTAGCATATTCAGTTCCTTTAAGCCTTTGAATTTTCTGGGGCGTTACAATCACCCCACCTTTTTTCTGCGCAACGTCCTCGTTGCGTGCCTTACTTGCCTTACTTGCCCAGGACCTACCATCCGTGCAGGAATGCCCCTTACGGGTACTCTCACCAACTTCTGGGTGGAGCACTTGGCCCCGCAAGACACTTAGTTCCCACAATTCCGGTCGGCACCGGCTCTGATACCATTTGTAACGCCCCGGCCCGTTGCGGGGTCGAGGCCCGACCCTAATGGGCCGACTCGGTTACCAATGATTGCCTGCGGGAGTGATATCCTGGCCCCACTGTACCAACACTTGTCTTTTCCAGCGCACTTTGTCCTCACTCGTGCGCACCCGCGAGACTTCCCAGGGGGTCACCCATCCTAGAATTACTCCAGAGCCAGCACGCTTAACTTTGGAGTTCTTATAGGAGGATGCCCAGAAAAGAAAATGCATCTTGTTGGTATGAGTAGCATATTCAGTTCCTTTAAGCCTTTGAATTTTCTGGGGCGTTACAACGAAACCCTAAACTTTAAAAACAACCCTAATCTTTAATACACTAAAACCCTAAAGCCTAAAACTAAAATTTTAAACCCTAAAACCTAAAACCAAAACCCTAAACCCAATAAATTATAACCCTAAACTTGAATACACTAAAACCTTAAACCCTAAAAGTAAACATTAAACCCTAATATTCTAAACCCTAAAACCTAAAACAAAAACCCTAAACCCTAAAAACTAAAACCCTAATCTTGAATACACTAAAACCCTAAACCCTAAAACTAAACATTAAACCCTAATATTCTAAACCCTAAAACCTAAAACAAAAACCCTAATATTCTAAAACCTAAAACCCTAAACCTTAAAATTAAACCCTAAAACTAAGCATATAACCGAAAAACTCAAAACCCTAAATTTTTTTAAAAAATCTAAACACTAAACCCTAAAGACTAAATCTAAAACCCTTAACTTGAATACAATAAAACCCTAAACCCTAAAACTTAAAATTAAACCCTAAAACGAAGCATATAACCCAAATACTCAAAACCCTAAAATTGAAAACAAAAACCCTAAACCCTAAACCCTTAAAACTAAATCTAAAACCCTAAACTTTAATACACTAAACCCTAAATCCTAATTCTCTAAACACTAAAACATAAAAACGAAACCCTAAACTTAAAAAAAAACCCTAATCTTTAATACACTAAAACACTAAACCCTAAATCCTAATTCTCTAAACACTAAAACATAAAAACGAGACCCTAAACCTTAAAAAAACCTAATCTTTAATACACTAAAACCCTAAACCCTAAAACTAAAATTTTAAATCCTAAAACCTAAAACCTAAACCCTAAACCCAAAAAATTATAACCCTAAATCCTAATTCTCTAAACACTAAATCATAAAAACGAAACCCTAAACCCTAAAAACTAAATCTAAAACCCTAAACTTTAATACACTAAACCCTAAATCCTAATTCTCTAAACACTAAAACATAAAAACGAAACCCTAAACCTTAAAAAAACCCTAATCTTTAATACACTAAAACCCTAAACCCTAAAACTAAAATTTTAAACCCTAAAACCTAAAACCAGAACCCTAAACCCAATAAATTATAACCCTAAACTTGAATACACTAAAACCTTAAACCCTAAAAGTAAACATTAAACCCTAATATTCTAAACCCTAAAACCTAAAACAAAAACCCTAAACCCTAAAAACTAAAACCCTAATCTTGAATACACTAAAACCCTAAACCCTAAAACTAAACATTAAACCCTAATATTCTAAACCCTAAAACCTAAAACAAAAACCCTAATATTCTAAAACCTAAAACCCTAAACCTTAAAATTAAACCCTAAAACTAAGCATATAACCGAAAAACTCAAAACTCTAAATTTTTTTAAAAAATCTAAACACTAAACCCTAAAGACTAAATCTAAAACCCTAAACTTTAATACACTAAACCCTAAATCCTAATACTCTAAACACTAAAACCTAAAAACAAAACCCTAAACCCTAAAAACTAGAACCCTAATCTTTAATACACTCAAACCTTAAACTTCAAAACTAAGTATTAAACCCTAAAATTCTAAACCCTAAAATCTAAAACAAAAACCCTAAAAACTAAAACCTAAAACCCTAAACTTGAATACAATAAAACCCTAAACCCTAAAACCTAAAATTAAACCCTAAAACAAAGCATATAACCCAAAAACTCAAAACCCTAAAATTGAAAACAAAAACCCTAAACCCTTAAAACCAAATCTAAAACCCTAAACTTTAATACACTAAACCCTAAATCCTAATACTCTAAACACTAAAACCTAAAAACAAAACCCTAAACCCTAAAAACTAGAACCCTAATCTTTAATACACTAAAACCCTAAACCCTAAAACTAAAATTTTAAATCCTAAAACCTAAAACCTAAACCCTAAACCCAAAAAATTATAACCCTAAATCCTAATTCTCTAAACACTAAATCATAAAAACGAAACCCTAAACCCTAAAAACTAAATCTAAAACCCTAAACTTTAATACACTAAACCCTAAATCCTAATTCTCTAAACACTAAAACATAAAAACGAAACCCTAAACCTTAAAAAAAACCTAATCTTTAATACACTAAAACCCTAAACCCTAAAACTAAAATTTTAAACCCTAAAACCTAAAACCAATACCCTAAACCCAATAAATTATAACCCTAAACTTGAATACACTAAAACCTTAAACCCTAAAAGTAAACATTAAACCCTAATATTCTAAACCCTAAAACCTAAAACAAAAACCCTAAACCCTAAAAACTAAAACCCTAATCTTGAATACACTAAAACCCTAAACCCTAAAACTAAACATTAAACCCTAATATTCTAAAACCTAAAACAAAAACCCTAAAATTCTAAAACCTAAAACCCTAAACCTTAAAATTAAACCCTAAAACTAAGCATATAACCGAAAAACTCAAAACCCTAAATTTTTTTAAAAAATCTAAACAATAAACCCTAAAGACTAAATCAAAAACCCTAAACTTTAATACACTAATCCCTAAATCCTAATACTCTAAACACTAAAACCTAAAAACAAAACCCTTAACCCTAAAAACTAGAACCCTAATATTTAATACACTAAAACCTTAAACTTCAAAACTGAATATTAAACCCTAAAATTCTAAACCCTAAAACCTAAAACAAAAAACCTAAAAATGAAAACCTAAAACCCTAAACTTGAATACAATAAAACCCTAAACCCAAAAACCTAAAATTAAACCCTAAAACGAAGCATATAACCCAAATACTCAAAACCCTAAAATTGAAAACAAAAACCCTAAACCCTAAACCTTTAAAACTAAATCTAAAACCCTAAACTTTAATACACTAAACCCTAAATCCTAATTCTCTAAACACTAAAACATAAAAACGAAACCCTAAACTTTAAAAACAACCCTAATCTTTAATACACTAAAACCCTAAACCCTAAAACTAAAATTTTAAACCCTAAAACCTAAAACCAAAACCCTAAACCCAATAAATTATAACCCTAAACTTGAATACACTAAAACCTTAAACCCTAAAAGTAAACATTAAACCCTAATATTCTAAACCCTAAAACCTAAAACAAAAACCCTAAACCCTAAAAACTAAAACCCTAATCTTGAATACACTAAAACCCTAAACCCTAAAACTAAACATTAAACCCTAATATTCTAAACCCTAAAACCTAAAACAAAAACCCTAATATTCTAAAACCTAAAACCCTAAACCTTAAAATTAAACCCTAAAACTAAGCATATAACCGAAAAACTCAAAACCCTAAATTTTTTTAAAAAATCTAAACACTAAACCCTAAAAACTAAATCTAAAACCCTTAACTTTAATACACTAAACCCTAAATCCTAATACTCTAAACACTAAAACCTAAATACAAAACCCTAAACCCTAAAAACTAGAACCCTAATCTTTAATACACTAAAACCTTAAACTTCAAAACTAAATATTAAACCCTAAAATTCTAAACCCTAAAACCTAAAACAAAAACCCTAAAAACTAAAACCTAAAACCCTAAACTTGAATACAATAAAACCCTAAACCCTAAAACTTAAAATTAAACCCTAAAACGAAGCATATAACCCAAATACTCAAAACCCTAAAATTGAAAACAAAAACCCTAAACCCTAAACCCTTAAAACTAAATCTAAAACCCTAAACTTTAATACACTAAACCCTAAATCCTAATTCTCTAAACACTAAAACATAAAAACGAAACCCTAAACTTTAAAAAAAACCCTAATCTTTAATACACTAAAACACTAAACCCTAAATCCTAATTCTCTAAACACTAAAACATAAAAACGAGACCCTAAACCTTAAAAAAACCTAATCTTTAATACACTAAAACCCTAAACCCTAAAACTAAAATTTTAAATCCTAAAACCTAAAACTTAAACCCTAAACCCAAAAAATTATAACCCTAAATCCTAATTCTCTAAACACTAAATCATAAAAACGAAACCCTAAACCCTAAAAACTAAATCTAAAACCCTAAACTTTAATACACTAAACCCTAAATCCTAATTCTCTAAACACTAAAACATAAAAACGAAACCCTAAACCTTAAAAAAACCCTAATCTTTAATACACTAAAACCCTAAACCCTAAAACTAAAATTTTAAACCCTAAAACCTAAAACCAAAACCCTAAACCCAATAAATTATAACCCTAAACTTGAATACACTAAAACCTTAAACCCTAAAAGTAAACATTAAACCCTAATATTCTAAACCCTAAAACCTAAAACAAAAACCCTAAACCCTAAAAACTAAAACCCTAATCTTGAATACACTAAAACCCTAAACCCTAAAACTAAACATTAAACCCTAATATTCTAAACCCTAAAACCTAAAACAAAAACCCTAATATTCTAAAACCTAAAACCCTAAACCTTAAAATTAAACCCTAAAACTAAGCATATAACCGAAAATCTCAAAACTCTAAATTTTTTTAAAAAATCTAAACACTAAACCCTAAAGACTAAATCTAAAACCCTAAACTTTAATACACTAAACCCTAAATCCTAATACTCTAAACACTAAAACCTAAAAACAAAACCCTAAACCCTAAAAACTAGAACCCTAATCTTTAATACACTCAAACCATAAACTTCAAAACTAAGTATTAAACCCTAAAATTCTAAACCCTAAAACCTAAAACAAAAACCCTAAAAACTAAAACCTAAAACCCTAAACTTGAATACAATAAAACCCTAAACCCTAAAACCTAAAATTAAACCCTAAAACAAAGCATATAACCCAAAAACTCAAAACCCTAAAATTGAAAACAAAAACCCTAAACCCTTAAAACTAAATCTAAAACCCTAAACTTTAATACACTAAACCCTAAATCCTAATACTCTAAACACTAAAACCTAAAAAAAAAACCCTAAACCCTAAAAACTAGAACCCTAATCTTTAATACACTAAAACCCTAAACCCTAAAACTAAAATTTTAAATCCTAAAACCTAAAACCTAAACCCTAAACCCAAAAAATTATAACCCTAAATCCTAATTCTCTAAACACTAAATCATAAAAACGAAACCCTAAACCCTAAAAACTAAATCTAAAACCCTAAACTTTAATACACTAAACCCTGAATCCTAATTCTCTAAACACTAAAACATAAAAACGAAACCCTAAACCTTAAAAAAAAACTAATCTTTAATACACTAAAACCCTAAACCCTAAAACTAAAATTTTAAACCCTAAAACCTAAAACCAATACCCTAAACCCAATAAATTATAACCCTAAACTTGAATACACTAAAACCTTAAACCCTAAAAGTAAACATTAAACCCTAATATTCTAAACCCTAAAACCTAAAACAAAAACTCTAAACCCTAAAAACTAAAACCCTAATCTTGAATACACTAAAACCCTAAACCCTAAAACTAAACATTAAACCCTAATATTCTAAAACCTAAAACAAAAACCCTAATATTCTAAAACCTAAAACCCTAAACCTTAAAATTAAACCCTAAAACTAAGCATATAACCGAAAAACTCAAAACCCTAAATTTTTTTTAAAAATCTAAACAATAAACCCTAAAGACTAAATCAAAAACCCTAAACTTTAATACACTAATCCCTAAATCCTAATACTCTAAACACTAAAACCTAAAAACAAAACCCTAAACCCTAAAAACTAGAACCCTAATATTTAATACACTAAAACCTTAAACTTCAAAACTGAATATTAAACCCTAAAATTCTAAACCCTAAAACCTAAAACAAAAAACCTAAAAACTAAAACCTAAAACCCTAAACTTGATTACAATAAAACCCTAAACCCTAAAACCTAAAATTAAACCCTAAAACGAAGCATATAACCCAAATACTCAAAACCCTAAAATTGAAAACAAAAACCATAAACCCTAAACCCTTAAAACTAAATCTAAAACCCTAAACTTTAATACACTAAACCCTAAATCCTAATTCTCTAAACACTAAAACATAAAAACGAAACCCTAAACTTTAAAAACAACCCTAATCTTTAATACACTAAAACCCTAAACCCTTAAACTAAAATTTTAAACCCTAAAACCTAAAACAAAAACCCTAAACCCAATAAATTATAACCCTAAACTTGAATACACTAAAACCTTAAACCCTAAAAGTAAACATTAAACCCTAATATTCTAAACCCTAAAACCTAAAACAAAAACCCTAAACCCTAAAAACTAAAACCCTAATCTTGAATACACTAAAACCCTAAACCCTAAAACTAAACATTAAACCCTAATATTCTAAACCCTAAAACCTAAAACAAAAACCCTAATATTCTAAAACCTAAAACCCTGATACGTGCCTCGTTGATGGATTGAGCGGAAGAAGAAGAACGATAGAATTGGATACCTGGCGGATGAACCCAAACCTCTGAATCTGAAGTCAAGAAATCAATTAAGGACGGAACCCTAACCCCCAACTCGAGATCGATGCAGCAACTCGGAATTCGATGTATGACACACGAACGAAGTATGTATGCTTCGTTGATTCGTCGGGTTGATCTCTTTTGGCACAATCGAAAAGAGAACGAAAAGAGAGAGAGAAATAATCCTCACAAATAATTCAATAATATCAAAGTTGTGTTGTAAAACAATGGGTTCATAGCCTTTATATAGGCTGACCTAAAAACATGAGGAAAAGGAATAAAAATTCGCTGAACAAAAGTCACGTCCGCGATTTCCTAATTCTGAACGCCTGTCGTCCGACAAAATAGGCTGTCGTCCGACAGTCAACTTGTCGTTCGACAGGGATAGCTGTCGTCCGACATTCCTACGTCGAGCGCGGTGGATTAAGTCGCTCGACGCCAAGATGTCTGGACCCCCACGTCGCTGCAGTCCGAATTGCGTCGCTCGCGGCCAATTTTTCGTCCGACAGAGAAATGGTGTCGGACGACGCCAAGCCTACTCTGTCGTCCGACAGAGATATGGTGTCGGACGACACCAGGCCATTTTCATGGCTGAACTCAGCGTCACGTCCTCGACTCACTTCTGACCCCTGTTCCAGCTTCGTCTTCAATGTTCCAGCTTGAAACTCCACGCCTTCTGTTGGATCGGCCTCCTCGTACGTAATCATGTTGATAAGGCTTGGCTTCTCCACATCACCGATGGGTTTCTTCAATAACTCTTGCGCCCATACTTCCTCGATCAATGCCATCAAGCTTGCCTTGAACTTCTTGGCTCTCGAGCGCGTCACTGGTCCAACTGGAACTCGTACCGGGTCTTGTATCATGGACGACTCTGGGGCTGCATCATTCCCCTCCTCTTGAAAAGGATTTGTCCTCAAATCCAAGTCGTCACCTGCATCGAACAAACTCAAGTCAGTAACATTGAAAGTAGCACTAACATTGTACTCTCCTGGGAGATCTAGCTTGTAGGCGTTGTCGTTGATACGCTCCAACACTTGGAATGGTCCATCGCCACGGGGAAGCAACTTCGATCGGCGCTGCAATGGAAACCTCTCCTTGCGCATATGCAACCACACCCAGTCACCAGGCTCAAATACTACTTTGCGACGTCCCTTGTTTGCTTGCTCGGCATATTGCTTGGTTCGCCTCTCTATGTTCATCCTCGCCGTCTCGTGTATCTGTTTCACAAAATCAGCCCTTTTCTGGCCATCAAGGTCAGTATGCTCATGCACAGGTAATGGAGATAAATCCAAAGGAGTCAAAGGATTAAAACCATACACAATCTCAAAAGGCGAAAATTTAGTAGCAGAATGAACACAACGATTATATGCAAACTCCACATGAGGCAAACACTCTTCCCAAGACTTAATGTTCTTTTTAATAATAGCACGTAGTAAAGTAGACAAAGTCCTATTTACTACCTCAGTTTGACCATCAGTCTGGGGATGACAAGTAGTTGAGAATAGTAATTTCGTACCTAGCTTACACCACAATGTCTTCCAGAAATAGCTCAGAAACTTAGAATCCCTGTCAGACACAATAGTCCTAGGCATGCCATGCAATCTAACAATTTCTCTAAAAAATAATCCAGCCACATGAGATGCGTCATCAGTTTTATGACATGGAATGAAATGTGCCATCTTAGAGAAACGGTCAACTACCACAAAAATAGAATCACTACCACGCTTAGTCCTAGGCAAACCCATCACAAAGTCCATAGAAATGTCAATCCAAGGTGATGCAGGAATAGGCAAAGGTGTGTATAATCCATGGGCACTAACTCTAGACTTAGCCTGTTTACAAGTAATACATCGACCACAAATTCTTTCAACATCACGTTTCATATGAGGCCAAAAGAAATGCTCATGCAGAACAGATAAAGTCTTAGCAATACCAAAATGTCCCATTAATCCCCCACCATGAGATTCAAGCAACAGTAATTCACGTAGAGAGCATTTAGGCACACACAGTTTATTTTTCCTAAACAGAAAATCATCATGCCTAAAGAAATCCCCACTAGCAGAATGTTCACATGCGTTATAAACCTCACCAAAATCATCATCATGCTCATATAGACCTTTAATATGCTCAAAACCAAGTAACTTAGCATCTAAAGTCGAAATTAGAGCATACCTCCGAGAAAGGGCATCAGCCACCACATTCTCCTTACCTTGCTTGTACTTGATGACGTAAGGAAACGTCTCGATGAACTCCATCCATCTCGCGTGGCGCTTGTTCAGCTTGTTCTGACCCTTGAGGTGCTTCAACGACTCATGGTCGGTGTGAATGATAAACTCCCGAGGCCAGAGATAGTGCTGCCACGTCTGAAGAGCTCTCACCAGGGCATACAACTCCTTGTCATACGTCGGATAGTTCAACGTAGCTCCATTTAGCTTCTCGCTGAAGTAGGCTATCGGACGTCGTTCTTGCATCAACACTGCACCAATACCAATTCCAGAAGCATCACATTCAATCTCAAAAGATTTAGAAAAGTTAGGAAGAGATAGTACCGGGGCGTGTGTCAACTTGTCCTTCAAATTCTGGAAGGCTTCGTCCTGTGCCTTTCCCCACTTGAACTCCACGTTCTTCTTGATCACGGCGGTTAGAGGTGCCGCCATGCTGCTGAAATTAGGCACAAACCGTCGATAAAAGCTGGCCAGACCATGGAAACTCCGCACATCTCCAATGTTCTTTGGTGTTGGCCACTCTTGGATAGCTCGTATCTTTTCCTCGTCAACCTGTACACCCTGTGCACTAACAACAAAACCAAGGAAAACGACTCTATCCGTGCTAAAGACGCACTTCTTACGGTTAGCATACAACTTTTCCTGCCTAAGCGCAATCAAAACTTGTCTCAAATGAAATACATGCTCGTTATGATTTTTGCTATATACCAAGATATCATCAAAGTACACAACAACAAATTTACCAATAAAAGCACGTAACACATGATTCATAAGACGCATAAAAGTACTAGGTGCGTTAGTCAACCCAAAAGGCATAACTAACCACTCATATAAACCCAGTTTTGTTTTGAAAGCAGTTTTCCATTCATCTCCTTCTTTAATCCTAATTTGATGGTACCCACTACGTAAATCAATTTTTGAAAACACGCAGGAACCACATAACTCATCAAGCATATCATCTAGTCTAGGTATAGGATGTCGATACTTTACCGTGATGTTATTGATAGCTCGGCAATCGCAACACATCCTCATCGATCCATCCTTCTTGGGTACGAGAAGTACAGGTACCGCACAAGGACTCAGACTCTCCTTCACGTGCCCTTTGGTCAACAACTCGCCAATCTGCTTTTCCAACTCCTTTGTTTCCTCCGGGTTGGTGCGGTAAGCCGGGCGGTTTGGTAGCACAGCTCCAGGCACAAAATCGATCTGATGCTCTATCCCTCGGATAGGTGGTAGACCTGGTGGTGTATCCTCCGGGAAAACATCATCGAACTCCTGCAAAACAAATTGAATAGAAGGGGGTAGAGGGGGTAGATCGTTAGTAATAACCAAGCTCCCCTTCCACAACAACACGAACATCTGCCTCTTCTCATTCACTGCTTCTTTCACATCACTAGCCCTTGCAAGGTAGGCTCTGTGAAGCAAGGCATTCTCCTTCGTCTGTAATTGCTGCTCTTTGGTAGATGCCTTATCTGCCTCCTTTTGTAGCTGCACTTGATCCTCGTAAACTTGTTTAGGAGTGAGAGGAACAAGTGATACCTTTTTACCGTTATACTCAAACGAGTACTTGTTGGTGAAGCCGTCGTGTATGGCTCTCCTATCGAACTGCCACGGTCGTCCCAACAAGATGTGACTCGCTTGCATAGGGATGACGTCACATAGCACCTCATCCACGTACTTGCCAATGCGGAAAGGTACCTTCACTTGCTTGGTCACCCTGATGATACCGCAATCATTCAACCACTGC
This sequence comes from Euphrasia confusa, assembly GCA_954870475.1. Classification (NCBI taxonomy): domain Eukaryota; kingdom Viridiplantae; phylum Streptophyta; class Magnoliopsida; order Lamiales; family Orobanchaceae; genus Euphrasia; species Euphrasia confusa. Next base: position 17,499,084 of record OX940960.1, on the reverse strand, counting down.
AGACGGTATGGCTTTGGATGCTTCACCTCAGGTAACTCCAATCTCTGCACCATGTTTGCGCTAACCACGTTCGTACAACTCCCACCGTCAATGATCACACTACATACCTTATCCTTCACATGACATCTCGTGTGGAAAAGGTTCTCCCGCTGCTCCCTCTCCTCGGGCTGTGTATGTGCACTCAAGACTCTCCTAGCTACAAACAGGTTACCCTCGATGGCTAGTATCTCCTCCTCCTCCTCGGAATCCACAGCATTCGTAGGTGTCAGCTCCTCGCCTTCACCATCAGTCACGACTTCTCCGTCGTCTCTACAGATCATGAGTCGTCTGTTAGGACACTCACTCATAATGTGCCCAAATCCTTGACACTTGAAGCACTTCTTGTCTCTGTTGCGACTATCAGGATTTGATGGCCTGACCTGAGTTGTTGAACTTGAACCCTCCGAACGACCCTTAAAGAAGGTCTTCTTCTCGTCTCGAAGTGGACCCTCTCTCTTCCATTGGTTCTCTTTAGGTGTAGAACCACTCGGACCTTGGGATGATCTCCAAGAAGACTGATTCGGCTTTGCACTGCTAAAAGTACCCCTCCTCTTATGCTGGTTCTCAATTTTGATCGCCATGTGAACCATATCCTCTAACTCGACGTACGGTTGCAACTCCACGGCATTACGAATCTCCCAATTCAGTCCAGCTAAGAACCGAGCCATGGTAGCTTCCCGATCCTCTTCAACGTTGGCCCGAATCATTGCCACCTCCATCTCCTTAAAGTACTCATCTACGCTCCTCGTTCCCTGTCGTAGATTCTGCAGCTTGATGTACAATTCTCGGTAATAATGAGACGGAACAAATCTCTTTCGCATCACAGATTTCATCCCGGCCCATGTGTCAATGGGCTGCTCATAATTTCTCCTCCTACTGGCAACCAACTGATCCCACCAAACCAAGGCATAGTCAGAAAATTCGATTGCCGCCAATTTCACCTTCTTGAGCTCTGAGTAGTTGTGGCAATCAAACATCATCTCGACCTTTCTCTCCCATTCGATGTACAACTCTGGATCGTTCTTCCCCATGAAAGTAGGAACAGTCATCTTGATGGTGCTCAAGTTGTTATCTTCTTCAGCCTCATCATCCTCGGGGTTGGCATCTCGATTTCACCCATTATGACGATTCTGGTTATCTCGACCGACGTTGCGCATTGCGGCTCTCCGAGTCTCTGGATTCTCTCGACGAGCGTTCGCCTCCAGGGCAAGGAGTCGGTCATGTACCACATTCATCTCAGTGTGTAAGAGCCTTTCCATCCGCCTATAGTTCTCATCCAACATGGCCTGGAATTGGGCGTTGTTATTAGATCCCTCAGCTGTCCCCTTATTTTTCGTATCTTCAGACATCCTGCACAGAAAACGTTAGTAATAAAAGCAATAAAATAAAAGAACCTCACCACCTCACAAACACTCGTGTATCACACTCAAGATGGGATTCACTCAGCACTCGTGTTTCACTCAGGTATGGCTTTTTTCACTCTAATGTTCTCACCACTCTGCCTTTTACCACTCAAATTCTCCCTCAATGTGTCGAACTCCGCGATCTACCAGACGAGATCAGAACCGACAAAATCCCCAAAAACACACAATACAACGTAGAAAGGAACAAAAATCAGAAAATATGGAAGCGAAAAATACGATAGCACCAAATTGACTCAAAACGATGCCGGAAAATTCAGGAATCACTCACAAAAATATGATCGAAGAAAATTTTTCCCGCCAAAATACTCACTACCAGGAACGAGACTCTCAGAATTTTTTTTTTTTTTTTTTTTTTTTTTTTTTTTTTTTTTTATTGCTGAGTATTCTACTCACTACCAGGAACGAGACTCTCAAAAAATATTTTGCGAAAAACGGACTAGAAATAATTTTTATAGAATTTTTTTTTTTGTTTGTTTTGTTTTTTTTTTTTTTTTTTTTTTTTTTTTTTTTTTTTTTGTGCTTACGGATGAAAGAGATCCGATTCAGCAAGAAGAAAAGAAATACGGAAAGAACGAAGAATCGAGGTCACGTAATCAGAAATTAGAACCCTAACCTGGGCTCTGATACCAGATGATACGTGCCTCGTTGATGGATTGAGCGGAAGAAGAAGAACGATAGAATTGGATACCTGGCGGATGAACCCAAACCTCTGAATCTGAAGTCAAGAAATCAATTAAGGACGGAACCCTAACCCCCAGCTCGAGATCGATGCAGCAACTCGGAATTCGATGTATGACACACGAACGAAGTATGTATGCTTCGTTGATTCGTCGGGTTGATCTCTTTTGGCACAATCGAAAAGAGAACGAAAAGAGAGAGAGAAATAATCCTCACAAATAATTCAATAATATCAAAGTTGTGTTGTAAAACAATGGGTTCATAGCCTTTATATAGGCTGACCTAAAAACATGAGGAAAAGGAATAAAAATTCGCTGAACAAAAGTCACGTCCGCGATTTCCTAATTCTGAACGCCTGTCGTCCGACAAAATAGGCTGTCGTCCGACAGTCAACTTGTCGTTCGACAGGGATAGCTGTCGTCCGACATTCCTACGTCGAGCGCGGTGGATTAAGTCGCTCGACGCCAAGATGTCTGGACCCCCACGTCGCTGCAGTCCGAATTGCGTCGCTCGCGGCCAATTTGTCGTCCGACAGAGAAATGGTGTCGGACGACGCCAAGCCTACTCTGTCGTCCGACAGAGATATGGTGTCGGACGACACCAGGCCATTTTCGTGGCTGAACTCAGCGTCACGTCCTCGACTCACTTCTGACCCCTGTTCCAGCTTCGTCTTCAATGTTCCAGCTTGAAACTCCACGCCTTCTGTTGGATCGGCCTCCTCGTACGTAATCATGTTGATAAGGCTAGGCTTCTCCACATCACCGATGGGTTTCTTCAATAGCTCTTGCGCCCATACTTCCTCGATCAATGCCATCAAGCTTGCCTTGAACTTCTTGGCTCTCGAGCGCGTCACTGGTCCAACTGGAACTCGTACCGGGTCTTGTATCATGGACGACTCTGGGGCTGCATCAAACCCTAAACCTTAAAATTAAACCCTAAAACTAAGCATATAACCGAAAAACTCAAAACCCTAATTTTTTTTAAAAAATCTAAACACTAAACCCTAAAGACTAAATCTAAAACCCTTAACTTTAATACACTAAACGCTAAATCATAATACTCTAAACACTAAAACCTAAATACAAAACCCTAAACCCTAAAAACTAGAACCCTAATCTTTAATACACTAAAACCTTAAACTTCAAAACTAAATATTAAACCCTAAAATTCTAAACCCTAAAACCTAAAACAAAAACCCTAAAAACTAAAACCTAAAACCCTAAACTTGAATACAATAAAACCCTAAACCCTAAAACTTAAAATTAAACCCTAAAACGAAGCATATAACCCAAATACTCAAAACCCTAAAATTGAAAACAAAAACCCTAAACCCTAAACCCTTAAAACTAAATCTAAAACCCTAAACTTTAATACACTAAACCCTAAATCCTAATTCTCTAAACACTAAAACATAAAAACGAAACCCTAAACTTTAAAAAAAACCCTAATCTTTAATACACTAAAACACTAAACCCTAAATCCTAATTCTCTAAACACTAAAACATAAAAACGAGACCCTAAACCTTAAAAAAAACCTAATCTTTAATACACTAAAACCCTAAATCCTAAAACTAAAATTTTAAATCCTAAAACCTAAAACCTAAACCCTAAACCCAAAAAATTATAACCCTAAATCCTAATTCTCTAAACACTAAATCATAAAAACGAAACCCTAAACCCTAAAAACTAAATCTAAAACCCTAAACTTTAATACACTAAACCCTAAATCCAAATTCTCTAAACACTAAAACATAAAAACGAAACCCTAAACCTTAAAAAAACCATAATCTTTAATACACTAAAACCCTAAACCCTAAAACTAAAATTTTAAACCCTAAAACCTAAAACCAAAACCCTAAACCCAATAAATTATAACCCTAAACTTGAATACACTAAAACCTTAAACCCTAAAAGTAAACATTAAACCCTAATATTCTAAACCCTAAAACCTAAAACAAAAACCCTAAACCCTAAAAACTAAAACCCTAATCTTGAATACACTAAAACCCTAAACCCTAAAACTAAACATTAAACCCTAATATTCTAAACCCTAAAACCTAAAACAAAAACCCTAATATTCTAAAACCTAAAACCCTAAACCTTAAAATTAAACCCTAAAACTAAGCATATAACCGAAAAACTCAAAACTCAAATTTTTTTTAAAAAATCTAAACACTAAACCCTAAAGACTAAATCTAAAACCCTAAACTTTAATACACTAAACCCTAAATCCTAATACTCTAAACACTAAAACCTAAAAACAAAACCCTAAACCCTAAAAACTAGAACCCTAATCTTTAATACACTCAAACCTTAAACTTCAAAACTAAGTATTAAACCCTAAAATTCTAAACCCTAAAACCTAAAACAAAAACCCTAAAAACTAAAACCTAAAAACCTAAACTTGAATACAATAAAACCCTAAACCCTAAAACCTAAAATTAAACCCTAAAACGAAGCATATAACCCAAATACTCAAAACCCTAAAATTGATAACAAAAACCCTAAACCCTAAACCATAAAAACTAAATCTAAAACCCTAAACTTTAATACACTAAACCCTAAATCCTAATTCTCTAAACACTAAAACATAAAAACGAAACCATAAACCTTAAAAAAAACCCTAATCTTTAATACACTAAAACCCTAAACCCTAAAACTAAAATTTTAAACCCTAAAACCTAAAACCAAAACCCTAAACCCAAAAAATTATAACCCTAAACTTGAATATACTAAAACCTTAAACCCTAAAAGTAAACATTAAACCCTAATATTCTAAACCCTAAAACCTAAAACAAAAACCCTAAACCCTAAAAACTAAAACCCTAATCTTGAATACAATAAAACCCTAAACCCCAAAACTAAACATTAAACTCTAAAATTCTAAACCCTAAAACCTAAAACAAAAACCCTAAAAACTAAAACCTAAAACCCTAAACCATAAAATTAAACCCTAAAACTAAGCATATAACCGAAATTCTCAAAACACTAAAATTTAAAAAAAAATCTAAACACTAAACCCTAAAGACTAAATCTAAAACCCTAAACTTTAATACACTAAACCCTAAATCCTAATACTCTAAACACTAAAACCTAAAAACAAAACCCTAAACCCTAAAAACTAGAACCCTAATCTTTAATACACTCAAACCTTAAACTTCAAAACTAAGTATTAAACCCTAAAATTCTAAACCCTAAAACCTAAAACAAAAACCCTAAAAACTAAAACCTAAAACCCTAAACTTGAATACAATAAAACCCTAAACCCTAAAACCTAAAATTAAACCCTAAAACAAAGCATATAACCCAAAAACTCAAAACCCTAAAATTGAAAACAAAAACCCTAAACCCTTAAAACTATATCTAAAACCCTAAACTTTAATACACTAAACCCTAAATCCTAATACTCTAAACACTAAAACCTAAAAACAAAACCCTAAACCCTAAAAACTAGAACCCTAATCTTTAATACACTAAAACCCTAAACCCTAAAACTAAAATTTTAAACCCTAAAACCTAAAACTAAAACCCTAAACCGAAAAAATTATAACCCTAAACTTGAATACACTAAAACCTTAAACCCTAAAAGTAAACATTAAACCCTAATATTCTAAACCTTAAAACCTAAAACAAAAACCCTAAACCCTAAAAACTAAAACCCTAATCTTGAATACACTAAAACCCTAAACGCTAAAACTAAACATTAAATCCTAAAATTCTAAACCCTAAAACCTAAAACAAAAACCCTAAAAACTAAAACCTACAACCCTAAACCATAAAATTAAACCCTAAAACTAAGCATATAACCGAAATTCTCAAAACCCTAAAATTTAAAAAAAAAATCTAAACACTAAACCCTAAAACTAAATTTAAAACCCTAAACTTTAATACACTAAACCCTAAATCCTAATACTCTAAACACTAAAACCTAAAAACAAAATCATAAACCCTAAAAACTAGAACCCTAATCTTTAATACACTAAACCCTAAACCCTAAAACTAAATATTAAACCTTAAAATTCTAAACCCTAAAACCTAAAACAAAAACCCTAAAAACTAAAACCTAAAACCCTAAACTTGAATACAATAAAACCCTAAACCCTAAAACCTAAAATTAAACCCTAAAACGAAGCATATAACCCAAAAACTCAAAACCCTAAAACTGAAAACAAAAACCCTAAACCCTAAAAACTAAATCTAAAACCCTAAACTTTAATACACTAAACCCTAAATCCTAATTCTCTAAACCCTAAAATATAAAAAAGAAACCCTAAACCAAAAAAAAAACCTAATCTTTAATACACTAAAACCCCAAACCCTAAAACTAAAATTTTAAACCCTAAAACCTAAAACCAAAACCCTAAACTTGAATACAATAAAACCCTAAACCCTATAACCTAAAATTAAACCCTAAAATGAAGCATATTACCCAAAAACTCAAAACCCTAAAATTGAAAACAAAAACCCTAAACCCTAAACCCTAAAAACTAAATCTAAAACCCAAAACTTTAATACACTAAACCCTAAATCCTAATTCTCTAAACACTAAAACATAAAAACAAAACCCTAAACCCTAAATACAAAAACCCTAATCTTTAATACACTAAAACCCTAAACCCTAAAACTAAATATTAAACCTTAAAATTCTAAACCCTAAAACCTAAAACAAAAACCCTAAAAATTAAAACCTAAAACCCTAAACTTGAATACAATAAAACCCTAAACCCTAAAACCTAAAATTAAACCCTAAAACGAAGGATATAACCCAAATACTCAAAACCCTAAAATTGATAACAAAAACCCTAAACCCTAAACCATAAAAACTAAATCTAAAACCCTAAACTTTAATACACTAATCCCTAAATCCTAATTCTCTAAACACTAAAACATAAAAACGAAAACATAAACCTTAAAAAAACCATAATCTTTAATACACTAAAACCCTAAACCCTAAAACTAAAATTTTAAACCCTAAAACCTAAAACCAAAACCCTAAACCCAAAAAATTATAACTCTAAACTTGAATACACTAACACCTTAAACCCTAAAAGTAAACATTAAACCCTAATATTCTAAACCCTAAAACCTAAAACAAAAACCCTAAACCCTAAATACTAAAACCCTAATCTTGAATACACTAAAACCCTAAACCCTAAAACTAAACATTAAACCCTAAAATTCTAAACCCTAAAACCTAAAACAAAAACCCTAAAAACTAAAACCTAAAACCCTAAACCATAAAATTAAACCCTAAAACTAAGCATATAACCGAAATTCTCAAAACACTAAAATTTTAAAAAAAATCTAAACACTAAACCCTAAAACTAAATCTAAAACCCTAAATTGTAATACACTAAACCCTAAATCCTAATACTCTAAACACTAAAACCTAAAAACAAAATCATAAACCCTAAAAACTAGAACCCTAATCTTTAATACACTAAAACCCTAAACCCTAAAACTAAATATTAAACCCTAAAATTCTAAACCCTAAAACCTAAAACAAAAACCTTAAAAACTAAACACTAAAACCCTAAACTTGAATACAATAAAACCCTAAACCCTAAAACCTAAAATTAAACCCCAAAACTAAACATTAAACCCTAAAATTCTAAACCCTAAAACCTAAAATAAAAACCCTAAAAACTAAAACCTAAAACCCTAAACTTGAATACAATAAAACCCTAAACCCTAAAACCTAAAATTAAACCCTAAAACAAAGCATATAACCCAAAAACTCAAAACCCTAAAATTGAAAACAAAAACCCTAAACCCTTAAAACTATATCTAAAACCCTAAACTTTAATACACTAAACCCTAAATCCTAATACTCTAAACACTAAAACCTAAAAACAAAACCCTAAACCCTAAAAACTAGAACCCTAATCTTTAATACACTAAAACCCTAAACCCTAAAACTAAAATTTTAAACCCTAAAACCTAAAAC